>CM017778.1:407445-599308 GCA_008121275.1 Drosophila lowei
GTGACTAAAACTTTAGGACTTGCTTGGGATCCGGTTTCTGATCTACTATTATTTTCGTTCTGAATTCCTGCAGGCGCTCTGTTTTGTCATCCATAGCGCGATTCTACGATCCTCTCGGACTAGCTGGTCCCGTAATTACAAAATCCAAAATCTTTCTCCAGCGTTTGTGCCAAGAGAAGTTGTCCTGGGATGAAAGCCTTCCAGTCGCACTGAACACCGAGTGGCAGGAAATATGCACCAGTTTTGGTCAGATTCGTCGACTTGAATTTCCTCGGCTTGTACTCTTTCCAGACTCTACGCTAGAAATTCACGGATTTTGCGATGCCAGCATCGAGGCTTATGGTGCATGCATTTTATGTCGTGTCAAGGGTCAATACTTCCTTCTATTTGGAGACAAACCGAGTCTGACTTTTTGCAATTAGGCAATATTGAAATCCAACGTTATGTAAATACTGATGCGAATCAGTTATTCTCGATTCATGGATTTGCCGACGCGTCGCAACGCGCATACGGATGCTACTTATACATACTTTCATGCATGATTAATGTCGAAAGTAGAACCCATCGGAGCTGTATCGCTTCCTGATGATTATATAAAATTAATCATTTATTTGATGCTTATTCTAGTAATGTATTTTTCTGGACTGATTCCAGCTTTGTACTGCAGTGGATGGGAATGCATTCCTCCACACTAAACTGTTTCGTGAGGAACCGCAAACGTGGGAACTGCAAACTAAATTCCTTGGTATCACTTGGAGGCATGTTGCTAGCAAAGAAAACCCTGCTGATATTTTTTCGCGCGGATGCAAGACAAAACACTTCTCACAAGCAATGTGGTTTACCCGACCAAAATTTCTCTCCTCAGAAGAGTCAAAATAGCCAAAACCATTATTCACCACATCGATAAAAAGAGAATTATGAAAACTTCGCAGGCGGGTTGTTCTGAAGAGTAGCAGAACAGTAGTGAAACAGTATTTGGGAAATTACTAGATCGTTTCTCATCATTCACCAAAGTAGTTCGAGTAGTTTCATAAGTTCTTCGAATTCTCCATGGCATCCGTAGACCGATAGATATATCACTCAAAATCAATAACGTAAGGGCTGTATCAGATCTAGAGACTCAGGAATCGTTTCTTCGCATAGCCTTTCTCAAGCAAGAGGAATACTATAAAGAGATCGCTGATTTAGAGACAATAAAACACTTAGTCGGAATTACAAACATTAACCCCATTTCGCACTCAAACAGAGACAACACAGGTTTTACAGTGATTTGGCCGAGAAATCATAGGATTACTTGAATTTTTGTCGAATACTTACACAGGAAGCACATGCACGATGCACCCAAGGTGTCTACCAGTATCATCAGTGCTCAAAGGCTGCTTAGGCAGGCCGTGCGAAAATGTGTGCATGGCTTTCACTACAAACCGAAACTTCGAAATCAAATTATGGGTTCCCTGCTGATCGATTTGTGGTCGACCCTTTTATGTAATTAGGCTGGATCTATAAGGTCCCTTTAAAACCACGTATTGAATTCCCGGCAAAGCACCTTGTAAAACATGCGTTGCAATGTTCGTTTTTGACTGAGACAAAGGCGGTACATGCCGAATTACTATCAAACTTATTTACAAATTCGTTCCTTCTCTGCTTAAAGCGAGAAACCTGTGCGCATATATTGCGACAACGCAATCAATTTTGTTGGTGCAAGTACCCAGCTCGACAACTTTAAGGAGCAATTCTTTAATGAAATTTATACAAACAATTTTGTACCGAAATGCAATGCGACTTTATCCTCATTTCACCTCGGGCCCAAAATTTCGGCGGCCTGTGGGAGGCGACCATAAAGTCAATAAAAACACTGCTTGTTAAAAGCGTTGCAGAATCAAACTTAACCTTCGAGGAGGTGCAAACGTTCGTGACCGAGGTGGCAATTCGCAATTCTCCAGCGCATTTTCAAATTGGTTTATCCTAACAGGCACTCCTAGATCAGACTGTAGCAATGAAAAAGATAGCAACACTAAATCAATTTCAACGCATCACTTTCCTGAAGCAGCGGCTGTGGGACCTCTGGCGGCAAACCAGAAGCAGATGTACAAGTCAACCAACTTGCTCTGGTTCATGAGAATAACTTGCCTCCGCAACACTGGCAGCTAGCTCGGATCGTTTATGTTATCCTTGGCCATGATAATCGAGTCCGAGTGGTCGATTTGAAAACAGCTGAAGGAGTTTTTCGTCGCTCAATCCATAAGGTATCCCCATTACCATTATAGATAGACAAATAAGATTGAAGCGGGCGGAATATGTTGGATGTACACCTATTTAGCTTACAAATAATATAAGAGTTTATAGTTAGTCGTAATCAAATCATATTGCAGTAAAACGCTTTCAATTGTACGATTATCCTACGAAGTTTGTAAATACGAGATCAGTAGAAAATATACCTCGAAATAAATAGGATGGACAATCGAAGCTCCGAAGATTTATTACCCCCTTAATTGGAGACTCAAACAGTAATCTTAAATTTTTATTATTGGCTTATATGATAAAATATCGAGATGAAATTGTCTAGGATCAATTAATTCATAATATAACATAAAAAAGATCGTATTTTTCAGATTTCAGCTCAAGTCGTCAGATGTAAAAGTTGAAAAAGCGGAATATAATTTTAAACTTGTTTACTTTAAGACAAAAGAACATTTTTTTTAATTTTTTTTTTTTTTTTTAACCGGCGTGCAAAAATATTATCTGGAAAGTTTCAGTTAGAGTACTTGAAAACAGAGTGACTACTTTTCAAGACTCGGCTGTTGATGGTGACCAAAAATACCCCTACTTTATGCGGTTATCAAAGTCTCTTCATGGTTATAATTATAAGTATAAATTGTGATACCTGTTCATAGAACTTCAGTTGTTGTATTGGTTCATCCGAGTCGTTTTCACAAAAATCTTTAAACAACAGGTAACCTACAACACAAATCTTAATAACGGGCATTGAAATATATAATAACTACTTACCTAAAACTTCATTAAAAATTTTATGAAAGTTAAGTTGATTTTCTTTTTCCAAATATTTGTACATAACGCTTCTGACACTGAAACGAAAAAAATGTGCACATGTATTTATTTATATGATTTAAGATCACCATTATCTTAAGTTTTAAATCTTATTTCCGTTTCTAACTATACATATGTTTTTGATAATGGACTTGATTCTGACAATATATGATTAAAAATAAAAGCATAATTTGCAAGCGGCACACAAGGCCTTAGGCGGGATTATGAGTCGAAAGTTTGATGAGCCCTTTGAATAATTTGAATATACGCATCTAATAGAGAATTTGCCAGAGCTTTTGGAAATTCAGGCTTTCGGAGATATGTGAATGTAGTAAAAATGTAGTTAATTTTTATACACATACTCCATCTTTCAGGTGGAATTCTGTGAATCTAATGATACACATTTAGTCCCTTTTATTAATTTTAGTAATTTTTAATATTATTCAATAAAAAACAGGTATCGTGCATCGACAGTTTGGGAGAAAACGCTTTTTTTCAAACCATCTATATTTTGGCTAATTTTCAACTTTGACTTTGGCTTAAAAAAGCTGTATTTTACAATATCATCAATATATCCGATACTCAAAGAGTATAGGGGTATATTAGATTTGTGGGGAAAGTGGATGTGTGTAACGCCCAGAAGGAAGCGTTTCCGACCTAATAAAGTAAATATATTTGTATATATTTATTACGGTATTTATTATCGAAACGGCAAGTAGGCAAATCTCTTTATTAATATTTTCATTCCGTAAGTACCATGGTACCCTATATAGTTCGGTGGCTTTACACCGCCATCATACGACCGATCATGCTCTATGGGTGGTGGTATGGTGGCCAGCCTTGGACAAAAGGACATGCCTCAATAAACTCAGAAGAGTTCAACGCATGGCAGAGCTCTGCATAACTGGCGGGCTACGCACTACTCCAGGGGAAGCCCTGGATACTGTGCTGGACCTCCTCCCCATAGATCTCATGGGAAAGAAGGTGGCAACACTTTCCGCACTCAGAATGAGAGAAGCCAGACTGGGCACTCGGGAATCCTGACGAGACTCCCGCAATTACCAGAGAGGACAGATTATTGTATCCCTAGTGATCACCTCTCGACGCCTTTCCAGGTATCAATCCCACCTAGGGAGGACTGGGAGATGGGCGAACCAGGACCCGCAAATGCGGTTCACTTCTACACTGATGGCTCAAAGTTAGACGGCCGCGTGGGAGACGGAGTCTACTGCAGCGAGCTGAACATCAGTCATTGCTTCAGGCTCCCGGACCACTGCAATGTGTTCCAAGCGGAGGTTGTAGCCATCAAGGAGGCCATTTCCATCGTCTCCAAACTACTTCTAGACACGCACTTAGTGTGCGTTTTCTCGGACAGCCAAGCAGCTATTAAAGCTTTAGGCTCAATATCGTCGAACTCAGCGACTGTAAATGACTGCCGCAGGTCTCTGCACGAGATCGCAGAGCAGTTAGACCTCTTCCTTTTATGGGTCCCAGGCCACAGGGACATCGAGGGGAACGACGCCGCCGACGAGCTAGCAAGGCAGGGTACTACGATTCCTCTCCTTTTGGAGAGGAAGCAGGTAGCGATGCCTCTGGCTACGTGCAGGCTCCTCACGCACGAATTGTTCGAGCAAAATGCCAATAGGAGATGGCAGCAAACCGTTTCCTGTAAAATCTCAAGATTGATATGGCCATATCGATCGAAGAAGCGCTCAGCCGAGCTGTATAAACTCAGCAGAGCACAGTGCTCTGCAGTTACTCGAGCCATTACGGGACACTGGCAGATCGGCACTCATGCCTCTAGACTGTCAATCCCTCATAACGACTTCTGCAGGAGTTGTCGCGACGAGGAAGAGGAGGAATCGGTCCCCCACTTCTTCTGCCACTGCCCGGCCCTTGGAAATCGCCGTCTTCGTATTCTCGGGGCCGCTTTCCTCATGGACATTTCGGACCTGTCCGAAATCAAACCGGGGACCTTGTCCAGATTCATCCAAGCCTCCGGATGGGACTGCCCTTAATTTGCAACAGCCTGTTCTCCACGGTTTTTAGGCATTGGGAAGGGGCACACGCCCATGCGGCATCACAACGGACCTTCTACAGGTCCAAGTGAGCTTGGCAGGGTTTCATCACTCCCCCAGGCTACCGCCTGAACCTAACCTAACCTAAGTACCATGGTACCATGTACCAGCGGTAGTTCTCAGTATCTTCGATTGAACCCTCTGGATTATTTCTAGATTACTAGTGCAAGCGTTTCCCCATAGGTCGGAGCCATTTGTCCAAATTTGTTTGAGAAGTCATTGAACAAAAGTACTTTGTACGCCAGTTTTAGTGGCGAACGGACGTTTATATGCCAATGTAGGTTACAAGCTTTAAATTTCAGTAGATTTCTCTTAACTTCGATGTGTTTACGCCTAGTGAGACGTCTATTCAAATGGACCCCAAGGTATGTTACTTCGGTGGTTTGTGGAATGTTGATATTGTTCAGAGACACTGGTGGCAAGTTTGTCTGTTTAGGGTAAAGGTGACATGTTTACACTTTTGCTCGTTTACATATATGCTAGCTAGCTAGACAGTCTGCTAGCCATATTTTGAAGGCCATGAGATGAGATCATAAGAGTTCCGTTGCTCTTGTAGGGCACTTGGAGCGATTGAGGATGGCAGTATCATCAGCGAATGTCAAAGTTGTTGTAAGACTGTTTGTCGGTATATAGATGATATACCGTGTCGGTCCAAGCACGCTACCGTGGGGTACACCAGCTTCAATTAGATGTTATTCAGAGAGGAAATCTTTGCATCTTACTGCGAAACTTCCTTGCTATAGGTATGACTCCAATATTTGATGGGTGTTCTGTGGAAGTAATATTCTGATTTTGTGAATTAAGCCATCCGGCCGAACGCGGTCGAAAGCTTAAGCGACATCCAGGAAGACAGCGGAGGTATACTCGCGTCTTTAAAATGCATTTCGTATTTCAGAGGTTCCATGTCTTTCGCGAATTCCAAATTGGTGCATTGAGATTGCACTGTTGATTTGTAGGTGTTGTTTGATACGATTCAGGGAAAGCTTTTCAAATATCTTTAATAGGCACGGCAGGAGACTTATAGGTCTATATGATGATGGTTGGGACTTGTTCTTTCCGACTTTACGGATCATTGTGATGACAAATTTCCTCCATTGTTGAGGATAGTATCCCCATTTCATTGAATATTATGGTGAGAAAATATTGTAACGAATGGATATTAAGTAGGCTGTCTATTGGAAATAGTCAGTCTTGGCTCGGAGTTGTTTGGAACAACACACAAATTGGAAATAAAGTCTCCCTGTTTAAGTAGAAAATAACTCTTTGTCTCCGTTCTCAATCCATAGTACGAACTGTAAAAACGTAACAACTGGTGTCAAAAGTGTCAATTTTTAGAATGGTTAAATAAGGAGAGCTAAAAGTTGAACAGTTGAAGAAGGAATTGGCTGAGCGGGGCTTACCCTTACCTTACTTAGCGATTTGAAAGCCCAACTGCAGATGCGGTTGAAAGCTGTAATGGAAAGAGCAGGCCTCAATGTTGATGATTATGAGTTCTTGGATGAGCAAGGCTCCAGGTCGACAGTGGGGGAGAAGCAGTCAGCGGCGGACAATGGACAATTTATGGAAATGATGCAACAAACGATGTTGCAACAGCATCAGATGATGCTGCAGATGAAGGATCAACGTGACCAACAACAACAGATGATGCTGCAGATTAAGGATCAAGACGAGGCGATGAAGGGTCAAGGTGACCAACAGCAAAAAATCATAATGGAAGTGAAGGATCAAGGATCACAGAAATTAGAAGCTATGACAAAACAGATGGAAGAGAAATGGTCAGCGTTGACAGTTCAGCGTCTGGATGAAGAAATCACACGCCTTAATGTTTGGATTCGTCTCGGAGATCGGCTCGGGGACCGACTCCGTCAATTGGAATTGGGTGTTCCTGTCAACAACATGACAACAGCCAAACCGAAATTCGTTACACCTAGTTTTAATGGCACAACAACATTTTGCGTCTTCATGAGACAATTCGAAATGTCAGCGTTGAGGAATAATTGGACGGAAGCTGACCGCGCGGCCGCTTTGGTGCTTTCCTTGAAGGGTCTTGCTGCTGAGGTGCTACAATCGATTCCCGACGCAGATAAATTGAATTACGAGGCTGTTAAGAACGTCGATATGGAGGTGATTACATGCGGGAAGGTCATCGCTTGGAGCTGAAGGAGAGGGTACAACGTTATGGGGAGTCGCTTCAAGAGGCTTCACGCCTGGCTTACAATGATGCCCCAACAGACTTTCTGGAGAGATGCAGAATCAATGGTTTCATAGACGGTATCAGGGACTTAGACACACGCCGCGCAATGGTTCTGATGCAGAGAAAAACTTACGATGAAGCGGTCAGTCAAGCATAGACCGTTGAAACATTGCTATTGATATGCCGTCCATCACCAAAAGTGCTTACTGTACAAGCTGAGGTGAATAATGGTTATCGACCGACAAGAACCCAAGGACAAGGAATATTCAACGGAAGATGCTTCGTTTGCAACCAAACGGGTCACAATAAAGACCGAGATCCTGGTCCATGGAGCGGAAATCATCATAGGAACAAGGGCATATCAAAAAGATGGGACTAGAGAGTCCCGAGACAGACTTTTTGAACTATAATAAGTCTTCACAAAGGGGCAAGGGCTGACTCATACTACGAACTGTCCCACAATTCTCGTTTCCCAGTTGGAGCGAAACTCGAAGAACCTCACTATCAGAGGCGCCATGGATGGAACCGAGTTGTTACTAACTTTGGACACAGGTGCATCTCATTCTATAATCAAGAGAGGTAAAGACAAAGGAAATGTGGAGCCTCTGAATGGGATACGTCTACGAACGGCTACACGTGAAGAGGCGCATATAATCGGCATGGTTAAAAAAGATGTTAGAATTGCACATATTAATTTTGAACACGATCTTATCGTTGCTGATATCGTAGACGACATCATTATCGGAGTGGATTTCATGATCCGTTATGGCTTCACACTGGATTTACAAAAAAAAATTTTGAAATATGGAAATGTAGAATTGCCTATAAGTGGAAGTAGAGACGACGGCTACGTGAGGTATATTTATGCATGGCACAAAGTCGTAGTGCCGCCCAATAGGGAAACTATAGTGTGGATTAAGTTATGCCGGAAGGATGGAGATGAGAAGTTATTGTTTGTCGAGCCCGTAAATAAGGAATCTAAAAAAGTCATCTACTATCAAACCCTCAGAAGAAAAAAGATTTTAATAAGGTAGCATCTGGTCTGATGAGCTCGTGAGGTGGCTCAAAGGGGGCCTAGCTGAGGCCACCGGACGGGTCGCAGGTTGCGGATAGCGAACGACCTACCTATATACAGGTCATATACGTAGGTCAGCTGCGAATAAGCGGACATCCCTAGGGAGAGTACCGAAAATAAGCAGCCCCGGACAGGCAGCGGGTGTTCGCGAAGTAGCAACACTGACGATGCGCTTGTGGTGCCGCCTCGTATAAGTAGCTCACACACTCCCCTATCCCTACACACTACCTACTCACATCCCAACCCCCACATTCAGCTCACACCGGGCCGGACTAAGAGTGTTATTCGACCCGTGCCGAGAGTCAGCCTGGCTGGGGGCCCGGTATCTAAAACTAGCCCAGTCGTTAACGGAGAGCTCAGGGACTTGGCAGCCCCCTGTTCTAAGTATGCCTTATCCGGGCAACGTGGATCTCTGCCCGGACGGACCGTACCCCTTCTCTGCAGGTCGTGGGAAAAGAATGGAAGAATCGAAAACAAAACAAAATGAGTCTGGCACTCCCCAAATGCCAACAGGGAGCAATCCCAAACAGGGGAAGGCAGCGGCCCAAAGGCCTGGCCCAACCCGCAAACCAGCAGTGAAAACCTGCGCGGCGGAAGATGCTAGGGAGAGCCCAAAGGGGTCCCATCCCGGATTCGGGGTGGGTGGTGAATTGGCTCCCAAAACCGATACCTTGACAGAGTGGCTATGCAATCCTGCGGCTGCTCTGCCTGCTGGTAAGGTGGCGGGTGATGAGTTACCATCTACTAGTGTCCAAGCCAAGCCATTTACATATGCCGATAGAAGGAGTGCTGGTAATATACTCCGTCGGCAGAACGCAAGCCAGATGTCCAGCCCAACGGACAAATGGTTAAAGAAGGTTGAGTGGGCCTCGAAGGTGCTGCCGAACTTTGGCAAGGAAGCACCGAAGAAGGAAGCCCCTCAGCCAAAGAGGCAGCGCTCGCAAGAGACTCCTGGGCCAACACCGAAGCGCTCCAGGGTACTGCCACTAACCATACAGTATATAGATGTGACAATTCATACAACGAATGCGTCACACACTGGCTAGCGCGCACAGTACCCCAGAGTACCGACGTCATCATGAGAGAGAACCCAGAGAGAACATCTTTGCATGTGTTAGTACACACGCAATATGTTTCGACAAAAATATGTGATTGTATGCTTTTTTCAGATTTTTTGAACTCTCTCAAGTTTTGTTCTGTTTTTTCTCCAGCATGTTTTAGTGTATGGGTGCACATGCATTCTCACGTACTTTGCGTGTGTCTGTTTAGTATTGCTGGCTGCTAGAACTGAAATTTGAGTTTGGTTCTGTTTTGGGTGTTTTGGGTCTTTTGATGAACTGACCTACCGCCACAAAATAAATGAAGAATGGGCAGGGGGTGGGGGTGTGGTACACTAGGGCGCGGGAAATAAAATAAAAGCTGTTATTTGTTTGATTTGTGATTGTTAATTATTATTATTGACTTAAATATAAAATATTACAATAATATAATTATACATTTATTTCCTTATCTGAAGCAGGTTGATTATAAATTATAAAAATTATGTAAACGCCGTCGGTTCTCGACTTTTTTGTTTATTATAACTAAAATAATGATTTATCTAAATATACGATATATGAAAAAATATATATAAACTAAAATAAATATGCATTCATATATATGGAATTGGTTTTACATATATTTCGAAGCAATTGTCAATCGCGAGCTTGCCGACGGGAATCTGCAAAGCAAAAATTTAGATGCCGGTCGCACCTTGAATACTCTCATGGACAATACCCATAAATTTTCTAATTCAATTATGAAATATCTTATGTATGTAAACTTTTAATAGCACGGTTTTATTATATGTTCTTCCTTCTTGATCGTCGTATTCGAATGAATGTGTGTTGGCATATCGATACTTGTCGAGGACAAGTATCGATATATCGAGTACATTGATATTTCTTATAATACTATCGATGAGTAAATCTTAAACTAATATTCAAATCTTACAAACTAATATTCATATCTTACATTCGGGCAACCTGACTACAGATCGCCCACGATCTACACACTAAGGCATACAATTGGTTAAACATTTCTTATTCGGTATTGTCTTACTTAACATACTTTTTCATCGATCAACAACATGAGACTATGGTTTTATCCTTACACTCTACCCAGGGTTTAAGCCTTGCTGGTTCTAGTATACTTCGGAATGGCATTTGCGTCAACTGACAGTCCTCAATGTCGACAACCTCATAACGATCATTATCAATACTCTATTGATCCTGTACGGTCCTCGATACTTTGGTGCGAACTTCTTATTGATCCCCGGTGTTGTGTCCACATGCCGGACTGCTACATAGTCACCAGGTTCATACTTTAATGGGGCTCTATGTTTATGGGCATACATCTTCTCATTTCTTTTCTGCGACAACCGTATGTTCTCACTTGCTATTTCTCTTATAGTTTCCAACTCTCTAAGTTCTGACGCTAACTTCTCCTCTAGGTATTCGGTTAATTCATCTACAACGGGTCCTTTCTGGGGTATTCCAAATAACAATGTGCTAGGTGTTTTTTCGTACTGCTGTTAACGGAGTTATTAATGGCGTGCTCTACCTTGCTCATCAACCTATACCAATCGGCTTGCTCAAGGGGCTCTGACAGTTTTCCTAACATAGGAGTAAGAACACGATTCACCCGCTCTACTTGGCCATTCGCCTGCGGTGCACCTGTAGCTACCTTAATGTGCTCTATCCCTCTCTCCTGCAGAAAACTAGAGAACTCTAACGAGGTGAAACAGGTCCCACGATCTGATATTATCCTAGTAGGGCGACTATAGAAATCAAAATATTTACTTAAGGCATCCTTCGCTTCCCGCGTGCTGGTACTATTAACCGGGAACAATTTGACAAACTTAGTGAATGCATCTATTACCACAAGGAGGTGTTTTCGCTTAGATCTAATACTCGGCAACGGACCCAAATGATCAACATGTAGGGTATGAAAAGGAACACACGACTTTGGGATACTATGGAGCGTTCTGTTATGGATTGTTTTAGGCATCGAGTGTAGTATACACGGTAGACAGTTTCTGATGAACCTTGCCACTTTACTTCTCATTGACGGAAACCAGTAGGTCCTCAAAAGGTCACTCACGCACTTCTCTGCGGCCAGATGTCCTAGTTTTTCGTGTGACCGCCTTATCAACTGCTCTTCCATACACATTGGTACATAGAAACATAGTTTGTTTTCACAACTCCTCTTGTAAACAATACCATCTATCATTTCAAAATCTACTTCAATTCCATCCTCTAGCATTTTTCGAATCCTAACTACTTCCTTGTCTCGCATCTGTTCTGTTTGCAATATCAAATCAACATCTTCTGGCGTTGCACCTACTACCCCAACTATCAATGATTTTAGTAATCTTTCCTCCTGAAACTCTAACTTGTCCCTCTCTACTGTATCCTCAACACATTTTTTCTCTTTATCTGAATTCCTACTACTAATGTACTTTACTCCCCAGCACATCGTTAACGCTTCCTCTACATTGGCTCAAATCTCTAATTTCAATCTTCGATCCATCCTCTTCCCTATATTCACTATTCTCTATGTTATCTCTACAATCACTACCAAGGTTCTCTCTATCATCAGACTTCCACCTATTTCCCAATCTACTTCCTACTGCACTTGATTCTCCACACTCAATCGCAGGGTTCTGTACGGTACTACTACGCTCTCTACTGATATTTAATTCTCTACACTTAATCACAGGGTTCTCTACGGTACCTTTATGCTCACTACCAGGGTTGTCTCTACTTACACTATTCCTTGTATATTGCTTTGTACTCTCATCTTTTCTAAATTAGACTTTACTAAACCGTATTTGACTCTATAACCATCCTCTAACATATTCGTCACTTGATCTTGTCTGCTCAGCGCATCAACGTGCGCCATACTGGCCCCAGGTCTGTGCATAATGGAGTAATCATAGTTCTCTAACTCTAGGGACCACCGTGCTATCTTAGGACTAATTGACTTTCTGGTTAACGTCTGTACTAACGAATTACAATCCGTGATTATTTTGAAGGACCTATGCTCCAAATATGCTCTAAAACGCCTCAATGCATAAATTATAGCCAATGTCTCTAGTTCGAAACTATGATAACGTGATTCTGTTTCTGTTGTTTTGCCGGAATAATAGGACACAGGGTGCATCTTCCCATCATCTTGTCTTTGCATCAGTATTGCGCCATAACCGTATGAACTTGCGTCTGTATGTAATTCCGTTTCTCTATTTGGGCTAAAATGGCTAATACCGGAGGATTTGCCAACGCATTCTTAAGAGTTTCAAACGTCTTCACCTGTTCTCTATTCATGGGAAACGGACCACCTTCTTTTAACAACTGCACCAAGGGCTTAGCTGTCGTCGCAAATGACAACATGAAACGTCGAAAATACGAAAAGAATCCCAAGCATGAGTGCAGTGCTTTTTACATTTTGAGGGACTGGGTATTTTTTCAAGGCCTCAATATGGGAATCACTAGGAACTATTCCGTTTTGATTAACTTTATACCCCAGGAACTCGTTGTTTCGATTGACAAACCTACACTTTTTTAGATTTATCTCTAAATTTTGCTCGCTAAACCGAATGCATAGTCTTTTTAATATATCCATGTGTTCTTCAACTGTTTTAGTCGCTACTAATATATCATCCATGTACACTACAATGCTTTTGTTCCTAATAAAGTCTCTCAAGAGCTCGAAATAAATCTCTGAAAAATAGCGGATCCATTTTTTAACCCAAAGGGCATTCTCAAGTACTCATACTGTCCTTGCGGTGTCACAAACGATGTATACGGAACTGATTTTTCTTCTACGCCTATTTGATGATACCCACTTTTCAAATCTATAATGGAAAAACAGCACTTGTTTTCTAAAAACTCAAGACAGTCCTCAATAAGGGGCAATGGGAAATTATCTTTAACAATTCGTTTGTTCAGACCACGGTAATCGACACACATTCGAAGTTCTCCTGATTTTTTTTTTTTTTTTACCAACGGGGAAGCATAAGGAGACTCACTATGACGGATTACTTTCTTTTCTAACAGATCATCTACTATTTCAGCTACTTTCTCTCTCTCATGGTAGGATAAACGACGCGGAGTACAATGAAATGGTGTTGTTTCTGTTACACGAATCTGCATCTGATACTTTGGTGGTGCTTTAAAGTCAAATTCTTTGTGTAAATAGTATGTCTTAATAACTTCCCTACACTTTTCTGCAAGAGTGGGGCCAAATTCGAAACCTACGTTAATATGTTCCTCTTCATCAATCTCTACCGACGCACAAAAGTTACTGAATTCGTCGCCTTGATTCATATTCTCGATGGCCATTTTGTCATTCCTTGAGTTTTCTTGTGTCTGATTTTTAAATGGATTAGAACGTTTGATTAGCTCGCTTCTTTCTGATTGATTACCATCTAACTTATCATATAGTCTTATGTTAATATTATTTTTACGTTCGGTGAATAAAGACGCGCAGGTTAAACTAATATCTTTTTGCTTTAATGAACTTAATGGTGTGTGTTGCTTCGCATTGATATTTTTCTTATGAACTAATTTTACTTCAATAACTTTAAGGGCATCGCGTCCCAACAATACCGGCAAAGGCAGCATGTTATCATCTACGATGTTTAATAAAACGATATATTTCTTTGTGCAAAATTCAATATGGCACTTAAATTTTCCCCATATGGGAATTGGTTGTCCTCCTAGTCCATAGTATTTCCTAACTTCATTATAGGCTTCAACTATAGCCGACTTCGGTATCAAAGACTTATGAATAAAACTTACAGGGCTACCTGTATCAAATAGACTAAAAATACTGACGCCTCTTTGTTCACCAAACGGAAGTCATAAAGTGATTAACTGGACAGCCGCTAAATCGTCGTTGTTTTTTCCTGGTCGCTCCTCATCTTGAACTGCAGCTACCCTAGTGGCCATCTTTCGTTTCGGGCACTGCGAATATAGGTGGCTGGTACTCCAACAGTTAAAACATGCCCCATCCGGTCTTTTGGCTGACTGCATTCCTTCATAACGTGCCCAAATTGCCGACAGTTGTAGCAACGCATTGCGCCACCACCTTGCTGCTGCCCTACTGCCATACTCACATTTAGTTTTCCCTTTGTCATACCTTCGCTACGAATTTCTACGACGCCAGGAGCTCTTCTGACCTTATCATAGGTGACCATCTTGTCACGCAACTCGTTGAGTGTGCTGCAATATAGCATGGATGCTGCCATGCCCGTCTTGTCCTGCAATCCCTCTACGATGAATTTGACCACATCGCTCGTGGCCATGTCTGCTTGCGACGCTATGCTGCACATTGCGACGAAATATTGCAATGCGCTTTCATTATTTGCAATTTTCCGTGCCTCCAGTCGCTTTCCAATGTCCCACGCTGTCACTTTCTGCTCAAAGACGTTGAGCAATTCTGCTCGCATCAATTGCCAAGTCAGTGGCGCCACATGGTCGATGTACGCCTTCGCCGATCCGCCTAGCAGCCGCTTCGCTAATATCCAGCACTTGGACTCGGATACACCATGGAAATTCATAATGTCCTCAAAGTTACTTATCCAACTGTTTACAGCCTGGTCGTCATCTCCAGAAAATGGACGCATCAACGCCTCAATGTGTGTCAAGTCGATGCAATCTCTCGGCGTTTCCAACTCCATAGCCTCTTTCTCCGTTTTTAATATGCTTAATTTGAGATCAGCTAAGCGCTTGCGAGAAACGTACAATTGTTCCAACTGCTGCAAACGGCGCGATTCTTCTTCGTATTCATCTGATCGCATGGTCAATTTCGAACAAGCGTTGTCTTGTCGCGGCATGAATGCTTCTCGAGCCTTCTGCACATTTTCACCATATTCTTCTGGCGCCGCCTCTACTGCGTGTTGTGCACTACGGTTGTCTCTCTCTATCTCGCGCTCAACCGGGACTGCAAAAATGTCTGCCTGCATAGTCTCGTCTGCGCTTGGCGCCGTATTTCCTAGCTCATGCGTGTCTTCCATGATTTTTTTCACTGCTGTACGTAATTGGTGTATGTTGGCATCTTGATCAAAATATACGTTTTGCCTACGCAATATGTCGCTAAGTTCACTTTTGGTTTTCGCTCTTATGTCTGCATAGTTCATCGCAGAGTTTTTTTTTTTTTTTTTTTGGGCAAACCCCACACCTGATATGTAAACTTTTAATAGCACGGTTTTATTATATGTTCTTCCTTCTTGATCGTCGTATTCGAATGAATGTGTGTTGGCATATCGATACTTGTCGAGGACAAGTATCGATATATCGAGTACATTGATATTTCTTATAATACTATCGATGAGTAAATCTTAAACTAATATTCAAATCTTACAAACTAATATTCATATCTTACATGTACATACATATGTACATAAATATATCAGTTTATTACATTCGTATATTTCATCAGGATATTCAAAATTACTGTTCTCTTGATGGCTTGGTGACAAGCTTCTTAGAAAAGTGTTAATACCCTAAAACACTGCAAGTCAAAGCAACGAACCAGAGCAAAATTCGAATTATGTCTTTCTCACAAGATTCCGCGATTGCGCGCCCTTTAAGAGTATTCACACTTTTTAATGAAGCTTGTCACCAAGCCATCAAGAGAACAGTAATTTTGAATATCCTGATGAAATATACGAATGTAATAAACTGATATATTTATGTACATATGTATGTACATAAGATATTTCATAATTGAATTAGAAAATTTATGGGTATTGTCCATGAGAGTATTCAAGGTGCGACCGGCATCTAAATTTTTGCTTTGCAGATTCCCGTCGGCAAGCTCGCGATTGACAATTGCTTCGAAATATATGTAAAACCAATTCCATATATATGAATGCATATTTATTTTAGTTTATATATATTTTTCATATATCGTATATTTAGATAAATCATTATTTTAGTTATAATAAACAAAAGTCGAGAACCGACGGCGTTTACATAATTTTTATAATTTATAATCAACCTGCTTCAGATAAGGAAATAAATGTATAATTATATTATTGTAATATTTTATATTTAAGTCAATAATAATAATTAACAATCACAAATCAAACAAATAACAGCTTTTATTTTATTTCCCGCGCCCTAGTGTACCACACCCCCACCCCCTGCCCATTCTTCATTTATTTTGTGGCGGTAGGTCAGTTCATCAAAAGACCCAAAACACCCAAAACAGAACCAAACTCAAATTTCAGTTCTAGCAGCCAGCAATACTAAACAGACACACGCAAAGTACGTGAGAATGCATGTGCACCCATACACTAAAACATGCTGGAGAAAAAACAGAACAAAACTTGAGAGAGTTCAAAAAATCTGAAAAAAGCATACAATCACATATTTTTGTCGAAACATATTGCGTGTGTACTAACACATGCAAAGATGTTCTCTCTGGGTTCTCTCTCATGATGACGTCGGTACTCTGGGGTACTGTGCGCGCTAGCCAGTGTGTGACGCATTCGTTGTATGAATTGTCACATCTATATACTGTATGGTTAGTGGTACTGCCTAACACATCGTTCGCGCAGATTGCCAGAGAAAGGACGCTGATTGGCGTCCTGGACAAAGGCAGCGCGGACTCCCGAATCCCTAAGAACCAGTGGAAGTGGGTGGAAGCGGCACTGGCCGACCGCTGCTTCGAGCTGCTGGAAAAGCAGCCTGGACCCCAACAAAGAGTCGCTGGCCCCGATTAAGGCTGCCAAAGGCGAGCTCAATTTTGGGTTCAGCTCGGTGACCGTCAAGTCGGATGCAGCGGCCGGTCCAGTCGAGCAGGACGCTGCCTCGGAGATCGAAGCACCCGACGATCACACGGAGACAGACCCAGAGGGCTACTCCACCGATGGCACGCTGAGATGCGACTTCGAGGCGATGTGTTGCCACGAGGAAGTCGAGGACGATCCAGATGCCGATATTACAGTGGTGGAGAACACTAAGGATGTCCTTGAGGCTCCTTCAGATCAATCTCCACCACTGTAAAGCAGCATCCGCTGCTCTTATACTCCGCCTCGAAGAGAGCGGAGCAGACGTAGCCCTGATCCAGGAACCTTGGATAGTGGGAGACAAGGTTTGTGGACTAGGGTCGAAGGAGTACAAGATAATTGTAGCTCAACATGAAGGTAAAACCCGCACCTGCATTCTTGCCAGAAAGCACCTTAATATCTTTCTGCTCCATAATTATAGCGATAGCGACAACACGGCGGCAAGCCTAGAGCTGAAAGGGACACATCTAAGGCTGATGTCGTCCTACATGGCCCAAGAGGAAAACAATCCTCCCAACGACCTTGTTCGCAAACTAGCCAGTGACAGCGAGAGGTCGGACATAGACCTATTAATAGGTTGCGATGCCAACGCTCACCACACTCAATGGGGGAGCTCGAACACAAATGTAAGGGGTGAGTCACTTTTCAGCTTCATCCTTAACTAAAATCTATTTATTTGTCGGGGCAACGACCCCACTTTTATAATTAAAAATCGCAGGAGGTTATTGACCTCACCTTAGTGTCTCACAAACTGTTAGACATAGTCAAGAGTTGGCAAGTCCTTGATGACCACTCTTTCTCTGACCACAGATACATCGAGACCACACTATCCCTCGAGTGTGCGAAACCTAAGGACTATATTAATCCCAGGAAAGCCAACTGGGAAAAATATAGCTCAGCCCTGGAGGACTTACTCCCCTCCAAAGCACCATCATGCTCGGACACAAAAGACGACCTAGATCGCCTAGTGAACAGGTTCACAGAAGCATGCAACAAAGCCTTCGCGGCAGCATGCCCCTCTAGCAAACCTAGGGGGAAAAAGAAACCCCCCTGGTGGTCAAAACAAATAGACATCCTACGTAAAAGCTGCAGGACCCTCTTCAACAGGGCCAAAAGAGCGAACGAGGAGAACCACTGGGCAGACTACAAAATCAGTCTGTCACTCTATAAAAAGGAAACAAGGAAAGCAAAAAGGGCCTCTTGGCAAAAATTTTGCTCGGAAATTGAGGAAACGTCAGAGGCCGCAAGGCTTCGCAAGATTCTCTCAAAAACTAACCCCTCGGTAGGGTATCTTAAAAGGAATGACGGCACGTGGACCAACTCCAGTGAGGAGTCCCTGCACATTTTACTAGACACGCATTTCCCAGGGTGCACAACCATCGAGACGGTACATCTCCCAGGAGAGGGACCGGTAACCTCGATGGATCACATCCTCACAAAACGTAACATAAGCTGGGCAATAAACAGCTTCAACCCGTTCAAATCGCCAGGCCAGACCAGGTAATCCCGGCCCAACTTCAGAAGGCCGGGGATCCGGGCTGTGGGTACAATCCCTCGAGCATGGCTTAAGGCAAAGATAGTCTTCATTCCCAAAGCAGGAAAAGCCTCGCACTCAACTGCAAAAGACTTTAGACCAATCAGCCTATCGTCCTTCCTCCTCAAAACCTTTGAGAGACTCGTCAGGCTGCAACTGAGGACAACTATACACCCTCAGTTGCTCTCAGGCGCACAGCATGCCTACCGAAAAGGAAAATCCACGGAAACGGCTCTTCATGAAGTGATCTCAGCGGTAGAGAAATCTCTGCATCTCAAAGAGTACTCACTCATAGCCTTTCTCGATATTGAGGGAGCTTTCAACAACGTTGTACCGGGCGCCATTACAGAAGCCCTGACTGACCTGGGGGTGGACCGTCACTTGGTGATGCTCATTGATCAATTGCTCACATGCAGGACGGTGACATCATCGATGGGATCGTCCACCCAGTCAAGGTATGTCAACAGAGGCACCCCGCAAGGTGGAGTCCTGTCTCCTCTTCTGTGGAACATAGCAGTCAACAAGATTCTATGTGACCTAGAAGGGGGGGGGCTGCAAAGTCGTGGCCTATGCGGACGACGTTGCGATTATCTTCTCGGGGAAATACCCCCAAACACTGTGCGACTTAATGACCGCAAAGCTAGCGCAACTGTCGGATTGGACAGAATCGCGCGGCCTGGGAGTAAATCCCTCAAAAACGGAACTCGTATTATTCACAAATAAATACAAGGTCCCGCCCCTCAACCCCCCCAATACTACATGGATGCAGGCTCTCCTTTAGCGACAGTGCCAGTTACTTAGGGTTGGTAATTGACAAGAAGCTTAACTGGAACCTGAATGTCAAAGACAGAGTGAAGAAGGCAACGCCTGCACTCTACACATGCAAAAAAGCTATTGGGCTAAGATGGGGTATGATCCCAAGCATAGTCCAATGGATATATCAAGCTATAGTTAGACCAATACTACTCTACGGAGTTACGGTGTGGTGGCCGGCCCTATCAAAAGGGCGATCACCAAGCAACTGGGCAAAGTCCAGCGAACTGCCGCCCTATGCATCAGCGGAGCTCTTCGCACCACCCCAAATGATGCGCTAAATGCCATCCTATGCCTACAGAGCCTTGACCTCGCAGGAAAGGAACGGGCAGAAGCAGCAGCAATACGTCTAAGAGACTCAGATCAATGGGTGACACAGTGCATAGGTCACTCAGCCATATTAAATAATAGCAATACCGTCCCCTCAAAAACAGACTACCAAGTTCCAAGAGAGTACACAGTTACACCCTTCGACACAATCATCCCTCACAGAGACGAATGGCTCGAGGGTCTCCCAGGCCCAGATGGGGCCATAAACATCTTCACAGATGGATCAAAGCTGGACGACAGAGTCGGAGGGGAATCTACTCTGAACAGCTAAACATAAGGCATTCCTTCAGGCTCCCAGATCATTGCAGCGTCTTTCAAGCGGAAGTCATAGCAATCAGGGAGGCTCTAGACTGCCTGCAAGCGGTTGCCGTTACGGCAACCAAGCTAAACATTTATAGCGATAGCCAGGCTGCGATCAAATCGCTAAGTGCGATTTCCTCGAACTCGGCCACCGTGGCAGACTGCCGCAAATCTCTGCAGCAATTTGCTATTAGCCTGATTTGGGTCCCGGGCCACCGGGACATCGAGGGCAACTGTATAGCGGACGAGCTGGCCAGATCTGGCACTACAATCCCCCTTCTCCAAGACAAGGAGGATATCTGAATGCCAATGGCCACCTGTAAGCTCATTATAAAAGAGCAATACAAGCGACTAACAAACGATATGTGGCAAAAAGTCCACGATGTCGCACAACTCGGCAAACATGGCCGACCATGGACATGAAGCGCACCTCCGAGCTCTGCAAGCTAAGCAGGAAAAGGTGCAGCGTAGTCATACGTTCCCTCACGGGACACTGGCTAATAGGCACCCACGCTAACAGGCTGGGGACCCCACATAACGATTTTTGTCGCAGCTGTAGAGACGAGGAAGAGGAGGAGACAGTGGAACACCTGTTCTGCTCCTGCCCAGCTCTCAGCAGAAGAAGGCTACAGCACTTGGGCTCAGCCTTTCTACACGACATTTCAGAGATGTCCAAACTATGTCCCAGGAAGATAGCGAACTTTGTGAGAGCATCTGGATGGGATAATTGCTGACAGGAAGTCTCACAACGCAGGAAGGAATGATCCTATGCGGTATCACAACGGGCCGAAAGCCGGCCTAAGTGTGACGGGCTCCGAGCGAGCCCGGCAGCCGCCTCAACCTAACCTAACCTTTGCCACTGAGCCCAGTATGCCTTTGCGACAGGACTTTTATTTGTCATCTCTTCCCGAGTTGGCCTTCTATTATGTTTTCGGCCCTCTACAAGTATTCCGACAGACTTTGTCATCTGTCCACGCATTATCAGAGAAACGAATCAGAGAAGTCATTAAAGAGTACCATAATGGATGTACTGGCGGGCACTTGGGCATCAACAAAACAATCGAGATAATTAAAAACCGATTCTATTGGAATGGTTGCAAGGAGTCAGTAACTGATTGGATCCGTCGATGTGATCGTTGTACTATGGCAAAAGAACCATCTACTAGAAGTCACGGAAAAATGCGGCAGTACAATTCAGGAGTACCGTTTGAGAGGATCGCAATGGATATAGCAGGTCCATGACAGTGGAAATAAATATGTGCTCGTGGTAATTGATTATTTTAGCAAGTGGCCCTAAGTATATTCGATTCCAAATCAGGAGGCATCGACAGTGGCGAAGATGTTTATCAATAATTGGATAACAAGATTCGGAGTACCAATGGAATTACATTCTGACCAAAGTCGTAATTTTGAGTCTCACACATTCAAGGACGCATGTGAGACATTAGAAATTCGGAAAGCACGTACGACACCACTTCACGCTCAATCCGATAGAATGGTAGAACGTTTTAACAGAACTTTAGAGGAGTATCTTAGGAAAGTCTTCGACACAAATCAGAAAAATTGGGATGAGCTTATTCCAATGTTTTAATGGCATATCGCTCCGGAGGCTGCAATATTTGGGACGATTTAAAGCTTCCGGCTGATTTGAAATTCGGCGTAACCCCAACTTTTAATGGAACAATCAATGATGGTGATAGAAGGGACCAGTTAAACGAGATTCACAAATTCATAAGAAGTCGCATCCAATTAATGAGTGAGTGAGGCGAACACTGAAGTGCTGTTTTATAATCCACAAAGGAAGAAAGGATTATCCCCGAAGCTACAGACAAATTGGGAGGGTCCTTATACAATCATAAAACGAATCAATGATGTGGTTTATCGCATTAAAAAAAAGACCCGACGAGCAAAACTAAAAGTGATACATCTTGAGAGCCTGACACCTTACCATGGAAGAGACTTGGAACTTGTTCGGGACGAACAAAATTTAGCCGGCGCGCAGAGTAACGAATGCATATTAGGTGGGCTGTCTATTGTTGTCATGCCGGATATATTAGAAATAGTTAATCTTGGCTAGGAGTTGTTTGGAACAACACACCAATTCTTTTGGAAACAAAGTCTCCCTGTTTAACTAGAAATTAACTTTCTGTCTCCGTTCTCAATCCGGAATACGAACTGTAAAAACGTAACAATATACTGCACAGCTCGACAATTCTATGATCATTTGAGGGGAGATGAATCCGTGGCTCGGCGCTTTTTTTTTAGCTTTGAAATTTGGTCCTTAAAGACTTTTATAACTTCTCCTGCTTGGAATATGGCTTCAAGATTATTGGTTAGTGGCAGCGCAAAGCTATTTGTTGCTGGATGTGGTTTGAAGAAATTTTCTAAATGGACGGCAAATGTATTTGCCTTCTCTTTGTTGCTGCGAGCCCACTCTCCTGTTTGGGTACGTAACGGTGATTCACTCTCGATTGGTGGACATACGCCTGCTTTAGCTTTCCACAGTGGGAATCGTTTGCTGTTTGGGTAGAGTTGCTCCAAATAGTATGTTTGAGCTCGGTTTTTCTCATCTTCTAGGGCTTTGCATAGTAGGCTATTTTTAACCGCTCCTTTGAGGCAAGGGATCAATGGGCCTGCCACTCTCGCCGAAGCATTCTCTTATCGCGTAGCAGCTTTTCAAAATGCCTGGGAACACAATAGCTGTTGTGAATTTTATTACCTGTTATTATTGGAGTGGAGTGTTTTCAGCCGGTGACATTACAGCCACTAATGATTTAACTGAGCTTTCTAGGTCATCTTTACAATAAATATTTGGGCAGCCATCAATATGGGAACTTATATATTTCATGTATTTGAGCCAATCTGTTTTGCTAGAAGATAGAAAGTGTGGGCGTTTTGAGAACTGTGGATAGTCGTAAAGGTGAAGTATGATTGGCGAGTGATCCGATGATAGATCTGTTAAGTGCTGTACACGAATCTGAGCCTGCCGCACTCTTCTTTTAACAGCAAAATCAATCAAGTCGGGTTGCTTCTGTAAGCAAATATATTGGGCTGCGCGGAGGAATATAGTCAAGCTTGTTTCGTGGTGTGATTATAGCATTATATAGTTGTCTTCGTTTCGGGTTGCTGAGTCGAGATCCCCAATGGGTTTGCTTGGCATTGTAGTCACCAGCTATAAAGCGGTTACCTAATATGTCGAAGAATTTTACAAATTCCGCTTCGGAAACGGAGAAGTGCGCTTTGAGTTTCGATATGAATTGATGTTGCATTTAGATAAGTTGTAGCAAAATGATGGTAACAGATAATGCCTGATGCGACGCTTGATCAGAATTCCAGTACCGCCATGAGCCGGCATTATTTGTCGCAGAATTTGTAGCAGTGAGATGTACATCCCCGCAGGCAACGCAGACTACGCGTAGGGTGCAATAAGTTTTCGTGTGTTCATATTGTTCATAGTCCATTTCGTTTGTTCGATTCCTCAACGGAGAATCTACGGTGCAGTAGATATTGGAGCTTGTAGTGAGCTTCATTTTTACCTATAGGCATACTTTCAGATGACAGTTCTACCTTGAACATTGGTTGGGGAATCTTATTTCTACATATTAAGTTTATAGCCATTTTGGCTTCAAAACCCTTATCTTTAAGACCAGCTATTATCTTTTTGACTGGAACTGTTGGTTCGTTTCCTTTATCTTATCTGGTTGATATGGTTCTCGCTTTTGACAAGTAAAGATTTGAGCAGTTGAAAAATCACGAAAATCGATGGGGCTTTTAATGCCCTTAATGCTTTCCTTACTCAAAATTGCAAGAATTTACAGTTCAATAGAAAAATACACTTTTTGTTGTCAAAATAACAGGAGTTGAGCACCGACATAACTGGATTGGAGCTTTATGAAGAGTTTAAACAATTACGGCGTGTCAAATCTGTTACCACATCAAACGGTCATTGCCAGTTCTTCAATATGTCGTAATAATATTTTGTTTCCCAATGTTTGGGTTTCTTTCAGAATTTGGTTGACTTCGCCAGTAGCTTTTGCCAGCGTAGAGCGAAGTTTTTCAAAATTGACATATACTATGTCGCAAGAAAGATTAAACTCTTTGCCTGTCTTATCTATCGAAATCGAGATTGCTACTCATTTTGACTTATCGAAAAATTCGACCAGGCCAAAGCACGCAGAGTAAGTTTCTTGTAATAAATATTTTAAAACCTTGATAACAATACAAATTTTAAAATCCACAAATTTTGCCTGCCTAAAGTTTGCTATACTTTGTTCATTCCAGAGGAAAAACAAAACGAAATTAATCTCATGTACGCTCTGTACCTACAGCCCTCCCTGACGAGACCACATTAGAAACCGATGTGAGGTCATTTATATAACTTGATCTAGTGTCTCATAAACTGTGAGTCATTGTAAGGAGTTGGAAAGTCATAGAAGGCCACGCCTTCTCAGATAATAGGTATTATCCCTTGGCAGGCTAAAATCCGCTGAATATAGAATTAACCCTAGAAAAACCAATTTGGAAACTTATAGCACAATATCCCAATATCCCGGAAACACAGTTGACTGAAATCATATTGTGAACGTGCTCAAAGAGCCTTCAAGACAGTATGTTCCTCAAACAAACCCAGGGGAAAAGGGAAGCCCCCCTGGCAGGACTGTTTTTGTTCAACTTGGCCAAAAGGGCAACCAGAAGCAACACTGGGCAGACTATCAAGCCAGTTTTCCTTTATAAAAAAAAATGTTCTCCGTAATCGAGCGTCGGAAGCCGTATGGCTACAAGATTCTCTCAAAAACCAAACCCACGGCGGGATACCTTAAAAGCAGACCTCGCAAATAACGATTGACACTTTCGGGGAGTCCGAAAAAATACTCTCAATTACGGACACATTAAGAAAAGAGGCAGAAAATACCCCATCAAATCTGTTTTTGCTCAACTCGCTCTTCGCTAAAGCAAAGTCAGATTTTTTCACTTCTCTTTTGCTACTTTTTTTCACTGAGCATTTTGTCGCGAGCGACATCACAATCAATATAGGCATCTCTCAAATGGACGACTGGCTCAAGGGACCCCCTGACCCAGACGGTGCCTGATGGCGCCTAGATCACTATAGCGTTTTTCAAGCAGATGTCGTTACGTTTTTGCTATGCGTGTATCCGGATTAAGAGAGTTACTTTCACAATTACTGGAGACTTTATTTTAGATACGAATTTATCAGGAAGGCTCCGGTTTCCCCTATTTTTTCCGTTTTTCGTTTTCAGCCGAAACTTTTGTTTTTGTTTTTAGGTGCTCCCGTTTTCACAAATTTTTCTTCAATTTTTTCATCGTAAAAATGCCTCTTTTTTTGAAGCAAGACGACAGCAGAAAGTGCGCGGTTTAAGAAGAGCAGGACATCTTAGATGTAACACCTGTGTATTTGTTGCCCTTACATTTTGAATTAAATGTGGCGGAAAACAGCTGTTAGCAGAACAGATGTTCTGCTACGTGCATGTTATAAGCACAATCCCAGCCGTTACGCGCAAATTTGTGCTATTATGCGCAAACATTGCCAATATTCCGATAACCGAA
Source organism: Drosophila lowei (assembly GCA_008121275.1). Taxonomy (NCBI): domain Eukaryota; kingdom Metazoa; phylum Arthropoda; class Insecta; order Diptera; family Drosophilidae; genus Drosophila; species Drosophila lowei. The sequence continues at coordinate 433,219 of CM017778.1, forward strand.
TAGGGCTCCGTCAGCTGGTCAGCTGTTGTTGCCCTGACCAATTATTTTTAGACAAATTTGAGGTTAGGTTACAATTATTTATAAAGAGTCAAATTTATGTTAATGCATCAATAAGTTTTTTTTTGTTTCCTTTTGCTATTAAGATTTGTTTTGTTGTATAACAAGCCGTTTACTTTTCATTTAGGCGAGAAAAATGTTTCCGTTTTGAGAAAGGAGAAATCCTGCGTTTTGTGAAAACAGGAGCACCAACTTATGTTTTTCAAAAGTAAATTGGAAAATTTGTGTGAAAGTGAAAACCGGAGCCTGTGTTGTTTTAAGCAACTCTGAGCCATATTAGCTATGTCCAGGCAATACCTGGCCGACCATTATTTGGACGTTGATATGCAATGACTGCACCATCAAGTGGCCCATGCGACGACAAGCCGAAGCCGGTTACGCGTGGATCCCGGCAGGAACGCAGTCCTCCATCCTCCTGCCCAACCGACTGAGGGTGAGTGCGCTTGACGCGCACCACATGTTACCGAACCGAAACGTACATTCTGAGAAGATGTTAGGTTAGGTGTTAAGTGTTAGACTAATATTCGAAGAAAATAACAACTAAATTTACTAAAAGGTATGTGAGTTTTAATATTTTAAGAAGTGAAAGAATTAGTGGTGGGTGTAATATGGTAGAGGGTATTATAATCCGCGCTTAAGACCCTAAACGGTTCATGCAAGGAATAATTCGATCTACAAAGTGGAAGGACAACGGTATATAGTTTCTAGTGAATCTAATGGGAATCATGAAGTTTATGCGGCTCAACAAATCAGGGCTATCTACGTCACCCTTGATCAAGTTGTGCATAAAAATCACAACAAGCATTTTTCTACAGTTAACTAAGGATGGGAGGTTTACTAATAGCAGTCTAATAGAGTAAGATGGCAGTCTCACAGCCGCATCCCAGTTAAGGCCCCGCAGAGCAAAGAGTAAAAAGTTTTCCTGTACTGATTCTATACGGTCCTGGTGTACTTTTTACTGAGGGCACCATACACAGGAGCCGTATTCTAAAATCGGACGAACTAGCGAGGTATAGAGAGTCTATGTTATATAGGGGTCGTCAAATTCCTTTGACCACCTCTTTATAAACCCAAGCACGCCCTTGGCCTTATTTAACATGGTAGAAATGTGTTCAGAAAACTAGCTTGGCGTCTAATATAACACCAAGATCATTCACTAGGGTAATTCTCTCAAGAGAACCACCACATAGGGTATAAGGAACCAACAAGGAGCTAGAACGATGAAATGTGATTACTTTGCATTTCGAGGCATTAAGGTGTAACTAGTTTGCACAACACCATGACCGAAAGTTATTGAGATCGGATTGCAAGCGAGAATGAAATGAAATGTCCTTATAGTGGACACAGAGTTTAACATTATCCACATACATAAGTACTCGAGAGTATGTTAATACCGAAGGCAAGTCATTAATAAAGAGTGTGAAGAGCAAGGGGCCTAGATGGCTGCCCTGTGGTACTCCCGAAGAAACCTATACTAGTGAAGAGAGGGAGTTTTTGAAGAGGACTCTTTGAGACCTGGAACAAAGATATCTAGAAATCCATCTCAGGATGTTGGGCGGAAACCCTAAAAGGTCAAGTTTATGTGCTAGAAGGGAGTGATTTACAGAGTTGACTGCTTTACTAAAGTCGCTGTAAATAACATCCGTCTGTAAGTTACCTTGAAAGCCTTCAATAATGAATAAGGTAAACTCTAACAAGTTCGTGGTGGTGGATCACCGCCTTATAAATCCATGCTGAGTTGGAGATATGAGTGACTTGCAGAGATGTTGCAAGTGCGGAGTTAAAACCTCAAACATTTTAGGAATAGCGGATAACTTTGCTATACCTCTATAATTTTTTGCGTCAGACTTGCTACCTTTTTTATGGAGAGGAATTATAAACGATTCCTTCCAGATCGGGGGGAAGCAAGAAGAATCAATGGACAGGGTGAACAGTTTAAGCAAGGGTCCACACAGAGCCAGTCTGAACCCAGTCTGGACCCGGTGAAAAGACCGGCTTAACTAGTCGAAGATCATGAAGTAGAGAACATTTATTTAACAAGGGACTGAAAATGCCGTTCGACCTCGGTAAACCGTATAGGTACGGATGAGCAGAATAGCTTTCCTCAGAATATGTGGTTTGAAAAAATTGGGCAAAAAGATCGGCAATTGCCTGATCATTATTTGCGAACTTATTACGACTTGCTAGCGAGAATGGGTGTACGGACGTTCTACGCTTACCTTCGAAGCTGTAAAACTGTTTAGGGTCCTGAGAAAAACGTATCCTGCATCGAGATAGGTAGTTCTTATAGCATTGGGCATTAGGAACTGACAAGAAAGCGGGAATCAAAAAATGTGCCAAGAGCATTGTAAAAAATGTTTGTGACTTTTATGAGATCAGTGCACAAGTACAAAGCGGACCAATCAAAATCCCTAATGAGGTTATTAAGCTTCGCAAACTCGGCTTTACTAAAGCAGCGCACACGTTCAGATAGCCTAATCGCCAATACAGCTGGTCCCATATCTAGCGACACTTCGAAAGTAGGATGGTAGGCGTCTTCAGGTATAGTGAGCGGAAGGGCTCGGGTTAACAACACTATGGTCGGATCCGATACAAAGCACAGATCAAGCAATCGACCCAAGGAATTTTTCACATGGTTGACTTGAGACAGGGACAGGTCAAGCAAACCGTCAACAAAGTCAAGTCGTGACATGAGCGCTATGTTATTAGACTCGTTTACCTAAGACCAAACAGTTCCTGGCAAGTTGAAGTCACCAAGAACTATCATATGATCTTTATCTGATAGCAAGGAAGAAACGGCGTTTAAAGCGGACAAGTGTTGCTCATAAATTGAGATGACCGACAAAGGTGGAATATACGAGCAAGTTATGACAATAGCGAAAGCGGAAAGAATCAGTTTACACACGGGAATTCCAGTTCCTTTTGAACTAGGACTGTGAAGTGTTCCGACGTGAAGTTAGAGTCTACTGCAATCAGAACCCAGACGAACGGTGCTTTCTAAAATTTGTCTATCTCGGAACTAAGAATGTCCGGATTTAACTAGGTTTCGGCAAACACAATAACGTGGGATGAAAATGGGACACTATCCGGAAAAATAGTGTTAAGCTTACTACGTAAGCCACTCACATTCTGATAGATTACTACAAGAGAAGAAGTTCGTTTTTTGAAAGGTTGGAAATAGAACTAGAAGATGAGGATGGAACATTTGTCTGATTCTGATTTGAAAGAGTTATGGGGGACCTATTCTTCTTCTAAGTCTTTAACTCTTTCACTACTAAATGCTCCGGCCAAAATTTGGCAGAACAAATGGTTGAGTTGGGGAGACGCTTATCTTAAATGAAGCTATCTCCTTGGCATTAGATAAGTTAAACTTCTCCACCTTTAAACCGATGGCTCTTATTTTGCTTTGTATAAAAGCAGTGACATCATTAGTTGTGAGGACAGGGAACAGCCGTGAAACAAAAACTTGTCATTTTGGAAAGACTCCTACCAGGGGTTTTGGCACCACAGGCTTAGTATCTGTGGTGGGAATATTTGGAGGTCCGGAACGTCTGGACGGAATGGGCGGGACAGCTAATGAGCTTGCGGACACCGACGCTACAGACGTCTCGGGCTGCACGTTCTCCGAAGCGATGAATTCGGCTACCGAATCTGCACCGCCAGCAGTTGTGGTTGTTCTTGGAGTGGCAAACGAAATCAACTGCTGCACACTGGTCGGAGTTAGTTTTTCGACAAAGAGCGGTTGAGTGACGGTTGGCACTTGCAGATCTCGCGGAGTGACCCTTTGGTGCCTCAGAGACTCGGAGCAGTTTCAAACCGCTAAACTGAGACTCCGTAAGGCGCTTTTGCGTCTGCCTCATAAATATGACCATATCATTCTCCACCACCCGGCATGCCTCACAACTGTAGTGCAAGCCATTACGTTTTGAGATGGTATCACCCGCGAGACCTGACAACCCAGCGCATTTTGCGTGCACTACGCCATCGCAGAGCCAGCTAGGGATACTTTTTTGGCACAGACAGCAGCAAATCCATAAAGTTGTGCTTCAAAACGAGCAGGAACGTTGTGAGTCGCAGCGAGGCCCGCGACTCTACATTTATACCGGATATTCAGTCAGTATAGCTCCCCTCCGCCAGAGGGCTCACAGTAAACCTGGAAGAATGTGTGAAAGAGAGGGAATGAGTAAGCTCGGGAAAGGCGTTACGTAGCCACTGCAAATTGATTTGTTAATGCTGGCTATAATAATAATTCGATCTGATCTAGATGCGGCAGTCTGGTATATATATTCTCTATGATTCTGCGTTTTTGATTTTTCTCGTATCTTCAAAATTGTGGATGGCAAAAATTATCGTCCCTTGTGGGTATAAAAAAAAAAATAATAACAGCTATCAGAACAATGTGCCAGACAAACGCTTAAAGCAAAATTAGTTAAAACTGAGAGGAGTGGTTCCATCAACAGATAGTAAAAGAGAGCGCTACTGCAGAAAAAGTTTCGAGAGCGAGAGAGGAAGATCAGTTATTTAGATAATAAAGCAAAAGCTGCGAGATAAGACCGGACTAAATGCAAGGTAAGAGCGTATTTACGAAAAGCAACAACACAAACACGACTAACCAACGCATAAATCTATCTATACACCTAATTGTTTTTACATGGTAAATTGGTTCCTGAAAAAACCGTGTAAAAACAGAATTAGGTGTATATACAGTGGCGATCACATGTGGATACATTTTTATCACTTTTCAGTTTAAACGTTAATTTAGTGAGAAAGAAAAAAAAAAACAATAATTTCAATTCAAAGAGATCCTTTTCCTTAAAAGATTTTAATTTTTTCAAAAAAAAGTCCAGGTATCCACTTTTGCACGTTTCAAATTTTTTTACTTTAATAATTTTTTTAAAATATTTGTTCCAAATGGCCTTAGCTTTTATCACATTCCGAATAAATTTTGGCATACTCTAGACTAAATTTAGTATGTGCTGGCAAGGTATCATGCGCCACTCCGACTGCACGCGCTCCCAAAGACTCATCCAATCCCTTTGGTGCAGACTCGTACTTTTCCAATGTTTTTTAATCAGAGCCCATCGATTTTCAATGGGATTTAGATTTGGGCTATTGAGCAGGCCACTGGATTAAGTGAAAACTCGAATTATTGGGACGATTTTTCACGAATTTAGCCGTGTGCGTCGGATTACCGTCTTGCTAGAAAGTGATCTCGGATATGGGGTATACACATTTGTCTATAAAATTTGAAAAAATTCATTATTCCATCGTTGTTTTTTTTCTTTCTCACTAAATTAAAGAATCTATGAAAAAAAATCACAAGGATTGATGCATTTTTAAAGATTTTACAGGCGTTTAAACTGAAAAGTGATAAACATGTATACATGTAAACAGCTCGCCACTGTATAAAAGAAATTCGTGTTAGTTACACCATTTATAACTCAAAAACGGCTGAATCGATTTGGCTAAAAATTGGTGGGGATAGATTATATTCAGGAGACTGCTATAGAATACTATAGCAGCGGACCCGTTCGACCGCATTTCCGTGTGGTGACATGACATAAACGTCAGCACAGAAGGCTGTGTGTCACAGGCACCGGCTTGGCTGTGTTTTTCAAAACATGAAATCATTATTTAAATTTTGAATCAAAACAGAAACGTGTACGCGTTTAATAATATATGTGTATTTTTGGTTTGGAATTTTTTAAATTTTTTTTTACAAATATACTTCATGGGAAACATAGAAGAACAATCTGATCGACGTCAGCAATGAAAAGAGCAATTCTTAAAGATCAGCAGCAACTAATTCATGAATATCATGCGTTGGTCAGGCTGTTCAAGAGTGCATTGGAGCGCATGCCAAATGATGACTACAAAGTAGTGATCAGAGCGGATAAACGACCATCTGTAACACACGAACGCACATTTAACGCTCCAACAGTATATTAAGTTGCCATCCTGATTGATGGTGAAAAAGTGGAAAGATGTGATATAGTCATTTCACGTCGCGATACTGGTCAACTGCAAAAAATATCTGAAACACATCGTTCATATGACACGTTGCAGTACCCGCTCATGTTCTGTCAAGGAGAAGATGGATATTATTGATATCAAAATGATAAATCCATTGAATGGTGAAGAAGCTACAAAGAAAGTTAGCTCAATGAATTATTACGCATATCGGCAAAATGCTGACATATTGCTGCGGTTTCGTCGATTGTTTCAGCAGTATCCCGTCGACATGTACGTTAAAATAGAAACGGAACGTTTAACTTTCATTAGGTTGAACCAAGCCAAATTGCGTTCTGAAGAGTATATACATTTACGTGGTACTGAAGGGAATGCAGCTAATATTGGTAAATTAACTATTCTGCCGGCGACGTATATAGGTAGTCCACGTCATATGCATGAATATGCGCAAGATGCAATGAAAAATGTTCGTCATTACGGTCGGCCAGATCTCTTTATTACTTTTACCTGTAATCCAAAATGGTTAGAAATTTTTCAATTGCTGCTTCCCGGACAAACATCAAGTGATCGACACGACATCACTGCACGTGTATTCAGGCAAAAAATGATGTCCCAGATGAACTACATTGTTAAAGAACGCGTCTTTGGAGATACTCGATGCTGGATGTATTCAATCGAATGGCAAAAAACGAGACCTTCCACACGCACGCATTCTTATTTGGTTAGTGGAAAGAATTCAACCTGACAAAGTAGATGATATCACATGTACTGAGATTCCCGAACACATGATGTCGTAATTACAAATATGATTCATGGACCGTGTGGCGCCATCAATCCCCAATCATCTTCCATGGTCGACGGCAAGTGTTCCAAACGATATCCACGAAATTAACAGCAGAGACCGTCACTGGAAACGACGGTTATCCAATGTATCGGCGTCGATCACCCGACGAAAACGGTCGAACTATCACAAAAAAAGGGAAAAGAATATTTCGTTGTCGACAACAATTGGATTGTTCCATATTCGCCACTTATTTCCAAAACGTTCAAGACACATTGCAACGTTGAGTATTGCAATTCTGTAAAGTCCATAAAAAGGTAGCGATATGGCGGTTTTTGTCATCCAATCATACAATACCAACGATGAAATTACGCGCTATCAAGTTGGTCGTTATGTGAACTGTAATGAAGCGATTTGGCGTATATTCTCATTCCCTATTCACGAACGTCATCCTATTGCTATGCATTTGGCGGTGCATCTGGAGAATGGTCAACGAGTATATTTCACGGCATCAAATGTTGTTCAACGTGCTGAAACACCTACAGCGACAACATTGACCAGTTTCTTCGCGATCTGCCAAAGCGATCCATTTGCACGAACTTTGCTTTACTCGGAGATGCCACGCTATTACACTTGGAATGCTTCATCGAAGAAATTTCAACGACGGAAGTATGGCGATGCTATTCCTGGTTATCCGGATGTGCGTTCTACTGATTCTCTTGGTCGTATGTATACAGTTCATCCAAAGGATGATGAATGCTTTTATTTGCGATTGCTGCTGGTTAGTGTCAGTGGGCCGTTATTTCAGTCACTACGCACTGTGAATGGAACAATATTCCCAACATATCGTGCTGCATGTGAAGAACTCATGCTCTACATCGAACCCATCTAACCTGTGGCACAAATTCAAGGATAATATGTCAGAAGATATTTAACATAAAAATCGTGTAAGTTCCAGAAATCCCGATCTTGAAATGAATGAGGAGATACATAATTAAGCTTTACTATTGATCGAAGACAAGTGTTACCTCATATGCGGTAGTTTATTAGTCAGGTTAGGAATGCCAGCGTCAAATCGTGAATTACGCATTTAATCGAGAATTGGAACGGGAACGTGAATATGATCACCAGGAATTGAATTTAGCTGTTCAAACAAATGTACCCCTGTTGAATACTCAACAAAAGGAAGTTTATGATACATAAATGAAGACAATTGATGATGGAAATGGTTGTTTATATTTCATGGATGCCCCTGGTGGAACTGGTAAGAAATTCCTCTTGTCAATGGTTTTAGCCACTGTTTGTGCGAGATCAATATTGCGGTTGCAGGTGCTTTTTCTGGAATAGCAGCCACGTTGTTAAAAGGATGCCGTACGGCTCATTCAGCAATAAAATTACCGTTAAATCTTTAAAATATTTTGTTTTCAACACTTAAAGTACGATAAAACTAATTATTAATGAAAAGCTTCAACGTGTACCTATTATTATGATCAAGTGTGTATGTGGTCTGAATCTGGAAAATCAATTTTTTTCCCATGGCCAATTATATGTGGCATGTTCGAATGGAAATACTATTGACATGTCACAAAGAAGAAGGGGAGAGCTATCCAGCGGTATCAGAACGGGATTAAACCGGCCAAACTGCGTCAGATTCTGAGAATGACAGTCACTACCTAGGAATTGAAAAAACTTATTTTTGTATCATTAAACAAAAAAATTATAAATTTAACATTGCTAATAATATATTATTAACTTTTTAAAGTTAGTTAAGCCATTTTAGACCAGACATGGATATATCGTTAATTAATTCTAAGCAAAAATATATATAGATTATGGCGTCGGAAACACTTCCTTCTAGTATACAACCCTTGCATTATATACATACTAGCTAACCCGGCAGACGTTGTTCTGCCACGAAACCAAAAAATGTTCGCTAATTTATAGCGAACAATTTTTAGATGACCCGGTGACCTCGCTCACTCAACCATTCATTATTTTTGTAGTTGGAAATGATGTTTGGGAAAACTTTGTTGATGAGCTGTCTTTTGTTGTGACAAATTTACAGGATTTTAAGGAAATGAAATCAATCCGCTCGATTCGTCGACAGCTACTTGACCATTACCGATAGTCAGCAATTGCCCTGACAAATCTTCAGCAGATCATTTGCAATGCAACTATAATGTTTGTTGTCAGCTGAAGTTTCTTCACATACATTTTCTTCACATTTCGCCATAGATACGATCATTTTAGGCAAGCGTTTATTTCGTCGGTAGGCGTTGATCTTGGAATTACTGGCAGATTACTGATTTTCGATGCTGACAAAACTTTGGCCATTGCGGAGTTTTTTGCAATATTACATACAGGTTCTTCAATATTTGAAAAGGGAACGCGGTCGAACAGGATAAAAAGTATCCTGAATCTAATCTACCTCCCCACCAATTTTCAGCCAAATCGGTTCAGCCGTTCTGGAGTTATAAATGGTGCAACTTTCTTTTATATATTTAGAAGAGAAGATATATTTTTTAACCTTCGCCAAGAACACGGCTTGAACTGGTCGTAATTTGAAAAGTATTTTTTGTGGTTTTAAATGAAGCGATCGAAGGATAAGGGACATTTTCGACCGACTTCGTGACCTCTTCTTCCAAATGGATGTCGAAAAGTTACGCATTTTGGATGAATACGACCTGAAATGATATATGGAGCTGTTGGACAAGTTGGAATCTAACTTCTTCGTAGCTCACGACCGATCGCAGGAGTAGGATTTTCAAGTTTTTAGTAGCGGATTGCCTGGGCAGTTTGCCTCCGCCGTGCTAGCATTAAGGACTGTTCTTCAGCGTGAGTTGGCATTCTCAGCCCGCACATTGTTCCACGTTTCGAATGAACCCAAGTGAATTCCAAACCATTATGTACATGGCCAATCGATCGCGCTTGCCACAGCTGCAGCTGCCAAAGTTCAGCGGAGCCTATACAGAGTGGACAAGCTTCTATTTCATGTTCACAGTTGTCATTGATAGTGAAGCTGAGCTGACTTCTATCGAGAAGTTACAGCATTTTCGATCATGTTTGAGCGGAGCGGCGTTGGACACCATCAGTTCGTTGGAGATGAGCAAGTCTAACTACAATACAGCATTAGATATTCTCAAAAAACTGATTTGATAATTAACGTCTCATTCTACAAGCACACATTAGAGGTGGCGTGCGGAGTGGAGCGTGCGGATTCATCGGTTGGCAAGCTGCGTGCGTTTGCGGACACCGACACTGCACATCTTCGCGCGCTGGAAGTGTTGACAACCAAAGAGCGAGTGCAGATTGCGTAATCGTCCACACAATCTGGCCGAATTTGGACTGGGCGATTAAATCTAAATGGGAAGAAGGCTCGTCGAGTCAGGATCTTGCATCCAGGGAGAAACTGTCTGCCTTACTGAAAAAAAGATGTCGTACCCTTGGAACCATTTTGGTCAGGTTGGTAAGCTAGAAAGGACCGTGAATACATACCCCAAGAATTCGTTTGTTTCATCGGCGGGCTTCGGTTTTTGTGAGCTATGACGTGCCTCCCATAATTTCATTTCTCAATGTAAGCGCCTTGGGACGATGTCCCCTAGAGAGCGAAATAAGAAGGCCAAGCGATTGTGGCTGTGCACTAACTACTTGCATCAGATGCGATATTGTCGTTCAAGTCCCTGTCGTACTTGCCAATCAAAGCACCATACGCTGCTTCATTATATGCCAGTAGTATCTTCTCACCCTGCTTAATCAATGGATCAATCTGCCTTTGTTAAACACAGCATTGCCCAACCTAGCTCGATGGTCGCAGTTTCGCCCAGCGCGCCCCAGTCCTCTCGTATCTCGCCTGATGTGGTTCTTCTAGCAAAAGCTGTTGTGCCCATCAAGGATCTGGCTGGCATGTTTCTATCATGTCGAGCCCTCTTGGATTCTGGTTCCAAAGTTCCTTTCGTCACTTCTCGTTTTGTAGAGCAACTTAAACTTCGAACAATAAAGTCGTTGGCTGAAGTTTCAGTCATTGGAGACGTCAGCTTCTCAACAGGAGAATATTCAGTCGATCTCGTTTTAAAACCTCGTATTTCAGAGTACACAACATGCATGTGGGCCATTGTAGCTATTAGCTAGCTATTCGTTAAATATTGCATTTTGGACCGTTCCGTCGAATATTTATTTGGCTGATCCATCGTTTTTGTGTCACAGCGAATTGATTTGCTCATCCGAGCAGATCTCTTCTTCGAATTGCTGTGCGTTGGGCAAATTTTCAAATCGGATATTACCGTTGTTGCAAAAAACACTCCTCGGTTAGGTGTTTCCGTGAGGCTGTATCCGACTGCTCAAGTCGTCGTCGTCCATCGCTTCGCAAGTATCATTGAATGAGCCTACCCCTGTTGTCCAGTTAGATGAGCTGGTTCATCAGTTCTGAGAAGTAGAACATGTCTTTGAGCCAATGTCAAGGATATTCGCAGAAGAACTTCATTGTGAAGAGCAGAGGCTGCCCTAGGGGGAATATTCCGTTCAGCTGCCGATGAAGCGAAAAGGCGATTTGAGAATCTTGAGTGTAAGCTTAGTCGGAATCCTAAGATTAAAGAGCAATACACAGCATTCATTAAGGAATATTTGTGTTTAGTGTCTAGCTCTAAAGTTCATGAGTGTAAATATTTTCTGAGGATCGTATCTGATAGCTCCGCATTAATTTCGTCTGTGTTCTCGTTGAATGAGCTCCTAATGTCAGGGCCCAAAATTCAGGCGAAGCTCTTCAACACACTTATTCGATTTCGTACATTTCCTATTGAAATTTCCGAGCATATGTGCGCATGGCAGAGCCAGATTCTCTGTTGCAGTGTGTGGCGGGACTGCTGCAAAGATGACATCAGTTTTGAAGCTGGATGCAGTCACGATGGAACCAATCCGGCTTCCTTTTTGGACATTCGTGCAATGCACTCGTCATTGATGAGTCTTCGTCTTATCCATTGCGACCCAAAATCGTGATGCTCGATTTCTATGTTGATGCCATGATACCAGGATGCGAGTCCGTTGAAGAAGTTCGAGGAATCAAACCCAAAAAAGCTTTTTGGTCGTGGCAATTTTCGCCTAAGAAAGTGGTGTTCGAGCTCGCTAGAGGTGATTCGGAATGTCCCAGATGCTGACGAGGAAACTCTTCTAAGGTTTGACGACGTTAGCGACATTACAAATGTTCTTGGGCTCGTATGGGATCCACGTAGGGATAAGTTCTTGTTCACACTTTCACCAAACATCGGTCTTGGCAGACACACAAGACGGTCTGTGATCAGTGATTTCTAGGTGTTACGATCATTTTGGTTAAATCGGGCCAACGTTGACAACGTCGAAGATAATTCAGCAGAAGATGTTCAGAAGCAAGCGTTGGAGAGAGAGTAAGTAAAATTCTGCCAGGACTTGGCTGATGTTGACCGTGCCGAGTTTCCTCAATTCGTTTGCAAGTTAAGCCTGGTTTGAAGTGCATGCCTTTTCTGATGCTAGTCTCGCTGCATACGGAACTTGTATTTACGATCGATCTTTACACATTTACATTGCTCGAAGTCTCGGTTGCCAACTCTAAACACGACAGACATTCACAAGCTGGAGCCTTGTGGTGCCGGTCTTTTTGCGCAAGATCTTCCTGAATTTCGACAGAAGGCGCTGCTCACCTCAGCTTGAGTGGACATTTCGCACACATTCAAGTACATAAACTTGTTTGGCACAATGCAGCAAATTTTTGATAAATTATTTAAAATCTTCAAAAGGATTAGCTAACCAAAGCTTACCATCGAAGACATTCATGGAGGAACCCACATGCTTCATCATATCATTCAAAGAGCCTCGTTGTTACCCGAGGAATAGGAAAGTAAAGAAAATGTATTCGTCAAGCAGCATTGCGACAGTCGGCTGAATCGATGGCAGCACGTCATCCGCATTGAGCCGATGTTCCGGAGAAGGTGAAGTGAAGAGTACTTGATGCTGCTTCAAAAGCGCTCTAAATGGCGGTCCCTTAGGGTCAACGACGTCGTGTGCATCAAAGACAAAGGGCTACCATCATTGAAGTGGACGTTAGCACGAATCGTCGACGTCATTCCAGGAGCTGACGGCGTTATTAGTGTCGTCGTTCTTCGTACGTCGACGGGAACTCCTCGACGAGCTGCTACCAAGATCTGTGTCCTTCCCGTTGATGCTGTTGCGGAAGTCCCTGATCTTCCGCAGGGGGGAGTATGTTCGTGCAGCCGTTAGTAATGACCTATTTGGGCTAGCCATCGCTCAGCTTCTAATGCCCGCTCTTAGTTGTCTAACGCTCAATCGCTAATCGAAGATTATGCTTTGCTGCATAGCCCGAGCATATACGAAGTGCATTGCTATGGCGGTCTGAGAGGCTTGCATTGCCTGAGATCGACGAGTCGAAGTTTGGGAGCAAACGGTGGGAGCAAAACGGAGAGGGGTGCAGTAGTCAACGACCCTTGCATTATATACATATATATGTTTTAACCTTCGCCACGAACACGCTGTGAATTGTCGTAATTTGGAAAGCATCGACTTAGCAATTGGCTTTGTTAAGTTTAACGAATTCGCGTTTGACCTTTTTTGTGGATTAAATTCAGGCGGTCGGAAAAGCCCGACAGCTTAAAACACAAATCGAGAAAAGACGACACGTAACTCAATTTTGTAAGTAATTTACTAATGCGAAAAGGCGATTCTAATTCTACGATTCTTTGTCAAAAACCAGGGAAAAGTGTACAAGTGGAAAAGCACCACTCCTCAAATAAACTCGTCATTTGTATAGTTGCGATGATGGTGGGGCCATTTCGTATTCTTACACCTTCAAGTTACAAACAAGTCTGTCAAGCACAATAAATATGTTGTCATACTATGGTTATATCTCTATATAAAGATCCAAAAGTAGGCCTATTCAGCTAGCCGGCCAACTCACTTACGCCCAACGCCTAACTATGAGTTAAATTGAAGAAGTCCACAAAACGAAATGAATGCGACGATATAGACTCAGACATTCGAATTACTCAAATTTTTGCATTCGAGCTCTGTGTATTCTTTCATTGCTTGGGCTTCGTTCTGCTTTTCCATACGCACAGCAAAGCAACAACAATTGAAAGCCTATTGCTGACAAAAATTTGAAATTTGATATTATCCGCAAATCTGAACATTTTAAAAATATATGAAGCTTATTTTGGTATTTATTTTTGTTTTCTAAAAAAACAAAATTCATCAAGCATCACTGGTAGAAACTGATCGACGAAAGAACCAGGTCACTACAAGTAAATTTATTATAGTATTATTTCCTCACCAGAAACATTTACTACTCAGCCCTAGAGTGGGTCGCGTGTCTGGTGGAGATTCGCGGCCTGTGTCGGATTTTAGAAGTGTGCTTCGTGTTGGAAGATTAAAAGTTTGTTTGTCCAGGACCTACGAGAACAAGAACTATGACGACTCTTGCCACTTGCTTTCCGTGGCTTTGCAACAAATAATAATATAATAAACAATAATCAACTAAAGAACTTAACATCGTCACAAGCTTTGAAGCTTTTTGAAAATGTTTATATCGTTTACAACCGTATATCGTTTAGTCGACCACCCCCTCCCTACAGGCCAAAACGGAAAAAATAAACAAATTTTGTTTTAAAAAAATATAGGTTTTTTAATCTTTGATTTTCAACCAGCGTTGTAGGAGCGAGTTTAAATTAATTAAGAAGGGCTTTTTTAAGTGTGTAGGAGAATGATATTCCTCCAGAGCGTTAAAAATTGTACACTAATCTTATAATGGTTGTATTCAACTACACCTTAATAGCGGTACAGTAGGAAGAAAAAACAACAATAGATTTGTGTTGATGTTGTTTGTTCACCAGAGTGAATTTATCGTTTCTTGGTTGCCGCGCTGCGAACTACGAACTATTTCATGCAACGAAATTATTTAAAGCCCGAACATAATAATTACGACCCTTTAGAAATGACATGCAGCTATGTATGTATAAACAGTATACATATATACATTTTTACATAGCCTTTCGTTAAATTATAGTACACGCACACAAATAGTATATACGTAAGTTATTAAAATTGTTTATTGAATTTACATAAATAGGTTTTATACACGTAAAATGTATTACTTTAAATTTTAATTAGACTATCAACACATCTATGTACAATACATTTTTAAGTTGTCCAGCTTTCCGTACATTGAATCATTATTGAAGATTATTGAAGACCATAGTCAACATAAATACTCATTTACAAATGTAAACATGCATGCAATCATACGTCTCCACATACATATGTACATATATTCAAACAAGGCAGTAATGTTTAAAAGATGAGTGGATAGAATAATTTGGGTATATGTCTGTACATACATGCACGCATATCTAAAATGAGTACCTGGGGTCTGGTAAAGTTAATTTCTTGCTGGCCCTTGCAGCTGGAGTACATTTTGACTTTTCCATTGCCATCAGATAGCTGACATCAGCTAACACAGCTTCAAGTCCGCCATAGCCTTAATATATTTTTGTTTACGTTGACTTCTCTTTCATTCACGTAAATTATCAACTATTGTGTTAAGTTTAATTTGGTTGATTGAACCAATACTAAAGAATAGTTATTTTTAATGAAAAAAGTTAATGTACTAATTTATTTCTGACAACAAAAATAAATAGTATGTATATATTTTTCGTTAAACACTTCTTCCTCTTAACAGAAATAGTTTACTGTAATCGATCTATTTTAGCATATCGATATCCATCGTGGAAAATATACATGTATGGCATTCCTAACAGCGATTTAGATTTGGCTTATAACCTCTTCACGCAGAGCTTATAATGACCATATGTTTTGGTCTAAATTGTGATATATCAAAACATTGCAAATTGGCGATTAGTTTAAAATAACATTACTCCTTGACCTACCCTAAAAATTACAACAGCTCAGTTCGAATATGGGCTTGGCCTTGGCTGCTTGCATCATATTTCCAGCCAAATTTTAATGTGATTTTCCATCTCCGTAGTCCACTTCGCAAAGTGTCAGCAAAATAATAGTAAAAAAATTCGTTTTCAGCCAAAACGTTTCGTTTTAAGGTGCTCCCGTTTTTCAAATTTTAGTTATCGATATGTTTAATTTTCTAATCGACTCTGACAAACAAAACCAGCTGACCTGGTTGCTAATGCTAGTGCACCAACGTTTGAAATAGATGTGGCTGAAAGTAGCTGTCCTCACCCCGATGTTCTGTTAGGCGCATGTTACAAGAACAGTCTGTGCTGTTACGCGCACATTTGTGCTGTTATGGGCAAATATTAATTTCTTGCCAACGTTCCGATAACCAAATCGGATTGCGTCAGCTGTTTGCACGGAAACGAAAAGTGTCGTCACCCTGAGCTAAATTGAATGATAATGGTGTCATATTTATGTTAATGCATGATCTTTTGCAAGTGCAAGTGTCAAAGGAACACTGATAGAAAAATGTATTGTAATTACGGCAAAGGCTATGGAAAGATTCATGATCAGATTAGTTAGAAAGACAGGAAAGTAATGCCTAGTCGGGCGGGCCGGGACAGCAAAACTTATAAGACTAATGAGGGCAATGGATTCGACCTAACCAGAGAGAAGTTTATAGATAAAATGAATTCCATGGCAAGTCCTACGACTTTTAAGTGGATGTTAATAAGCCGACTCTAATAAGAAGGAAGGGTCCCAATTAAGTCCGCGTAGGGCAAATATAAGGAACTGTTTTTGAACGGACTCGAGAAAATCTTGATATTTTTGGTAATGAGGAGACCAGACGCAGGAACCATATTCCAAGATAGGCCGGACAAGAGAAACGTAGAGTAGTTTAGTGCTATAGGGGTCAGAAAATTCCTTAGACCATTTTTTGATAAAGACAAGGACTCCTTTGGCCTTATTCGAAATAGCGGATATATGAGAACTAAAACATAAGGTAGCTACAAAGATAGTGCCCAAGTCATTAACTTTTTACAGGCGATTCAAGAAAATTTTATTGATTGAGATGTCAAAAAGTTAAGGCTTGTTGCGATGTAAGGTCATGAAGTTACAATTGGATAGGTTAAGAGAAAAAACATTAGTCGGAAATCCGAGGAGAAATAGTTTGTGGATAAGATGATTGGGACTAACTGCGTCAAAAGCTTTACTAAAATCAGTATTAACTACATCACTTTGACACTGTTTTGCTAATCCGGCAGTTACTGAGGTGGAAAATTCAAGGAGGTTAGACGAAACTGAGCGACGTTTTACAAATCCGTGCTGAGATTCTGAAAACAGGAAACTACAAAAGTGTTGGAGCTGAGAAATAATAATTTGTTCGAGGAGTTTAGGAATGGCAGATAAGTTGGAGATATAACGGTAGTTTGAAACATCTGATTTAGACCCCTTTTTATGAATGGGAATTATGTAAGATTTGTTCCAGACGCAACGAAAATCCCCGAGCTCGGGAGAGAGGTTAAACAGTTTTAAGAGGGGCATGCAAAGAGACTCAGCACACAGTTTAAGAACGGCCTTGGGAACCATATCTGGTCCAGTAGAAAAAGAAATGTTGCACGATTTTAGTCAATAGTGTTAATCGGCCATTTCAATCAATGAAGGGCGGGTAGATACAACTTGAACTATTTAAAGGGATAAAATATTAGTACATGGCACGAAAGTCGTTGGCTGAAGCGGGAAAAGAGGGAAGGTTATTAGAAGGAGCAGAGTAGCAAAGTTAAAAAAATTAAGCGAATAGGTCAGCAATATCGGAATTCTTATCAGCATAAGTACCATTTACGTGTAGAGAAGGGGGATATTGTGAAGAATTACGTTTAGAGTTAACAAACTTAAAGAATTGTTTAGGATTTCGTTTAAAGTTGAGCTTGCATTTAGCCAAGTAATTTTTGTAGCATAGAGTATTAAATAGAGAAAATTTCGATTTTGCAATTGAATACCAAAAAAGTTTTCTCAGAGGGGAAACTAATGGAACAAAGGTAGGAAAAGTTACAAAAAACAGTGCTGTAGAATGCATTAAGGTCGGGCTCAATTTCCTGAAAGTCGTCGAGGAATGTAGTGCCCTTGTCTAAAGAAAACGAGGGGGAACGTTGTGAGTTGCTGCTGCGACCGCAACTCTACATTTATACCCGATACATAGTCAGTATGGCTACATTAAACGACAAAGAGTGCGTGCGAGAGAGACAGAAAATAAGTCAGAACGTGTCGACGGGCGCTGCGTAGCCACTGCAAATTGATTTGTTACTTTTGGCTATAATAATAATCCGATCTTACTCGGATTCGGCAAGGTTCGGCAATCTGGTAGATATGGCCATTCTCTATGATTGTGCGTTTTTAATTTTCTCCTATCTTCAAAATTGTGGTTGCCACAGATTTTCGTTGTTTATGGCTGCGGAAGGGGGGGGTGGGGCGAAATTTTGAAACGCGCTTGTAGCAGTGAGCTATCAACAGTAAGTTCTGCAGTGAAAAATTACAAATAGTTTTGTAGCAGTGAGAGCTCGACAGTCAGGTCTAATAGTCTCTGAGATCTGTGGGTGCTCCAGATTTTCGTCCTTTGCGGGGGCGGAAGGGGGTGAGGCGAAATTTTAATAACAACTCGTCAAGGTCCGACATCACAGGAGTGTGGATACCAAATTTGGTTGCTCTAGCTTTTATAGTCTCTGAGATCTAGGAACTCATATTTAGCAATAGGCAAAGCCGGCTATGATACGTGTGTGTTAGAGAGAGACAGGGCGAGAAAAAATGAAATTGTTTTCTTCATCCTGGCTATAATAATGATACGATCCAATTCAGATTCTGCAGTCTGGAAGATAAATTCATTCTCTACGATTCTGCGTTTTTAATTTTCTCGTATCTTTAAAATTGTGGATGCCACAGATTTTCGTCTTTTGTGGGGGCGGAAGTGGGCGGGGCGAAGTTTTGAAATACACTTGTAACAGTGACATATCACAGAAGTCTGGATACAAAATGTCGTTGCTCTAGCTCTTATAGTCTTTGAGCACTAGGCGCTAATAGGGACGGACAGACGGACAGACGGACGGACGGACAGACAGACATGGCTCAATCGACTCGGCTATTGATGCTGATCAAGAATATATATACTTTATGGGGTCGGAAACGCTTCCTTCTGGACGTTACACACATCCATTTTCACCACAAATCTAATATACCCCAATACTCATTTTGAGTATCGGGTATAAAAAATGCCTTTAATTAGGCTTGAGACAACGGGGACTCGGGGGTGGACCAGAGCTGTAGGTGGCGAAGAAGGGAACGAAAACACGGCCGTTTTTAATAACTTCGATATGACGACTGGTTTCAATTTTATTTGTTGCTAAACATCGTTATGTTGCTTCAATAGCGTGATTACATATGTATGTTAGGATCTATTTATTTCTATATATATTTAAATGTAACTTCTGTATCGACATCACTCTTGGAGACTAACGACAAGTAGGCAAATCTTACTTTAATAAATTTAAATTAAATTTAATTTAATTAAATACAATTAATTATTTGGAGTACGGCCCTAACTATTATTGCTAGATGGGGAGGTCTCTTCGCCGGAGTCGTGTATGGCTAGTGTACCAAGTTAAAGAATGTGCAAGTCTATTAGGATGGGCCAGGAGTTTGATGAAGTTTGACCTTCGAATTTGATTTAAGTCCATAAGTCCATGACAATCACGACGGGGTCACCAAAATATTGGAAGCTGCCGAGCTTATTTGGCAACTCTGACTCCACTTTTACGAATAAGAGTTCTCCGTTGTTAGAATTTATTTTGGTGGTTTATTGGTCGATGTTTTTATTATAATTAGAGGCCGTGGCCGTGAACTTCGAATTCGAGTTTGACAGCTGTTGAGACAACGAGCTTTTTCGCTGACTATGATTGTTCAATAATTTCACAAATTAATAATTTCCGAAACGTTATAAATTTTATTATAGGTATTTTGTGTGTGTAGGGTGGCCGAAGATGCCAGAGCCTTTTACAATAGTATTAGAGAGTGATACACTTGGATGAGGCAAGCGAGCCGATTTCGAGCCAAAGTAATAGATTGTGGACAAAAAGGGTCTGTTCTCCAACTATATCAAGCGGTAACTGCCAGAGCAGGCGCAGCTGCTGACGGCTTAGCGACGGCATAGGAAAGAAAAGATAACAAGAGCGAGCATAGATAAGGAATAGATGATTAAATGAGAGCATGTTGCTGAGCGAGCATAGATAAAGCTACGCTTACGGTACGTTAGTTTAGTATAATGACCAAAATGAAAAAGAAAGTGAATTGATAGGCAATAGAACGATGGTATAAATTTTACACTCGGGCTTCGCCCGAACAACAGCCTTGTGTTGTTACAATCGGTATAATCTTTCTTTAAAAAAAACTAAGAAATATGTACATGACAATTTTGTAACGAATTGGTATGGCAGATCAAGTAGGTCGAGAATCGGGATGTGATGCCGATGTCAAGCCTGAGAATAGTCAGACTTAGTTCAGAGTTGTTTGGAGTAACACCTAAAACCCTTTAAAAATAAAACTTCTGTATTTCCTTTTCTCTATTCAATAGGTAAACTTTGAGATTTTAACCTTGAGAAACTAAAGAATGAATTTTATTATATATTATATTATATTTGTACGTTTATGTGTAATAACTGCATCATCAAGTTGCCCATTGACACCAGCAGAAGGCTGTTACGCGCGGATCCCAGGCAAAACGCAGCCCTCCTCCCGCCCAACCGACCGAGGGGCGCTGCCGCATGCTAAAAGAACTAAGCATGTATTCAAAATATAAATACAATACTAACTACGATAAATGTATGCTAATATTAGTGATTTAAGAAGAGGAAGGGAATTAGTTGATAATATTATACGGTAGAGGGAATTATAATCCGAGCATAAGACACTTAAACGGTTCGTGCAGAGAATAATTCGATCTACAAAACGGAAGGGTCAACGTTAAATAGTTTCTAGTGGATAGGAATCGTGTAGTTTATGCAGCTCAACAAGTTAGAGCTATCTACGTCACCCTGGATCAAGCTGTCCCCGAAAATCACACCCAGCTATTTTCTACGACTAACTAAGGATGGAAGGTCTATTAAAAGCAATCTACTAGGGTAAGACGACAATCTCACACTTGCATCCCAGCTAAGGCCGTGCAGAGCAAAAATTAAAAAGTTTTTCCGGACTGATTCTCTACGGTCTTAGTGTACTGAGGGCACGATACACAACAGCCGTATTCTTCGGCATATAGGGGAACTTTGATCACCTCTTTATAAACCCAAGCACACCCATGGCCTTGTTTACCATGGTAGAAATGTGATCAGAAAACTTTAACTTGGCGTCTAATATAACACCATGATCATCCACCAGGGTAATTCTCCCAAGTGAACCACCGCACAGGGTGTAAGGAGCGAACACGGGGCTGGAACGAGGAAATGTCATTACTTTACACTTTGAGGCATTCAAGTGTAACAAATTGGCACAACACCATGACTGAAAACTATTAAGATCGGATTGCAAGCGGGATTGAAGTGATCCGCATACATAAGTACTCGAGAGTATGTTAATACCGAAGGCAAGTCATTAATAAAGAGTGTGAAGAGCAAGGGGCCTAGATGTCTGCCCTGTGGTACTCCCGAAGAAACCTATACTAGTGAAGAGAGGGAGTTTTTGAAGAGGACTCTTTGAGACCTGGAACAAAGATATCTAGAAATCCATCTCAGGATGTTGGGCGGAAACCCTAAAAGGTCAAGTTTATGTGCTAGAAGGGAGTGATTTACAGAGTTGACTGCTTTACTAAAGTCGCTGTAAATAAAATCCGTCTGTAAGTTACCTTGAAAGCCTTCAATAATGAAAGAGGTAAACTCTAACAAGTTCGTGGTGGTTGATCTCCGCCTTATAAATCCATGCTGAGTTAGAGATATGAGTGACTTGCAGAGATGTTGCAAGTGCGGAGTTAAAACCTCAAACATTTTAGGAATAGCGGATAACTTTGCTATACCTCTATAATTTGATACCTCAGTGATTAGTCAGCTCTCACTGCGTTCGGTCGTGTTTTTGCTATGTCGCTTTATTACTGCTCGGAATGCAATTCGGACGTAACTGCAGGTCAGCTTCGTTGCTTTGAGGCTGTCCGCTGTTCTTCTTTGTGCCGCCGAGCGTTTCATCTGACGTGCATCGATTTGCAAGCAGACGCAGTTAAACTTTTAACAAATCTGCCTAATTTGTTATGGCAGTGTGATAACTGTGTGGTTGCGAATGACTCGCATTCGAAAATAGATGAGCTTAACGACAAGGTTCTGAAGCTTGAAAGCCTTTTTCGGGGTCTGAAGTCTGATTTCCAGTCTGCCCTTTCAATTACTTCTCATGAGCGGGTGAAGCCGATCGCTCCAAGGAAGGATTCCAATAGGCCAAAGCCGGCGACCGACTTAATGTCTCCACGGCTGGTGGCCGCCACCTCGACTGAGGTCATTGACTTGGGATCAGCTGCTGCTCCCCATCTGATTTGGAGGGCTTCATCACAGTCAGAAGAGAGGAAGAATCGGAAGAAACATGCCAATCGTCTCGTTGGGGTGGCCCCGAGCTGCGATCAGCTGAGTGTGATGCAGAGCAGCAAATACCTGCATATTGGTAAATTTGCTACCGCGACGGCGCCAGAGGCGGTGATAAAATTTGTTGCTGATAAACTCAAGGTGCCGGAGGGGGAAATTTCTTGCGTGAAATTGGTTAAGCGAGAT
This sequence comes from Drosophila lowei, assembly GCA_008121275.1. Lineage (NCBI taxonomy): Eukaryota > Metazoa > Arthropoda > Insecta > Diptera > Drosophilidae > Drosophila > Drosophila lowei. The sequence continues at coordinate 455,764 of CM017778.1, forward strand.
GCTGATCTATCTGCGTTGAAGTTCGTGAATTTCAAACTTGGGGTCCCTGAACCCCTTTTCCCCGTGGTCTTTGATGATAGATTCTGGCCAGTATCGGTAGGGTTTCCCGCTTTGTGCATAAACAGAGGCTGGCAGCTGATTTGACGGCAGTTAATCTGTGTGCAGCTGTGCCATTGCGGACGTCCACGCCGACTCAGAAAACTCCAGTTCCATCCACTTCAAAACCCCCAGTGAGCGGCGCCTCTGGTTTTATGATCGCCGCTTCTCCGCAACATATTCTACTTGCACTTTTTCGCCTCTTTGCTATGAGCAACAGCCCGTTGTTTCATTATTGGCAATCCTCTTCGACACAACAACAAAACATTGACTTTTCGATCTGCGCTTTGTGCGATATTCGCCCGGCTGCTGCTGGATCAGATGACGATGCTCTTGCTGGCGCTCTCTCCCGCCTACGTGCGCTTCTAACGTCATCATTACAACAACAATCGCAATTGCATTGCTTCGTATGCTATGCTTGCGCCGTCGCTGCTCTCGACATTTTGGGAAGAGTCAGCAGCCCGTCGTGCGCTCTTATGTGGAACACTCTCTTCAGCATTATCACCTAGATTGGCTCTCCCGGCTGCTTCCATACCCTCTTTTCTGGACGAGGATGGTGTGCTACTGATTCGGACTTCGACGCTTGGGCAGGTTTTACGCATGGGCCTAGCTCCCTGGCTCAGTTGGATATGGCTGACCCTCTAGACCCATCTTCCGTGGCCGCTAACAGGACGGCTCCGCTACTTTCTGGGACCGTGCCGACGGATGGTGCCAAGTCTATACGAATTTTTTCCAAAATATAGCGGGCATGCGCACCAAGTCTCAGGCGGTCAACTTGGCTACGTCTACGTGTGACTTCGACGTTGTCATTTTAGTTGAAACCTGGCTCAATTCCAACTTTTTTTCGACAACGAATACTTCGATCCGAACCTTTTCCAGGTGTTTCGTAAGGACAGAGACTGTGCCAAAACGAAGCGCTGCAGAGGAGGTGGGGTCATTGTGGCCGTTAGACGCTCCCTACGCTGCGATCGGATTTGTCTCCTGGATGGAGACTCTGTTCTGGATCAGATTGGTGTGGCAGTGGCTGGCCAGTTGGAGACGCTATTTATTAGCGCATCGTACATTCCGCCGAATAGCTGCTACGAAATATACAAGGCGCACACACTGAACATTGCTAACATATATAGTAATCTGCGAGACCGTCAGCACCTCTGCGTTGTTGGCGACTTCAATTTGGGTTCATTGGTATGGTCCGGCGATCCGCAGTCGTCGGCTATGATACCAAGTAATGTACATTTGCCGAACGAGATTCTTTTCCTAGATGACTGTTTTAGTATGGGCTTATCCCAAGTAAATAATGTTTTTAATAGGCTAAATAAGATTCTGGACTTAATTTTTGTTACTTCGGATATAGATTGCCGTGTTACATGCTGCGAACTCCCGATCGCTGAATGTGACATGCATCATATGCCGTTGGAATTGTTAGTCAATTTCCATTTTTTATTCGCCCTGGTCGGAACCATACTATGAATGCTTCTTTTCTACTGTAAGCCTGAATGCTATTCGGGATAGTTTGTTAAATGTCAATTGGGCTTCTGTTCTCTCGCATCCTAGTGTAGACACTTCCTATAATGTTTTCCTGCATACGGTCCGTCGTATTATTGGTAACAATGCTTCCAAAGGGTGCATGGCTCCTATAGACTACCGTGGTATACGAAGGGTCTGATGAAATATAAGAATCTTCGGAATAAATACTTTAAACGATTTGGTAAGACCGGGACCCTGTGGATTGGGCGAGGTATGTGCAACATAAGAGGGAGTTTGCTTTTTTTTTAAGCAAATTTTTATATAACCAATATATTGCCGACGTTGAGAGGGGGCTTAAAGTCAATCCCAGGTCGTTTTGGCATTTTATTAATTCCAAAAGGTCGACGAGCTCTCTTCCTTCTGTTATGAACCTGGGTAGTTTGAGCGCTAATACGGATGATGGTATAGCAAACCTTTTGCTTCTTCTTTTAGCTCAAATTTTGAGCCATACGCAGCTTGGCACAGTTTCGATATCTTAAACTCTATTCCCTCAGTGGTCAATATTGGCACACTTGATGTATCGGAGGAGGACATTTTGGAGGCAATTGATGAGTTCGATAATTCTAATAAGCCCGACTGTGATGGCATTTCAGCCTTCCTGCTTCGCAACTGTGTTATTGCGTTCTGTGAACCTCTCAAAATTCTATTCACAAATTCGCTGTTAACGGGCCGGTTTATTGGCAAGTGGAAAGCTGCCACGATTACGCCAATTTTCAAGAAAGGTACCAAAAATCTCATCTCAATTATAGGCCAATTGCCAAACTCAGCAATGTTTCAAAACTTCTAGAGCGAATCATTGTCAGAAAGATCACCTTCCTCATGAAGTCGTACATTAGCCCAAATCAGCATGGTTTCATGCCGGGTAGATCAACAACCACTAATCTCATCGCTTTCAGTAATTTCTGCACTCGAGTCTTTGAAATGCACTCTCAAGTAGATGTTGTGTATACTGACTTTGCTAAAGCCTTTGACAAAGTCTCCCACTGTGCTTTAATAGCCAAGCTGCATCGGTTAGGGATTCATTCCTCCCTGCTCAGTTGGTTTAGGTCATATCTTGAGCGGCGAGAGTATGTCGTTTTGGTAAATGGAAAGCCTTCGGACCCATTCTTGGCTACTTCCGGCCTTCCACGGGGAAGTGCACTTGGTCCACTTCTGTTCTTAATTTTCATCAACGACATATGTCTCAGCATTCAAGCTTCTGAGCATCTGCTTTATGCAGATGATCTTAAAAATCTTCCGATCTGTCAAAACCTTAGGCGACAGTATCCTCCTGCAGCGCGACCTGGATAGAGTTGCTCGTTGGTGCAGACTTAATTCGCTCCCACTCAACATTAGTAAATGTTACTTTGTTTCTTTTAGCAAGTGTGTCTCCAATGTGCTGGCTTCATATTCAATAGATGGCCATCCCTCTTAAAGCAGACGGAGATACTTGACCTCGGGGTCTTATTCGACTCTAGATTTCTTTTTGCAGAGCATCTGAATTTCATATTGCCGAAAGCCTATGCTATGTTCGGCTTTGTTAAGCGCAATTCATCCCAATTCAAGGACCCATATACGAGGCTAAGTCCGTATGCATTCCTTCCTTGTGCGCTCGCGCCTTGAGTACGCTTCCATGGTCTGGAATCCCACCGGGGTCGTTCAAATTTCGCGCATCGAGACTGCAAAGAAAGTTTCTGAAATTTGCACTCCAGCCTTTGCCCTTTTCCATTCCGACGCCGTCCTATGAATGCAGATGTCGACTCGTGCACCTCTCCTCTCTCTCGAGGATCGAAGGACCATTGCAGCGCAGATCTTTGTTTATGACCTTTTAGTGGGTAAAATCGATTGCCCCGACCTGCTTAGTAGGATTAGCTTTACTACGCCCGCCAGGAGCCTCAGGACCCATGCACCCTTTGCAGTTGATCTCCACCGGACCAATTATGGCTTCAATGAGCCCATTTGTAGGGCGCTTCGGCAGCACAATGCGCTGCCAGCTGGGATGCGTTTTAACTTTTGCCAGGGGAAGGGAGCCGTCAGACGGTTGCTTGCAGAATTCTTCCTGTTCCGTAATTAATTCTATTAATGTTATTTTTTGTTGTTAGTTAAGATAGAAATAAGTTAGCCTAGCCAGTTAAGGATTTTTGATTCCGTTGGCGAATAAATAAATAAATAAATTTTTTGCGTCAGACTTGCTACCTTTTTTATGGAGAAGAATTATAAACGATTCCTTCCAGATCGGGGGGAAGCAAGAAGAATCAATGGACAGGGTGAACAGTTTAAGCAAGGGTCCACACTGAGCCAGTCTGAACCCAGTCTGGACCCGGTGAAAAGACCGGCTTAACTAGTCGAAGATCATGAAGTAGAGAACATTTATTTAACAAGGGACTGATAATGCCGTTCGACCTCGGTAAACCGTATAGGTACGGATGAGCAGAGTAGCTTTCCTCAGAATATGTGGTTTGAAAAATTGGGCAAAAAGATCGGCAATTGCCTGATCATTATTTGCCAACGTATTACGACTTGATAGCGAGAATGGGTGTACGGACGATCTACGCTTACTTACGAAGCTGTAAAACTGTTTAGGGTCCTGAGAAAAACGTATCCTGCATCGAGATAGGTAGTTTTTATAGCATTGAGCATTAAGTACTGAAAAGTTTGACCGAGCTATTACGTAGCGAGAGTGAGAAGTAGGAGAACCAACTTCTTGAAATTTTTTATAAAGTTTTGTTTTTTTCAGTTTTTTAGACTGGATAACTCTTTGGTAAACCAAGAGGGTTTTCCAGATCTAATCGGAGAAGAAAGCGGGACACAAGAATCAAAAAATGTGCCAAGAGCATTGTAAAAAATGTTTGTGCCTTTTATAACATCAGTGAACAAGTACAAAGCGGACCAATCAAAATCCCTAATGAGGTTATTAAGCTTCGCAAACTCGGCTTTACGAAAGCAGCCGACACGTTCAGATAGCCTACTCGACCGTTCCAATACAGTTGGTCCTATATCTAGAGACACTTCGAAAGTAGGATGGTAGGCGTCTTCAGGTATAGTGACTCACTATTAGTGAGCGGAAGGGCTCGGGTTAACAACACTATGGTCGGATCCGAACAGTTCCTGGCAAGTTGAAGTCACCAAGAACTATCATATGATCTTTATCTGATAGCGAGGAAGAAACAGCGATTAAAGCGGACAAGTGCTGCTCAAAAATTGAGATATCCGAAGAAGGTTGAATATACGAGCAAGTGATGAATATAGCGAAAGCGGGAAGAATCAGTTTTACGCACAGGAATTCCAGTTCCTGTTGAACTAGGACTGTGAAGTGTTCCGACGTGAAGTTAGAGTCCACTGCACATCAGAACCCCTCCTGCACGTCGAGACGAACGGTCCTTTCTAAAAGTTGTGTACCGACCTGCCAAAACCTCGGAACTAAGAATGTCCGGCTTTAACCAGGTTTCGGTAAACACAATAACGTGGGAAGCAAATGCAACTTAGCTGAGCTTACTACGTAAGCCTCTAACATTCTGATAGGTTACTAAACGAGCAGATAGTTGTTTGGAAGGGTGGAAGCAGGAAGGGAAGTTGAGGATGGCACATTGGGATGATTTGTAAGAGTTATGGGGGGCCTATTTTTCTTCTTAGTCTTAAACTCCTTCACCACCAAATGCTCCGGCCTAAATTTGGCAAAGCAAATGGTGTCAAATTGAGTTGGGGAGACCATTATCTTAAACCAGGCTATCTCCCTGGCATAAGAGAAGTTAAACTTCTCCACCTTTAACCCGGCGGCTTTTATTTTGCCTTGAATAAAAGCAATTACATCTTTAGATGTGAGCTCAAGGGCCAGCCGTGATACAAAAACTTGTCGTTTTGGTGGGGGCCCCACCAGTGGTTTGGCCACCACAGGCCTATTACCGGTCAGCTCCTTAAAGCCCTTCCGCGTCTGCTTCATAAATATTACCATGTTATTCTCTACCGCACAGATCAAAAGGCATGCACTCGCAGAATAGAATAGATTTGCAGATGGTAGGCTGGTTAGGAAGTTAATTAAAGTTTATTTACGAAAACACCGGTTGTTTGTGCAAAACAAAATGAAAAAAGCGGAGCGCAAAAAATAACGCATCTGGTCACTACAAAAGGGAACGACGACTATCTCGATGCAGGATACGTTTTTCGCAGGATCCTGAGCAGTTTTCAAACCACCTATTCTCAGGAAAGCTACTCTGAGCAACGGTACCCCGGTTTACCTATGTCGAATGGCATTTTCAGCCCTTTGTTGAATGAACGTTCTCTACTTCATGATTGGGATGACAAATTGCCATTACAACTCCAAAACGAATGAAAGGAATACCGGGAAGACCTACAAATATTGAACAAAATGCAAATTCCACGGCTTATCTATGATGGTAAAGTTCCAGTTACCTAAGAACTCCACACGTTTGTAGATGCATCAGAACGAGCATATGGCGCAGCAGTATACGTACGCGCTACATACAAAAATAATCAAGTGTCAGTAAGACTGCTCTGTTCCAAATTACGTGTGGCGCCGACAGCCAAACAATCACTACCACGGTTAGAACTGTGCGCTGCGGTCCGTGGTGCCGAGCTCACAAACCGAGTTCGACAGGATCTGCACATGGACATTAATACGGTTTCAGGCTGCTTTTGGAGTAATTCCACCGTTGTGCTATCCTGGATAAACGCATCATCATCAACATACCATACCTTTGTGGCAAATCGAATAGCCAAAATCTAGGCGTTAACTAATCAGTCACAATGGCGTCATGTGTCATCCGCCAACAACGCAGCCGATGTCTTGTCGAGAGGGATCGCAGCAAGCAGATTGGCAGATCACACTTTGTGGTTATATGGACCATTATTTCTGCACGGATCTCGAGACAAATGGATGAAGGCACCCATCATAGAACTGAGTGAAGTGACTGGCTACAACTCAAAGAGAGAGTGATCAACAGGAAGCGAGCGTACGTCCACCCATACTTACCAGCGCGATGCCTACTGTGCTTTACTTCGGGCTCCTGGTCCGAGCAGACCGTGTCAAAACCCAAGAAGGTCGTCAAATAGGTTTTTAAAGCAGTCTACCATGGCTGAATTGATATGGGGTTTGTCACTCAAACTCAATTAAATGACCGCACTCACGAGGCTCCCGGGGAGAGTTTCTCTCTTCCTCTCACCGGCTCAAGATGGATGGCGACGGAGTTGCCATGTCTCGCAACTGAGTTGCCTGCACCGCGCGAGTATGCGTAGGTTGGCCGTTTTAAGGTCCGGCATAATGCACCAGTTGTCTCAGCTTCTTTAAGATGAGCTCCACGCTTCTCTGTATGTTTATTTTCCTAATCAGAGCAGCAGCTGCTGACCAGGGCTACAAGACGGCGATAGCCGACTCATCGCAGGCGTGTCCCACCGCCAGAGGGCGCTGCTACGTAGCACCCAGGAAGACGAGCACCGGCAGATGGCGCTGCATCATACATCCTAGAAGTATGCCACGACTTCTCGATCCCTTTACCACGGGGCTATAGGATGTGGCAAATTGGAACTGATAGGGATCATTAGAGGCTCACATTCCACACCGGCGCTTTCTGAGGCCATCGGGTACACAACGGGTCCCGGATCTGACCTCCTGCCAACCCCACCGCTACGGCGGCGTACCCTTTAACGGGGCTCTGGCGACCGAGAAGGGGCGGTATAACCCCCAGCGACTAACGTCTGGATGAAATTCCCGGCCATCGCGGGATGCCCAGGATAAGCCTACATAGTGGACCCAACGGTGCCATAGGCTCCGATGGAAAAGAGCGCCTTGGTAGGTACTATACCACCCGTAACACCGAGACCAGTAAGGTGTTACGTACGACCCACTGGAACCCCCCTTACGTTCATTAGACTCTGGGCTGACGGCGTCGGCATTCTATGACCTGAATAGGCAGGCTGAACCCCTGTTGAAATGGCTCATAGGTTAATGTCCTCACCGCCCTCGTCTCGTTAAAACCTTGGCAGGCCTCGTTTAACGCTTCCTGGCCGTCCCACTAAGGTGGATGCGTATGCTTGGTTGATCCATATCCCAACTAGCACCGATCTGGCTCTGAACCCTGGTGCTCATAATTCCCAGAGTCAACCCTTGCATGGACCTCACTCCACGGAAAGACACCCATGGGGACCACGGTGACTACGCACTGCGGCCAGGAATAACGAACTCGAGTGGTGATTCTTAATACATGGACAACACACACACCAAACACACAGATAGAGAAGATGACTGAGGACGCAGTCCCCACCACCGTCGGCACCTGCGAAAGCTCAGGGCTCGAGCGTGTTCCAGTTCGGTCCGGATGGCAAAGAGAAGGAGCGACCGCACTCTGACCCATTAGAGCTGCTAAAAAACCTGGGTACTCGGGCTAATGAGCTGGTCAAGAGGATGAACGACCAGCGGCACTTGGACAACGTGATGAAAGATTTAGCTTTGAGAGTGGTAGCCCTTCAGGCCCTGGTGGCCAACAACTTCGAGACGCTGCACACCAGGACAATTGCGACCGCCACTATTGGTACCCGAACAGCTGCGAAGCCGCCGCACACCGGCTCAAAGAGGCTGCGCGAGTCGCCCCAAATGGCTGCTGAGCCCACAAAGAGGCAGAGAGGCACGAAGCTTCAGCAAGCGTCGACTCAGCTCAAGCTGCCGGCGCAGTCCCAGGAAGAAATAACCCCATCTGGTACAGTGGACCATGGTGCCACCCCATCCGCTAAGAAACAGCTCAAGTGGCAGCAGGTGGGCCCCAGGGTAAGGAAAAAAAGGGAGACCCGTGAGCGCGAGCCAAAGCCAGACGTGATAATTATTCAACCCCAGGGCGAGCTTAGCTACAGCGACATCCTCCGTATGGTCACCAGGCGCCAGGATGGCAAGCTCCTGGAGGTAGGGGATAATGTTAACAGAATCCGGAGGACGGCAAAGGGCGAGCTGTTGCTCAAGCTCAACGGCGCGAGCAAAAGCAACACGGCTAAGCTCAAGGAGGATATCAGCGCGGAACTGGGACTGCAGACGGGCATCAGGGCGGTGTCAGAAGAACTCTGCGTGGAGGTCAGGGATCTTGACAGCCTGGTCGAGAAGGAGGACATCGCAGCAGCGATAGCTGCATCGATAAACGCTCCCAGCGTGGACACCAGCGCCATTAAAGCCTGAGGCCATCGTTCGCTGGTACGCAACTGGCAGTTGTGTGCCTGCCGCCCGTGCAGGCAAGAGCCCTGCTCGTAGTGGGGAAGCTTAAAGTCGGATGGACAAGCTGTAGGATCCGGGAGCGGACAGCTCAAAGACGATGCTACAGATGTCTGAAGTTTGGGCACCTAGCAATCAGATGCAAGAGCGCGGTGGATCGCACCGGATGCTGCCTCAGATGCGGCGTAAACGGGCACAAGGCGACAACCTGCACTGCACTAGCAGGAGATGTCCAGCAGCCAGGAGTGCGTCCAGCTTGCCGGCCCAATAATGAAGGTTATGCAGCTAAACCTCAACCACTGCGCTGCGGCTCAAGACCTGCTGAGCCAAACTGTAAGAGAATTGGCAATTGATCTCGCCATCCTCAGCGAGCCATACCAAAATAGGGAGTCCCCTGGGTTCATCCTGGATGCCACCAAAAGGAAGCGGGGCGACGACGGAAGGGGGAAGCGTGGCGACGAATGCGAGAGGAAGGGCTCTGCTGGAGATCATTGCGCCCCTGGACATCGCGCTCCTCAACCAGGGAAACCAGCATACCTTCTCCAGAGCAGGAATCGGATCTGTCATCGACCTTACGTTCGTCAGCAGCTCACTTTTTTAATTCATCGGGCTGGAGCATCAGCAGCATCTACACAGGGAGCGACCACAGGGCAATTATCTGGGACATAGGCCAACAGACGTCTAGCGTAGAGACAGCTGCGCCCAGATGGAAATGCTATCGCGCCGATACGCTCAATACGGCCCTGTTCACGGAGCTTATGTCCAACCTCACGGCGAGTGGAAATGCTGAGTGCATGGCCAACCATGTCATGAAGCATCTGGAGGCAGCCTGCACTGCCACCATGGCTCAGAGGAGGCACTACGGTCGCCACCACCAACCTGTGTTCTGGTGGAACGAGGGCATTGCCGAGTTACGCCGGGAATGCAACCAAGCTCGACGCCGCTACCAGCGCTCGCGCGGAACCACTGCCTTTCCGCAATGGCAATCCACGTTCAGGGACTGCAGAAGGGCTCTCAAGGCGGCCATTAGGGATAGCAAACGCCAATGTTTCCTCAAGCTATGCGACTCTGCGGAGCAGGACCCATGGGGAAGGGCGTACAAGTTGGTGACGAACAAACTGTGCGCCAAGAAGAAGGCACCCCCATCGGACCCCGACACGACAAGATCCATCGTGGAGGAACTTTTCCCGTACAGGGCTGACCACATCGGGGATGTCCGTTGCCTCACACTGCAACCGCCCAGTCAGGCACACATCGAGGAGGTGTCACTCGAGGAAGTCGCACGCGCATCCAGGAGCATCAGCTCGAACAAGGCTCCTGGGCCGGACTCTATCCCGAACAGGGCCCTCTTGCTCGCCCTTTCCACGCGTCCGGACATCTTTGCGAAGCTGCTCAATCAGTGCCTTCGTGAAGGAGTGTTCCCTGTGAGGTGGAAAATCCAGAAGCTGGTGCTCATTCCCAAGCCAGGCAAGCCGCCGGGGACAGCGTCGTCGTATAGGCCAATCTGCCTAATCGACACCGCGGGTAAACTGCTTGAGAAGGTGGTTTGCGCGCGGCTGGAACGGTCCATCGCGGAGGCTGGCGACCTCTCGCCGCACCAATACGGCTTTCGCAAGGCCGGATCCACGATAGACGCTGTTCGTAAGGTGGTGGACATTGCCTCCTGCGCAATTGCCGGCACTCGGTGGGTCACACTAGACATAAAGAACGCGTTCAATACGGCGAGGTGGAGCTGCATCCTAAGGGCGCTGGAGAGTTTCGACATACCCAGGTACCTTCAGCGGATGGTACAAAGCTACTTTGAGAGAAGGCTGCTTTTGTACGACACGCAGGCTGGCACGGAGAAATACGAGGTATCGGCAGGCGTCCCGCAGGGCTCAGTGCTGGGCCCCACACTGTGGAACGCAATGTACGACGGCATCTTGCGACTCAGCCTCCCTCACGGAGTACACATGGTGGGTTTTGCAGACGATGTGGCAGTCCTAGTGGTGGCAAAAGACCTGTCGGTCGTGGAAACGACCTGCAACCAGACGATAGCGCGCATCCAACAGTGGCTGGACCTGGTCGGGCTCGAACTCGCACCCCACAAAACAGAGGCAGTGCTGGTATCCAGCCGGAAGAAAGTCGAGACGGCCAACATCTCAGTGGCAGGTACCTTGGTGTCATCTAAGCGCGCGATCAAATACCTTGGTGTCTTGGTAGACACACGTCTCTGCTTCCGGGAGCACTTGGCCTACATGGGCGCGAAGGCGGCGACCACCAACGGTGCGCTCTCGAGGCTAATGCTGAACACCCGAGGACCAAAGCAATGGTGACGACAACTGCTAACGAGTGTGACGAGATCGGTGATGTTATATGCGGCGCCAATCTGGGCAAAGGCCCTTCAAACAGCGAACTACGCACGGGGTCTGGCAGCCACGCACCGCCAATCGAATCTCTTCGATTCGGATCACCAGTGCCTTCCGTACGGTCTCGGACGAGGCAGCACACGTAATCGCGGGTATAGCACCCCTGGAACTCCTGGCGGAGGAACGGTCCACCTACTACCAGGAAACGCATGGCAGAGGAATGGACGTGGCTGGAAAAAGGCAGGCACGCATGGCGTGCAAACAGGAGAGCCTCAGAAGGTGGCAACAGCGCTGGGACACGACCACTAAAGGGCGATGGACCCACCAGCTTATCCCGGTCATCGACGCGTGGGTAAACAGGAAGCATGGGCAGGTCAACTTTTACCTGACTCAGTTCCTCAGCGGTCACGGTTGCTTCCGAAGCTACCTTCATCGCTTCGGGCACGCGGACTCCGCAGAATGCTCTTGGTGCGGGCACAACGTGGAGGAGGATGCCGAACATGCAATATTTTCGTGTGGCAGGTTCGCAGCGCAGCGCCAGCGGCTAGAAGTAGCGCTGGGTGGGGCTGTAACCAAGCAGAACTTGGTGCCGTGCATGCTCCTGTCCCCGGATAACTGGGAGGCGACGAGCAACTTCGCGGCGATCATTATAAGGGAACTGCGCGCTGTTGAGCGCCAGACAAGAGACCAGTTAGACTAAACGAAGCCTGCACATGTGTGAAGCATTGCTTCACGGCCGTACCACACATGTTGGGCTTGCATAGCCTAACTTCTATTAAAGTTTGCATTAAGTATAAAATAAGTTGTAAATACGAGCAATTAAATGGAATTTAAAAAAAAAACCCATCATAGAATCCAGCAATCTTGAGAGAAAGGCTAAGCATGTAAGCTTGCCAATCGCACCTAACGCACTTGGGAACGAATTATATACATGCAGACATAGCTACTCGTTTTATAAGCTGCAACGCATTGTAGCATATATGTTACGCTTCTGCTACAAAACCAACAGAGCGCATACAACGACACTCTGCGCAGGAGAACTGAATCATGCCAGCGCTATAATCCTGCGAACCATCCAACAAGTCGAGTTTACAGCAGATGTAAAACAGTTACAACGCTATAAGACTGTGGATAGAAAGAGCTCGATCATATCGTTATCTCCCTTCCTAGGAGACGATGAGCTCATCCGAGTTGGTGGTAGACTTGAAGAAGCTCTACTTCCATACAACGCAAAACACCCAGTTTTGCTACCATACAATGACCCAATAGTCAAAATGATGTTGCGTGAACTCCATGAGGAGAACATGCATTGTGGTGCCCAAGCATTAAGGGCGATTGCAAGAAAATAATATTGGATCATCAATGATAAGATAATGGCTAGAAACATCATTCACAGCTGTGTTAGATGCACCAAGGCTAGACCAAGGCTGATGCACCAAATCATGGGCAATCTTCCAGCACAACGAGTCACACAAGCACGACCATTTCTTAATGCAGGCGTCGACTACTGTGGACCAATTTCGATCCACCATAAGATCCGAGGCAAAAGACCAGATAAGGCATACATCGCCGTGTTCTGCTGCTTTTCCACAAAGGCAGTGCACCTGGAGCTGGTAAGCGACCTGACCACAGATGCATTCTTGGCAGCCCTGCGTCGATCCTTAAGCAGACGTGGGAAGTGCCAAACTATTCATTGCGACAATGCAACGAACTTTGTGGGTGCAAACAACCAGCTCAAAGAATTAGAAGGCAAGTTCTCTGATCACGAATCATTGCAACAAAAAACCAAATTTAAATTCATTCCTCGCAGGGCTTCATCATTTGGCGGCCTCTCGGAAGCGGCGGTAAAATCAGCAAAAAAGCTGCTGATAACAGCCACCAACACAGCCTCTTTGACATTTGAAGAACTAAACACAGTGATAATCGAAATTGAAGCGATTCTCAATTCTCAACCCAATGTCAAATGACCCCACAGATACAACAGCACTCACCCCAGGACACTTCTTGATTGGTGAACCATTGAAAACGCCACCTGACGTCAATGTTGATCATCAAGGAAAAACATTGGTAAAGCGCTGGGAATTGGTATCGCGCCCAAGGCATTCATTCTGGAAACAATGATCTACGGAATACCTCCAAGAATTGCAAGCTCGGCATAAGTGGAAGACCGCTTCACAAAACGTACCTGAAGAATTATTAGTTTTGGTGAAGGAAGACAACCTTCCAGTAATGAAGTGGCCAATGGGTCGCATCATTTTCTTGGACGTTGTACGGAGAACAGGTACGAGTTTACTCTAATTTCAGGTACTTCGGAGTTTACAAAATCGGAGAGGGCTGGGCTAAATTAACAAGTCCTAGACCAATTGCCTCCAGATTGTTTACTATTGAAGTCTCCAGCCAAAAATATATTTTTATATGTCAGAGATGTCTAATGCCTCTCTGCTTGCCAGGACAATTCTGGAACTGACCGCGGACGACTGCATGTATCTCATCGCAGCTTGGCTGTCAACGAATAGCTTGAACACGTCGTGTGCTCGTTCTGTACGCTAAACAACCTCTGCTGCTTTCTTGATGACAAAGACTTCCGCCTTGAATATGTATGCCTGTACAGTATACCCCACGCCTACTTCTCCATCCATCTTGGAGCCGTCTGAATATAAAAATCTTGGACGTTGACATGCAATGACTGCATTTTCAAGAGGCGATGCAATTACTGCACCGTCAAGTGGCCCGTGTGAAACCAGCAGAAGGCTGTTACGCGCGGATCCCAGGCAAAACGCAGCCCTCCTCCCGCCCAACCGACCGAGGGGCGCTGCCGCATGACACGCGGCGCGTAGCCGAACCGAACGCGAACATGCAGGAAAGATAGCTGTTAGACTAAGAAACTAAGCATGCAATCAAATTATAAATACCACTACCACTAAATATCACACCAAGCATTTTTCTACGGTTAACTAAGGATGGGAGGTTTACTAATAGCAGTCTACTAGAGTAAGATGCGAGTCTCACACCCGCATCCCAGTTTAGGCCCCGCAGAGCAAAGAGTAAAAAGTTTTTCTGTACTGATTCTATACGGTCCTGGTGTACTTTGTACTGAGGGCACCATACACAGGAGCCGTATTATAAAATCGGACGAACTAGCGAGGTATAGAGAGTCTTTGTTATATAGGGATCGTCAAATTCCTTTGACCACCTCTTTATAAACCCAAGCACGCCCATGGCCTTATTTACCATGGTAGAAATGTGTTCAGAAAACTTTAACTTTGAGTCTAATATAACACCAAGATCATCCACTAGGGTAATTCTCTCAAGAGAACCGCCATAGAGTATAGGGAGCCAAAAAGGGACTAGAACGATGAAATGTCGTTACTTTGCATTTCGCGGCATGTTATTAATGAGATTAAGTGGTAGAATGTAGAATGTTATTCATTTAAAAAGGGACTGAAAATGCCGTTCGACCTCGGTAAACCGTATGGGTACGGATGACCAGAGTAGCTTTCCTCAGAATAGGTGGTTTGGAAAAATTGGGCAAAAAGATCGGCAATTGCCTGATCATTATTTGCCGACGTATTACGACTTGCTAGCGAGAATGGGTGTACGGACGTTCTACGCTTACTTACGAAGCTGTAAAACTGTTTAGGGTCCTGAGAAAAACGTATCCTGCATCGAGATAGGTAGTTCTTATAGCATTGGGCATTAGGAACTGACAAGAAAGCGGGAATCAAAAAATGTGCCAAGAGCATTGTAAAAAATGTTTGTGACTTTTATGAGATCAGTGCACAAGTACAAAGCGGACCAATCAAAATCCCTAATGAGGTTATTAAGCTTCGCAAACTCGGCTTTACGAAAGCAGCGGACACGTTCAGATAGCCTACTCGACCGATCCAATACAGTTGGTCCTACATCTAGCGACAGTTCGAAAGTGGGATGGTAGGCGTCTTCAGGTATAGTAAGCGGAAGGGCTCGGGTTAACAACACTATGGTCGGATCCGATACAAAGCACATATCAAAGCAATCGACCCAAAGGAATTTTTCACATGATTGACTTGAGACAGGGACAGGTCAAGCAAGCCGTCAATAAAGTCATGTCGTGACATGGGCACTAGGGTACTAGACTCGTTTACCGAAGACCAAACAGTTCCTGGCAAGTTGAAGTCACCAAGAACTATCATATGATCTTTATCAGATAGCGAGGAAGAAACAGCGGTTTAAGCGGACAAGTGCTGCTCATAAATTGAAATATCCGAAGAAGGTGGGATATACGAGCAAGTAATGAATATAGCGAAAGCGGGAAGAATCAGTTTTACACACAGGAATTCCAGTTCCTGTTGAACTTGGACTGTGAAGTGTTCCGACGTGAAGTAAGAGTCCACTGCAATTAGAACCCCCCCTGCACGTCGAGACGAACGGTCCTTTCTGAAAGTTGTGTACCGACCTGCCAAAACCTCGGAACTAAGAATGTCCGGCTTTAACCAGGTTTCAGTAAACACAATAACGTGGGAAGCAAATGCAACACTATCCCAAAAGAATGCTGAGCTTACTACGCAAGCCTCTAACATTCTGATAGGTTACTAAGAGGTTACTAAGGAAGTTAGTTTTTGGAAGGGTGGAAGCAGGACGGGAGGATGAGGATGGCGCACTGGGATGATTTGTAAGTGTTATGGGGGCCTATTTTATTTTAGCCTTGAACTCCTTCACCACCAAATGCTCTAGCCAAAATTTGGCGGAGCAAATGGTGTCAAAGTGAGTTGGGGTGACACTTATCTTATCTATCTTTTATATCTCCCTGGCATAAGAGAAATTAAACTTCTCCACCTTTAAACCCACGGCTTTTATTCTGCTTTGAATAAAAGCAGTTACATCATTCGATGTGAGGTCAGGGGCCAGCCGTGAGACAAAAACCTGTCGTTTTGGTGGGACTCCCACCAGTGGTTTGGGCACCACAGGCCTAGTACCTGTGGTGGCAATATCCAGAGGTCCGGAACTTCTAATCACTGGTGGGATCGTAATAGACGGGACAGCTAGTGAACTTGCGGACACCACGGAACTGGATGCTACAGACGTTATTTGCTGCACCTTCTCCGAGGCGATGAATTCGGCTACCGAATCTGCATCGCCAGCAGCCGTCGTTGCCCTTGGGGTGGCAAACGAAATCAGCTGCTGCACACTTTGAGTGGTCGGAGTCAGTTTTTCGGCCGCGAGCGGCTGAGTGACGGTTGGCACTCGCAGATCCCGCGGAGTGACCCTTTTACGCCTCGGAGACTCATTCAGCAGTGGCAGACTGCCAAACTGAGACTCCATGTCTAGGAGCCGATCGTACTGCTTTTTAAAGCCAACGGTCAGCTCCTTAAAGCCCTTCCGCGTCTGCCTCATAAATATTACCATGTCAGTCTCAACCGCACGGCATGCCTCAAAACTGTAGTGCAAGCCGTTACGTTTTGATATGGCATCACCCACGAAGCCCGTAAGCCCATCGCATTTTGCGTGCAGTATGCTATCGCAGAGCCAGCAGGGGATACTCGGCTGATCATGGGTGATCTCTTTCCGACAAGATTTTTTGGCACATACAACAGAAAACTCCATAATAAAAAATTTGAACAAAATTAAAATCAAATAATATTTCAAAACAAATGGCTATCAAACCAGTGTGCCAGACAAACGCTAATAGAAGGAGAGGAGAGCAGTTGCAGCAGCAGCTAGTGAGAGAGAGAGAGCTACTGAACAGAAAGTTACGAGAGCGAGAGAGAAAGAACAGTTATTTAAGTTTAGGTGATAGGGAGAGAGTGATAATACAACAAAAGCTACAAGACGAGAGCGCACGGCAACAACACAAACACGACAAGCCGACGCCGAAAAATAAAAAGTTAAATAATGTTTTAACACAAATCAAAAGGCATGCGGAATAGAAAAGGTTTCCAGATTGTAGGCTGGTTAGGAAGTTAATTAAAGTTTATTTACGAAAACACCGGCTGTTTATTCAAAACAAAAGGAAAAAAAATGCGGAGCGCAAAACAAAAACGCGTCTGATCACTACGAAAGAGAACGAACGATGAGACATATCCTGGACAGGACAACTCCGTAAGAGTAGTTGATATGAAGACAGCATCTGGCGTATAGAAGTGCCTGATCACTCGTCTAGCGCCGCCATTTCCAGAAGATGTGGCAATCAAACGTTCCAACAACGTGATCAATAACACCACGGAAAATAATGAGCCACCCAAACAGCGAACAAGAATATTGTTATCTACATTAACATTAACATTATTAGTGCTGTTGCTCATGCTTCCAGTAGCATTGTCACAGTCAATAAATGTGACACAAACAAACAAGCCTGAAATATTCTACGAGAAGCTGGGAACATCAAGAATAGAAACTTCTGAGTGGACCACGATCGTATACTATGACTTGGACTCATATTGGAAGGATATGCAACTAATGTCTGCTGGAATTTCAGAGTTACGATTCATGTGCCATGACCTAAAAAATGTTCCGGCATGTAACTCCATAGTTCAACACTTGCAACATGTGTATAACGAGCTACAAGCAGGAAGCGTTTTAATGAAAAACTCTCGAAAACGCAGATCGCCGCTGGATATCATATCAAATGTAGCAAGCAGTCTTTTTGGTGTTCTCGACGCAAAATACGCAGAGGAGATGACTCAAGTAATTGAGAAAGTGAAAACCAATGAAGACTTTCTACTACATCTGCTCCAAAACCAAACATCAATTGTCGACGCGACAATAAGCGTAGTCAGAAAAGACAAAGTAACAACTGATAATCGCCTAAAAATTTTGTATAGCGTCACGTCATCTTCAAGGTGACGCTACCTGTGGTCTCAACATTTCAGCTCGAAGTCTTCAGCATCATACCAATTCCTTTCTGGGATTCAACAAGTTGGAGTCTGTTCGACCTCAGAACCACCATAGTAACTGTGAACATCCACCGAGACCAGTTTATGGGCACTACCCAAGAGGAATTCCGACGTTGTTTTAAAATACGCAACGAGGAGTTCATCTGTTTTGACCACCAAACGATCTTCAATGTTGACAATCGCTGTGAGTTTCAACTGTTTAATAATAAAACAACAACATTATGTCAGGTAACACACACAAAGGCTTACATGGTGTGGTTAAAAACTCAGCATCCAAATAAATGCACTGCTCGCAATACTGAAGTAAGCATCAGCACCTTCAGCACCACAATCAGCAAAGTAAAATCGACCTACATTCGGTTTGGTAACATAGGAGACATCACCCTCGCCACCAATGTGGCAACTGAAGAACCAGACATCAGACTATTTTCAAGAACTTTAGCCTTTATGATCTACGCCAGCAACTATCAGCTATCAATAATCACGAGTTGCCACACCATCTCACCCCCGTGCAGCACCATCAAATCGCTGCCTATGCAACCCTAGCAATATCAATTCTATTGATTACTGCCTACATTTTCCAAAAGAAGTATAAACTATGGAAACCAACGCCATCAAATCACGATCCAGTCGTGTCATCATCCCCGATTCCCCGTACACGCCGATTTGCCGTCAACTCGGCCGATGGTTGAACACCAGTTCAACGGCCGGGAGAATGTTTAGTCACAGACATATACTTAATTAATATTACGTCACTTCATGTGAATAAATATGACCACCCACCAAAAGGGATCAAACAATAAACTATTTACTTTATTGCTGCCAAGTACCTAAGTAAGTGCACCCTATCTAAAAATACACACTCACAAGGAGCCTGTGCGTTCCTTCTCATACAATAAGAGTACCACTGCTAGCTTTATAAGGATATGCATTTCTTCAATAAAACTCAGTATCAGAAACAGTACCACAACTGCCTGTCACTCATTTTCCATCGCAATCATCAGAGGCTGTCGCCGTGTCTTCAGACCCTCCTTTGCGCACCGTAGGATACCCACTCCGCAGTCCAACTGGTTCAAGTTCTAGTTGCGACTACGAAACTGTAGACGGTTTATGTACCGTATGCAACCCAGCTTCCTACACACACATACACATTAACAACTACCACACCAGAACACCGGGACACATTACAGAAGTGGTGCCCAACGTGGGGCACGATACAATAACAACCGTAACAAAACTTTGTGTCTCAGCTATTGTCAGCATATAGAATTTTGTTGCTTTTGTTTCCTTTCTGGAAAACTGTCCGAAACGATGAGGGCCAGGTCTGTCAATGTACGTGCCAGTGACTAAGTGGAAAAAATTTTTATTAATTTTTGTGGAAATCTTTAAGATTTAGAATGCTAGTCATTAAATCTTGCTGCCCGGAAAAATTCGTATATTTCTTCTGAAGCTTCAGCTCTTGTTGAAGACAATATTTTTATACCCGATACTCAAAATAAGTATTGGGGTATATTAGATTTGTGGTAAAAGTCGATGTGTGTAACGTCCAGAAGGAAGCGTTTCCGACCCCATAAAGTATATATATTCTTGATCAGCATCAATAGCCGGGTCGATTGAGCCATGTCTGTCTGTCCGTCTGTCCGTCCGTCCGTCTGTCCGTCCCTATGAGCGCCTAGTCCTCAAAGACTATAAGAGCTAGAGCAACCATATTTTTTATCCACATTCCTATGATATCGGACCTTGACGAAAATCTGGAGCATCCACAGATCTCAGAGACTATTAGACCTGACTGTAGAGCTCTCACTGTTACAAAACTATTTGTAATTTTTCACTGCAGAACTCACTGTTACAAGTGTATTTCATTTTGCTCACTGTAGAGAGCTCACTGCTACAAGTGTGTTTCAAAATTTCACCCCCTTCCGCCCCGACAAAGGGCGAAAATCTGTGGCAAACACAGCACAATCATAGAGAATGGCCATATCTACCAGATTGCCGAATCTTGCCGATTCCGAATAAGATCGGATTATTATTATAGCCAAAAGTAACAAATCAATTTGCAGTGGCTACGCAGCGCCCGTCGACACGTTCTGACTGATTTTCTGTGTCTCTCGCACGCACTCTTTGTCGTTTAATGTAGCCATACTGACTATGTATCGGGTATAAATGTAGAGTTGCGGTCGCAGCAGCAACTCACAACGTTCCCCCTCGTTTTTTTATGTTATATGTTAGGAACAAGTCGTAGTGTGATATGTATTGCCGTAATCTTTGTATGTTCCAAATCTGAATACCCTTGATCCATATAGTTTATTTTTGGAGTGAATTTGATATTTTCGAGCATTTATTCGTTAAAATTCTTAAAGATTGACTTGTGAGTGCACCATGGCCGTAAGACGTAGTTTGGATATGACCACATCCACAAATAATGAACAGGTTTGCAGAGTCTGTTCAAACCCCATTATTTCATTGGATATAAAACTCATAACACGATGTAAACATATTTTCCATAAAACATGCAGTTTGAATTGAGTTGATAAGTCGCGATCATTTCCGATCATGTCAACATGTCAAAACAATGTTACAAGAAACAATTTATTAGAGGTTCTTTCCGAAAATGTTGCCGACCACAATCTGAACCTGGAAACGAGGGGGAACGTTGTGAGTTGCTGCTGCGACCGCAACTCTACATTTATACCCGATACATAGTCAGTATGGCTACATTAAACGACAAAGAGTGCGTGCGAGAGACACAGAAAATCAGTCAGAACGTGTCGACGGGCGCTGCGTAGCCACTGCAAATTGATTTGTTACTTTTGGCTATAATAATAATCCGATCTTATTCGGAATCGGCAAGATTCGGCAATCTGGTAGATATGGCCATTCTCTATGATTGTGCGTTTTTAATTTTCCCCCTATCTTCAAAATTGTGTTTGCCACAGATTTTCGCCCTTTGTCGGGGCGGAAGGGGGTGAAATTTTGAAACACACTTGTAGCAGTGAGCTCTCTACAGTGAGCAAAATGAAATACACTTGTAACAGTGAGTTCTGCAGTGAAAAATTACAAATAGTTTTGTAACAGTGAGAGCTCTACAGTCAGGTCTAATAGTCTCTGAGATCTGTGGATGCTCCAGATTTTCGTCAAGGTCCGATATCACAGGAGTGTGGATACCAAATTTGGTTGCTCTAGCTTTTATAGTCTCTGAGATCTAGGAACTCATATTTAGCAATAGGCAAAGCCGGCTATGATACGTGTGTGTTAGAGAGAGACAGGGCGAGAAAAAATGAAATTTTTTTCTTCATTCTGGCTATAATAATAATACGATCTGATTCAGATTCTGCAGTCTAGAAGATAAATTCATTTTCTACGATTCTGCGATTTTAATTTTGTTGTATCTTTAAAATTGTGGATGCCACAGATTTTCGTCTTTTGTGGGGGCGGAAGTGGGCGGGGCGAAGTTTTGAAATACACTTGTAACAGTGACATATCACAGAAGTCTGGATACAAAATGTCGTTGCTCTAGCTCTTATAGTCTTTGAGCACTAGACGCTAATAGGGACGGACAGACGGACGGACGGACAGACGGACGGACGGACAGACAGGCATGGCTCAATCGACTCGGCTATTGATGCTGATCAAGAATATATATACTTTATGGGGTCGGAAACGATTCCTTCTGGACGTTACACACATCCACTTTTACCACAAATCTAATATACCCCAATACTCATTTTGAGTATCGGGTATAACAAATAGTTTGGAGAGAATTCTGTTAACGAGTAGTCAAAAGAAGAAAAAGAAACAGTCGCAACAATATAATGAGATGGTAGATCTCGAGGATAACAGTAACGTATTGTCTAATTCTGCTTCTGCGGATAACCCAAACCAAGATGTAGGTTTCTTAGAGCAGAGAATATTATCACAGGTAGATCATCGAATAACTTCGCAAATTAGTCAAATGAAGTCTATGATCAAATTCGTCAGTCAGTCTCGTCAAATTTCTAAGTTAACAACAGACAGGGCAGGAAGAACGGATGCAATACCTCAATTTCATACCAATGCAGATGATAATGGAAATAACAAAGAACCTGATTGGGGAAGAAGAACTACTAGAGCTTCGTCATTTAATCTAGAAAGAGATGTACCCACCTTCATACCCAATGAATATAGAAATAGTAACAATTTACCGGAGAGAAATAGTAGTTTCAATCTAAGTTGGAAAAGTAGCAAATTTGATTAGTAGCTGGAAAGTGCAGTATAATGGCTCACGCAATGGCATGCCAGTAGGGAAGTTCATATACATGATTACAGCTTTGAAAAATAATAGCTTACGAGGAAACTTTGAAGTATTGTGCGAACACATTCATAATCTCTTTAGTGGCCGAGCAAGTGAATGGTTCTGAAATACAGACGCACTGTCGACAGAGTAAGGTGGTCCGATCTTTGTAAGTAGCTGAATTCCTATTTTCTTGAACCGCTATTTGACGATGACGTGAGAGAGTTGATAAGAGATCGCAAGCAGCAAATCAACGAAAGCTTTGACGAATTTCATAACGGAGTTATGCATTTAGTAGATCGCTTACAATACCCTATTAGCGAGAGTCAACTAACGTCAATTCTGAAACGAAATCTGAGACCGTTTATGAGAAAGGAGTTGTTCTATATAGAAATCAATTCGGATAGCCAGTTGAGAAAATTAATTCTTAGACGAGAAGCTTTTAGTGAGGAGTATATCACCGCTAACCTGAAATCAAACACACGAAAGCAAATTAATGAATTCGAGTATGACCAGGAACATTCAGATAACCATTTATTAGAGCAAGAAATTTGTAAACTAAAAAGAGCTAAAGCCTTAGAAGAGATTCAATGCTGGAATTATCGCAGGTTTGACCATAAACACGCAGACTGCCAATCTGACCAGAAGATATTTTGCTTAGGTTGCAGAGCTGAAAATATAATAAGACCAAATTGTGAAACCTGTCAGGAAAACCGACGGTTGAGCGGCAACAAAAACAGCAGTTACCGCTTAAATCCTCAATATTAAATAAAGATCATTCTTCTTCTTACTGTCCGAATGTCAATATAATTCCTAAATATTTAAATTCTAAAAATATTCAATCATATATCATATATAACTTCGAAACTATGAAGAAATAACAAAAAAAATATTTTATTCCTAAATATTTAAATTCTAAAAATATTAACGGTAAATTAAATCCCATAGTACCGTATCATATATTACTTCGAAACTATGAAGAAATAAGAAAACAAATATTTTAGTTTTTAGTTTAGTATTTAGTTGAAAACCCCAGTTTTGTCCGAACTAAGAAAAATACCGTTCGTCTTCGTAACTTTACAAGAAAAGTTAAAGATAGAATGAGGGGTATATCACTAAGTCTAGATTCAATTGTTGATATGAACAAAGATATTAGACCATTTGTAGACATAAATATCTTTGGTAAAACTTATGGAGGATATAAGATTCCGGCGCATCAGTTTCATGCCTGAGTGGGGAAGCTGCAAAGAAATTTATAAGCAGGAATATTCCCTATATTGCAAGCAAGTCGGAAGTTGAAACTGCTGGAGGACAGAAATACAACATTCTTGATTACGTAGAAACTGAAATAAGCTTTAGGAATCAGACTAGATTGTTAACCTTATATATAATTCCTGATTTGAAACAAAATCTATATCTAGGAATACATTTTTGGAATACTTTTATCCTGATGGAAAAACTAGTGAAAACGTTTTCAATAAATGAGATTGAATTGCCAGAATTGTTAAATGCAGAACAACAACAACGCATGGGAAAAGTTGAAGCTTTGTTTTCAGATTTTAGATCGGAAGGCTTGGGGAAACGTCCATGTTAGAGCATTACTTCCATCGGCAAAACCAATAAAACAGAAATATTTCTCAGTATCACCATGAACCATCGCGGCAGTGTCTAGGGGATTTTAATGTCCTCGAGAATCGTGGTGTTTTTGCATTCCTTCGATGCCCTGGTGGCTGGGAACCCAGTAGATCTGCACTGACTTTGTCGTGCTTAGGGTGTCTAGTGCCTCCCTGCTCGCTAAGACACTTCTGGAACTGACCGCGGACGACTCCATGGATCTTATCGCCGCTTGGCTGTCGACGAATAGGTTGACCGCATCGTGTGCTCGTTCTGTGTGAAGAGCGACCTCTGCTGCTTTCCTGATGGCAAAAACTCCTGCCTGGAATATGCTGCATTGGTCCGGTAGCTTATATGACAGCCTTATCTCAGGGTCTGTACAGTATAGGCCCGCTCCTACTCCTCCGTCCATCTTGGAGCCGTCTGTGTATATATTGAGGTGCTCAGTTTGGTCCCTTCCAATTTTCCAGTCTTCAGGTCCCCAAGATGAGGTTGTTTTGACGTCGAGGCAAGTTTGGGGGGTCATGTAATCTGTTGATCTGGTCATTTCCCTGCCGATTGAACTATGCCCGTATCCTTGTGGCGACAGATTTCGTTCGTTCTCTTTCGTAGTGCTCAGACGAGTTTTTGTTTTTAGCTCCGCATTTTTATACCCGATACTCAAAATGAGTATAGGGGAATATTAGATTTGTGGTAAAAGTGGATGTGTGTAACGTCCAGAAGGAAGCGTTTCCGACCCCATAAAGTATATATATTCTTGATCAGCATCAATAGCCGGGTCGATTGAGCCATGTCTGTCTGTCTGTCCGTCTGTCCGTCCGTCCGTCTGTCCGTCCCTATGAGCGCCTAGTCCTCAAAGACTATAAAAGCTAGAGCAACGACATTTTGTATCTAGACTTCTGTGATATGTCACTGTTACAAGTATATTTCAAAACATCGCCCCGCCCACTTCCGCCCCCACAAAGGACGAAAATCTGTGGCATCCACAATTTTAAAGATACGAGAAAACCAAAAACACAGAATCGTACAGAATGAATATATCTTCTAGACTGCAGAATCTGAATCAGATCATATCATTATTATAGCCAGAATGAAGAAAACAATTTCATTTTTTCTCGCCCTGTCTCTCTCTAACACACACGTATCATAGCCGGCTTTGCCTATTGCTAAAAGTGAGTTCCTGGATCTCAGAGACTATAAGAGATAGAGCAACCAAATTTGGTATCCACACTCCTGTGATATCGAACCTGCAAAAGTATATTTCAAAACTTCGCCCCACCCCCTTCCGCCCCCGCAAAGGACGAAAATCTGTGGCATCCACATATTTGAGAGCCTATTAGACCTGACTGTAGAGCTCTCACTGTTACGAAACTATTTGTAATTTTTCACTGCAGAACTCACTGTTACAAGTGCTTTTTGCTCACTGTAGAGAGCTCACTGCTACAAGTTTCGCCCATGCTAAAAATTTCGCCCCACCCCTTTCCGCCCCCACAAAGGACGAAAATCTTTGGCCACCACAATTTTGAAGATAGGAGAAAATTAAAAACGCACAATCATAGAGAATGGCCATATCTACCAGATTGCCGAATCTTGCCGAATCCGAATAAGATCGGATTATTATTATAGCCAAAAGTAACAAATTAATTTGCAGTGGCTACGCAGCGCCCATCGACACGTTCTGACTGATTTTCTGTCTCTTTCGCACGCACTCTTTGTCGTTTAATGTAGCCATACTGACTATGTATCGGGTATAAATGTAGAGTTGCTGTCGCAGCAGCAACTCACAACGTTCCCCCTCGTTTCCTTTTGTTTGAATAAACAGCCGTTGTTTTCGTAAAACTTTAATTAACTTCCTAACCTGCCTACAATCTGGAATTCTATTCTATTCCGCGAGTGCATGCCTTATGATTTGTGTTAAAACATTATTTATTTATTTATTTTTCGGCTTCGGCTTGTCGTAATTGTGTTGTTGTCGTGAGTACGCATTAACTGTTCTTTCTCTCTCGTAACTTTCTGTTCAGTAGCTCTTTCTCTCTCTTTGATTTTTTTTTTGTTCAAATTTTTATACCCGATACTCAAAATGAGTATTGGGGTATATTAGATTTGTGGTAAAAGTGGATGTGTGTAACGTCCAGAAGGAAGCGTTTCCGACCCCATAAAGTATATATATTCTTGATCAGCATCAATAGCCGAGTCGATTGAGCTATGTCTGTCTGTCCGTCCGTCCGTCTGTCCGTCTGTCCGTCTGTCCGTCCCTATTAGCGCCTAGTGCTCAAAGACTATAAGAGCTAGAGCAACGACATTTTGTATGCAGACTTCTGTAATATGTCACTGTTACAAGTGTATTTCAAAACTTCGCCCCGCCCACTTCCGTCCCCACAAAGGACGAAAATCTGTGGCATCCACAATTTTAAAGATACGAGAAAACCAAAAACGCAGAATCGTAGAGAATGAGTTTATCTTCTAGACTGCAGAATCTGAATTGGATCGTATTATTATTATAGCCAGAATGAAGAAAACAATTTCATTTTTTCTCGCCCTGTCTCTCTCTAACACACACGTATCATAGCCGGTTTTGCTTAGCGCAAAACATTAGCGCCTAGATCTCAGAGACTATAAGAGCTAGAGCAACCAAATTTGGTATCCACACTCCTGAAATATCGGACCTTGACGAGTTTGTTTCAAAATTTCGCCACACCCCCTTCCGGCCCCGCAAAGGACGAAAATCTGGAGCATCCACAGATCTCAGAGACTATTAGACCTGACTGTCGAGCTCTCACTGTTACAAAACTATTTGTAATTTTTCACTGCAGAACTCACTGTTGATAGCTCACTGCTACAAGTGTGTTTTTAAAATTTCGGCCCACCCCCTTCCGCAGCCATAAACAACGAAAATCTGTGGCAACCACAATTGTGAAGATAGGAGAAAATTAAAACGCACAATCATAGAGAATGGCCATATCTACCAGATTGCCGAACCTTGGCGAATCAGAGTAAGATCGGATTATTATTATAGCCAAAAGTAACAAATCAATTTGCAGTGGCTACGCAGCGCCCGTCGACACGTTCTGACTGATTTTCTGTCTCTTTGTCGTTTAATGAATGCATACTGACTATGTATCGGGTATAAATGTAGAGTTGCGGTCGCAGCAGCAACTCACAACGTTCCCCCTCGTTTTTTGTGTAGTTTTCTGTTGACAATGTAATATTTATGAGGCACACGCGGAAGGGCTTTAAGGAGTTGACCGTTGGCTTTGAGAAGCAGTACGATCGACTCCTAGACATGGAGTCTCAGTTTGGCAGTCAGCAACTGTTTAATGAGTCTCCGAGGCGTATAAGTGTCACTCCGTGGGATCTGCATGTGCCAACTGTCACTCAGCCACTCGCGGCCGAAAAATTGACTCCGACCACTCCAAGTGAGCAGCAGTTGATCTCGTTTGCCACTCCAAGGGCAACGACAGCTGCTGGCGATGCAGATTCGATAACCGAATTCATCGCCTCGGAGAACGTGCAGCCAATAACGCCTGTAGCATCCGTCTCCGTGGTGTCCGCAAGCTCACTTGCTGTCCCGTCTATTCCGATCCCACCAGTGAATAGAAGTTTCGGACCTCCGAATATTGCCACCACAGGTATTAGGCCTGTGGTGGCCAAACCACTGGTGGGGGCCCCACCAAAACGACAAGTTTTTGTTTCACGGCTGGCCCCTGAGCTCACATCTAATGATGTAATTGATTTTATTCAAAGCAAAATAAAAGCCGTCGGCTTAAAGGTGGAGAAGTTTAACTTCTCTTATGGCAGGGAGATAGCCTGGTTTAAGATAAGCGTCTCCCCAACTCAATTTGACACCATTTGCTTTGCCAACTTTTGGCCGAAGCATTTGGTGGTGAAGGAGTTTAAGACTAAGAAGAAAAATAGGCCCCCCATAACTCTTATAAATCATCCCAATGTGCCATCCTCATCTTCCTGCCCTGCTTCCACCCTTCCAAACAACTATCTGCTTGTTTAGTAACCTATCAGAATGTTAGAGGCTTACGTAGTAAGCTCAGCATTCTTTTCCGGATAGTGTAGCATTTGCTTCCCACTTTATTGTGTTAACCGAAACCTGGTTAAACTGGACATTCTTAGTTCCGAGGTTTTGGCAGGTCGGTACACAACTTTTAGAAAGGACCGTTCGTCTCGACGTGCAGGAGGGGTTCTGATTGCAGTGGACTCTAGCTTCCCGTCGGAACACTTCACAGTCCAAGTTCAACAGGAACTGGAATTCCTTTGTGTAAAAATGATTCTTCCCGCTTTCGCTATATTCATTACTTGCTCGTATATTCCACCTTCTTCGGACATCTCAATTTATGATCAGCACTTGTCCGCTTTAACCGCTGTTTCTTCCTCGCTATCTGATAAAGATCGTATGATAGTTCTTGGTGACTTCAACTTGCCAGGAACTGTTTGGTCTTCGGTAAACGAGTCTAGTATCCTAGTGCCCATGTCACGACATGACTTTGTTGACGGCTTGCTTGACCTGTCCCTATCTCAAGTCAATCATGTGAAAAATTCCTTGGGTCGATTGCTTGATCTGTGCTTTGTATCGGATCCGACTAAGTGTTGTTAACCCGAGCCCTTCCGCTCACTATACCTGAAGACGCCTACCATCCTACTTTCGAGGTGTCGCTAGATATAGGACCAACTGTATTGGATCGGTCGAGTAGACTACCTGAACGTGTCCGCTGCTTTCGTAAAGCCGAGTTTGCGGAGCTAAATAACCTCATTAGGGATTTTGATTGGTCCGCTTTGTACTTGTGCACTGATGTCATAAAAGGCACAAACATTTTTTACAATGCTCTTGGCACATTTTTTGATTCCCGCTTTCTTGTCAGTTCCTAATGCCCAATGCTATAAGAACTACCTATCTCGATGCAGGATACGTTTTTCTCAGGACCCTAAACAGTTTTACAGCTTCGAAGGTAAGCGTAGAACGTCCGTACACCCATTCTCGCTAGCAAGTCGTTATAAGTTGAAGGCTTTCAAGGTAACTTACAGACGGATTTTATTTACAGCGACTTTAGTAAAGCAGTCAACTCTGTAAATCACTCCCTTCTAGCACATAAACTTGACCTTTTAGGGTTTCCGCCCAACATCCTGAGATGGATTTCTAGATATCTTTGTTCCAGGTCTCAAAGAGTCCTCTTCAAAAACTCCCTCTCTTCACTAGTATAGGTTTCTTCGGGAGTACCACAGGGCAGCCATCTAGGCTTCTTGCTCTTCACACTCTTTATTAATGACTTGCCTTCGGTATTAACATACTCTCGAGTACTTATGTATGCGGATCACTTCAATCCCGCTTGCAATCCGATCTTAATAGTTTTCAGTCATGGTGTTGTGCCAATTTGTTACACTTGAATGCCTCAAAGTGTAAAGTAATGACATTTCCTCGTTCCAGCCCCGTGTTCGCTCCTTACACCCTGTGCGGTGGTTCACTTGGGAGAATTACCCTGGTGGATGATCATGGTGTTATATTAGACGCCAAGTTAAAGTTTTCTGATCACATTTCTACCATGGTAAACAAGGCCATGGGTGTGCTTGGGTTTATAAAGAGGTGATCAAAGTTCCCCTCCATCGATATCTATCGTTGCTGATGGTCGCGTCTTTACTTCGCTCCGCCTAATAATTATTTTTTCCCGTGATTTAAGGAGAGTAATTACATTATAAAACGTTAATTGTGTTTGTAATTAATCGAGCATTCCGTTTGCTACTTGTGCATAACCAGTACTCGTGTTTTCGTGTAGTTATTCCCAAATTGGCCGTCAGCTGTCGGGTGCTACAGGGGGATAAACGGATGTCGGGTCGGCTCGTCACAACTGTAGACTTGGAACGGGGCACAGGCGCCTCGGGTTCATGGCTTGCCCTGGATCCAGGGCGACTGTGCTCCGCGTCATAGGATACAGGTGGGCACGAGCGAACTGTCACCCGCCGTAACTGTACACACCGGCGGAAGTGCGACTATACTCTCCCCGTGAGGTCGGCTGGAAACAGGTCCTGGTACGGTCATGTCTCTGCCGGGATGCTGGCTAATTGTAGTCGGGCGGAGAGAAGAAAACTCTCAGTGAAATAACCCCAATCCAAGGTGACACTGTCATATGCCGAGGGATGCATGGCCGAAGGGGTGCTCGGACGCTAAAATGCGGACTCTGGATACCTGCCGACCTCCAGTTTTAATAAGGCTTCCCGGGGCACACGGGCTATGCTCCGGGCGACTAACCCCTTCCCGCCTACTCGTGGGATCAAATATGCCAAACCTAAATATTCAAACAAAAACACCGCAAAGGAGCTCGGCACTCCTCCTAAAGTGCCGGAGGGAAAAGACCATCCCTCTACAAACGCATCTGGGAAACCAGTGCCCAAAAAGACGGGGAAGGAGACTAAGTCGGTCCACCGTCTCGAGGCAGCAGGCGCTGCGAGGAGAGGACCGAAAAGCCAATCGGGCCAATCCACGTCGGGGGGCCCCAAGGGCGACCCGGTTACCGGGGGGGCGACCATGCAGAGCGATATTGCGGCTGGCAGACCCCTTGGGACCGGGGACCCCTTGACAACCCCGGCAGGCGGCGCCTCTGCCTCGAAAGATAGGCCCAAGTTCCAAGACAAAAGACGTGCGGCCTTCATCCTGGGCAACGACGACCCGGTGTTCCTGGCGTCTGCCCAGGGAATCGAATCGCGGCGATGGGCCAAGACAGTCCTGCCCGACTACCAGCCAGCCAAAGCTGGCAAGGCCACAGCCAAGGCCCCAAGCAAGCGGCAACGCTCGGCGGAGGACACCGCCACACAAGTCCAACAGGCCAAGAGGACGAAGACACTGAGCAACCGCTCGTTTGCCGAGGTGGCGAGGGGAAAAACCCTGATTGGAGTCCTAGATAGGGGCTCTACAGACGGGCAGATCCCTCGGGATAAATGGCACCTCGTGGAAAACGAGCTCCAAGACCGTTTCCTCCAGGAGTTGGAGGAAAATGGAGGACCACCGCCCAAGTGTGAGGACGCCGGGTGGCACCAAGGCAGGGTGAAAGCCATCGCCTGCCAAGATGCTCGCTCGGGGGCCCTCTACGCGAAGGCGGTGGCATCGCTAAAGGAGGTCTACCCAGGAGTCCAGCTGGAGGCCGTGAAGTGGGAGGACATCCCCAGCAAGCCGAGGGCCAGAGCGTGGGTCTCGGCGAAGCCTGCAGAGCCGGATAAGATTCTCCGGATTCTGCAGGTCTGCAACCACCACCTTCCCACAGCCGATTGGAAGGTGGCCAAGGTAGAGGAGAGCAACGGGCAGAGGCGCCAAATCATCCTCGTCCTGAACGAGGAGTCGGTCAGACTTCTCCACGACACGGAGGGCACTGTGGACTACGGCTACAAGAAGGTAGTCGTAGTACGGTACAAGTCCGACTCTAAGGGCATGCAACCGACGGTCGAGCCAGACCTGGAGCCCCCGGAGATCGCTAGCAAGAAGATCAAGCCTGTGTCGGTGTCGGAAGAGTCATCAGTAGTGTCGGATGACATCTTAGATGGGTACGTGTCAGACGTGAGCGATCTTACTAGGGATCTCAAGCACATCGGGGTCGGGGAGGAGCTGGACTCTTCGGAGAGCGACCACGACGAGACAATGGTGGAGGTGAACCTCAGGAATGTCACTGATACTCCTGCAGATAAACCTCCACCATTGTAAGGCAGCATGCGCTGCTCTCTTGCCCCACCTAGCCAAGGGTGGAGCCGACATAGTCCTCTTTTAGGAGCCCTGGATCCTCGGAAACAGGGTCTCTGGTCTGAGGACTCCTGACTATAAGATATACGTAGCTGACACCGCAGGCAAAACCCGCACCTGCATTCTTGCAAAAAGAGATTTGCACTCATTTTTGCTCCCAAATTTCAGCAATGAAGACCAAACAGCAGTGAGCCTCGAAGGCCAGGGGTGCTCACTGAGAATCTGCTCCACGTACATGGGTCACGACCAACCAGTCCCCCCTCCACAGGCGCTCAGGGCGCTAATCACAGACTGCGAGGCCAAGGACACCGGCCTAATCGTAGGGTGCGACGCCAATGCACACCACTGCCAGTGGGGAAGCACTGACACCAACGAAAGGGGTGAGTACCTTTTCAACTTTTTACTGACCACTCAGATGGTCCTTTTAAATAGGGGAGTGATCCCACCTTCATTATTAAAAACCGCAAGGAGGTCCTGGACCTCACACTTGCCTCTCATGAGTTACATGGGAACATCGTATCCTGGAGGGTCCTGGAAGAGCAATCCTTCTCGGACCACAGGTACGTGGAAACCGTATTCTCTTTTTCACTACCGAGACCAGCTCAATCTCGGAACCTTAGGCGGACAAACTGGGCTCGGTACTCAGACCACCTCTGTCGTGTTCTCCCTGAGACTCCGCCTGAGGAGGAGATTTCCAGGGAAGCCACGACTCATCTTGTTAAACTATTTACCGACGCCTGCAATGAGGCGCTCGATCTTTTAAATCTGTCGTCGCTATAGGTTTGGTGACTGGACTAAACCATGCAGATCTTTGTAAAGACCCTTACAGGCAAGACCATAACTCTTGAGGTCGAACCGTCGGATACCATCGAAAATGTCAAAGCCAAGATTCAGGACAAAGAAGGAATTCCTCCAGATCAACAGCGTTTGATCTTCGCTGGCAAGCAATTGGAAGATGGCCGAACACTATCTGATTATAACATTCAGAAGGAGTCAACCTTGCATTTAGTACTTCGGCTTCGTGGTGGAGCCAAAAAACGCAAGAAGAAGAACTATTCCACTCCCAAGAAAATCAAGCACAAGAGGAAGAAGGTCAAGCTCGCGGTCTTGAAGTACTACAAGGTCGACGAGAATGGAAAGATTCATCGTCTGCGCCGTGAATGCCCTGGAGAGAATTGTGGGGCTGGAGTTTTCATGGCTGCTCACGAAGATCGTCATTATTGCGGAAAATGCAATTTGACCTTTGTCTTCAGCAAACCCGAAGAGAAGTAATTCAAATGCCAAACGGCAGATTTTGAACATTTATGTGTTTGAATTCAACAAATAAAGATTGTAATTGAGTTACATAATTAATAACAGAAATCCTGCCCCTCTAGCAAGAGCAGAGGCCGGAAGAAACCTGAATGGTGGAATCCGAAACTGAGGGAACTCCGGAAAGTCTCCCGGAGACTCTTCAATAAAGCTAAGGCTGAAAACGCTGAGCAGAGCTGGGCCGATTACAAGGCCAGTCTGTCAGTTTACAATAAAGAACTGAGGAAAGCCAAACGCGCCTCATGGCGTAAGTTCTGTAGCGACATTGAGAATAACACGGAAGCCTCGCGCTTGCGCAAAGTTCTCTCGAAGACTACACCCACTCTGGGCTACCTGAAGAGTGCCGACCAATCATGGACAACGTCCAGCAATGAGTCGCTAAATCTTCTCCTTAACACCCACTTTCCCGGCTGCGATGAAAACAGACCACACTACATCGCGGCTCCTTCCGTTGCCTCAAGTGTTATCATGAACCTGCTAAGCCAGGAGAACATTTCCTGGGCAATAAAAGCTTCAAACCATACAAGTCTGCGGGACCAGATGGCATCATCCCTGCCCAACTGATTCACGCTGGACAAAAAGCCACTAATTGGCTCAAAAGGATATACGAGGGAATCTTCTCCCATGGATATATCCCTGACACCTGGCTTCATACCAAAGTCGTCTTCATCCGCAAGGCAGGCAAGCCCTCGCACACTGCCCCCAAAGATTTCAGACCCATAAGTCTATCGTCCTTCCTTCTGAAGACGATGGAACGGCTTTTGGGGATGCATATCACGGTAAATATTCCGCCTAGTCTAATCTCAGACTCCCAGCATGCCTATCGGAAAGGAAGATCCACCGAAACGGCCCTACACACGATCACATCGATCATAGAAGCGTCCCTCAACTGTAAGGAGTACACCCTGGTTGCCTTCCTTGACATAGAAGGCGCCTTTAATAACATCCTCCCGACCGCCATCACGGGTGCACTGACGGACCTGGGGGTTGACTCCCGGACGGTGAGCCTGATCGATCAGATGCTACAATGCAGGACGGTTGAGGCATCACTGGGGACGTCAACGTCCACCAGATTTGTCAGTAGAGGCACCCCGCAGGACGGAGTCCTCTCACCCCTCCTATGGAACGTGGCAGTGAACGAACTGCTGCGGGAGATAGAGGGGGGTGGCTGCCGCGTGGTGGCGTATGCGGACGATGTTGCTATAGCATTCTCGGATAAATTCCCGCAGACGCTGTGTGAGTGCCTGACAAGCACACTCATGAAGATGTCAAAATGGGCAGACAAATGCGGTCTAGGCGTCAACCCGTCTTAAACGGAAATGGTGCTCTTCACTAGGAAGTACAAAGTTCCGGCACTGATTCCCCCAAGACTATGTGGGGAAGCGCTAGTCTTCAGCAACAGCGCCAAGTATCTTGGCCTAATCCTCGATAGAAAGCTCGACTGGAAATTGAGCATAGAGGATAGAGTAAAGAAGGCCACAGTGGCCCTCTATACTTGCAGGAAAGTCATCGGACTAAAATGGGGAATGACCCCCTATATAGTTCGGTAGCTTTACACCGCCATCATACGACCGATCATGCTCTATGGAGTGGTGGCACGGTGGCCAGCCTCAATAAACTCAGCAGAGTTCAACGCATGGCAGAGCTATGCATAACTGGCGGGCTGTGCACTACTCCAGGGGAAGCCCTGGATACTGTGCTGGACCTCCTCCCCATAGATCTCATGGGAAAGAAGGTGGCAACACTTTCCGCACTCAGAATGAGAGAAGCCAGACTGTGGAAAGCGTCCGCGGTTGGGCACTCGGGAATCCTGACGAGACTCCCGCAATTACCAGAGAGGACAGATTATTGTATCCCTAGTGATCACCTCTCGACGCCTTTCCAGGTATCAATCCCACCTAGGGAGGACTGGGAGATGGGCGAACCAGGACCCGCAAATGCGGTTCACTTCTACACTGATGGCTCAAAGTTAGACGGCCGCGTGGGAGGCGGAGTCTACTGCAGCGAGCTGAACATCAGTCATTGCTTCAGGCTCCCGGACCACTGCAATGTGTTCCAAGCGGAGGTTGTAGCCATCAAGGAGGCCATTTCCATCGTCTCCAAACTACTTCTAGACACGCACTTAGTGTGCGTTTTCTCGGACAGCCAAGCAGCTATTAAAGCTTTAGGCTCAATATCGTCGAACTCAGCGACTGTAAATGACTGCCGCAGGTCTCTGCACGAGATCGCAGAGCAGTTAGACCTCTTCCTTTTATGGGTCCCCGGCCACAGGGACATCGAGGGGAACGACGCCGCCGACGAGCTAGCAAGGCAGGGTACTACGATTCCTCTCCTTTTGGAGAGGAAGCAGGTAGCGATGCCTCTGGCTACGTGCAGGCTCCTCACGCACGAATTGTTCGAGCAAAATGCCAATAGGAGATGGCAGCAAACCGTTTCCTGTAAAATCTCAAGATTGATATGGCCATATCGATCGAAGAAGCGCTCAGCCGAGCTGTATAAACTCAGCAGAGCACAGTGCTCTGCAGTTACTCGAGCCATTACGGGACACTGGCAGATCGGCACTCATGCCTCTAGACTGTCAATCCCTCATAACGACTTCTGCAGGAGTTGTCGCGACGAGGAAGAGGAGGAATCGGTCCCCCACTTCTTCTGCCACTGCCCGGCCCTTGGAAATCGTCGTCCTCGTATTCTTGGGGCCGCTTTCCTCACGGACATTTCGGACCTGTCCGAAATCAAACCGGGGACCTTGTCCAGATTCATCCAAGCCTCCGGATGGGACTGCCCTTAATTTGCAACAGCCTGTTCTCCACGGTTTTCAGGCATTGGGAAGGGGCACACGCCCATGCGGCATCACAACGGACCTTCTACAGGTCCAAGTGAGCTTGGGAGGGTTTCATCACTCCCCCAGGCTACCGCCTGAACCTAACCTAACCTATTCCCAAATCTTTAATCCAATTTGTGCTTTCTTTCCTACCCCGTCATTCTTAGTCACCGGCAGCTGCATTGTTGTTGACATATGTATTGTCGATGCACTCTATCTGAGCCGCTCTCTCTTTTTATCTACATTTTAATCTTCTCTGCATAAATACTAACACAGTCGTATTGCGTTTGCCGCCTCCCTCTCCGCGTCGGACGCTTTGTGTTTTTCGTGTTCGATTTGTGTTTGTGATTTTGCGACGGCCGTTTGTTCGTTGTTGTTGCTGTATTGATCTGCGTTATTGGTTGTGCTACTTGATCATGATTAGTTTCGACTTAAAGTCATCGCTCAAGAATTGTCCTCGATTAATCTCACCTTTCTCATATTTATTTTCCTCATCTTTTCATAATGAGTATTTGTTGTGCTAAACGCTGCCGCTCAGCTGCCACACGGCAAACATTCATCTTCTGATGGTTGTGTGATAACATGGCACACACTGTTTGCGCCGACTTTGGTCAAATTGAAGGACGCGTAGTCGACCTCATAAAGACTCGCTGCGGTCTCAACTGGACCTGTTGGGACTGCAGAGCTATTGAGAACGACATGCGGATTTTTATGAGACTGACTCATTTTGAATTCGCTGCGCTCAACTCCGGATTCAAAATGCTACAGGATAAGTTTCTAGCGATGGAGTCTCATTTCAAAAATCTAAAAATTTTGACTGAATCGCCAAAGCGAAAGAAAGTTAACAATTATTTGCCAAACTCTAGTCCGGTCATTTCTCTTCCAGTCCCGGGATCACCTGCACCCCAATCTCGATCACCGTCACCAATAAATTTTGACGCCATGGACCTTTGTTCTAATGGTTCCATTGCACCGACTACGACGGTGGCCTCATCTGCAGTCTCTCCTGCAGTCGCACCCGCCGCCCCTCCCGCGCCCGTGTCTGACCAGGATGTCGGCCCGAAAGTCATCAAGGAAGCCGTCGCAAGCGCTTCCGTGGTCCTACTTGAAGCCGCTAACGCTGCCGTCCGGAGGGATGTTGAGGCTCCCTCAACCTCAACTCCCATAACTACTGCTTTCCCAACTAACACCTCTACGTCCACTGCTCCCGTCTCAACAAATAATTCTGTGACCCCTCTATCTGTTCTTACTGCGGTTGCTCCTTTAAAACCTATTTTCGTCTCTCGACTCATGGCATCGGCTACGGAGGTCATGGTCCGAAACTTCATATTGTCTAAACTCAACATAGATAGTTCTGCGGGTCTCGTAGTTACCAAATTTAACTTCAAAGTCAAAGGTCTTTTAAAATTCTCGTCCCTGATAAGCATGTTGTTTGTAGTGGGGCGGATCGAAGCTCAATTCTCCAACGACGAAATTGTTAAGCCAGCGAACCTCCAAGTAGCCGTCGTAAGAAATGAAAACCGTTGTGTTTCGTGGTATATGTATATATAATTATGTGTGTGTATTCGGTTGGGGGGTCGCGCGGTAGATCGGCCGTCTGAAGCGGGGGTGAAATCGTAACTAATTAACTCTATGCCTTATGATGCTTTTGCTGCCGTGAGCGCCGTTGCGTTGTTGCGTGCCTCCGGTTTGTAGAAAAACGGCCCACAAAAGTCCACGCCTGTGATCTCAAAGGCATGAGAACCATCGAGCCGCTCCTTTGGAAGATCCGCCATAATATGCTCCAATACCCTGGGCTTCAGTCGAAAGCATCTTACGCACTTGTTTACTGCCTTGTTTACCGTCTTCCTCCCCCCAATAGGCCAATATTGGGATCGAATTAGTCCAAGCAAAGCTCGAGGACCAGCGTGCAGATTCCGCTCATGAAAATGGGAGATTATTGCAAGAGTCAGTGGATGGCTGCTGGGCAAGATGATTGGATGACGGCCATAAAATCCAACAAAGAGTTTTTCAGTCGACCATCTACCCTGAGAAGTCCAAACTGATCCATGAATGGCGATAACGATGCGATTGAGCTCGATGAGGAGACAGCTCCCCTTGCCCGCAGTGACTTCATATCCTCCCATAGCTGAGTACGTTGGACTAATCGTAGCAATACCTGGGTTCCATGTTCAATGTCTGAGACAGTGAGTCCGGGGTGCCGAATTCGGTTGCAAAACTTGTGAATGTATCCGAAAACGCGTTGCAAAGAAGCAAATGAATTCGCATACTTGGAATCAGCAACAATGTCCATGTAGGGCGATTTAACCAGAAGAGCCTTCCGACGAAGTTCAAGGGCTGGCTTATCAGGTAGCACAGTGGGTGGCCAGTCATCTGAGGAGCCGCAAAGAAATGGAGGACCATGAGCCCAAAGAGGTGACTCATTCAGCTCAGTCGGATGAGCCCCTCGAGACAGAATGTCGGCTGGGTTTAAAGCTGTAGGAACATAGCGCCATTCCATTTTTTTCGGTCATTTCCTGAATCGTTGACACTCTATTTGCAACAAATATATTAAATCTTGACGGCTCGTCCCGAATCCAAGAGAGCGC
Organism: Drosophila lowei; assembly: GCA_008121275.1. Lineage (NCBI taxonomy): Eukaryota > Metazoa > Arthropoda > Insecta > Diptera > Drosophilidae > Drosophila > Drosophila lowei. The sequence continues at coordinate 494,132 of CM017778.1, forward strand.
AACGGCAGAATCACACCAACAGTAACACCTTCCCTTGAAGACATTCATTCCAGCTATCTCAGATATGAGCCTAGCCAGCAACTCCGCTCCACAAAGCTCCAACTTTGGTACTGTAAGTGTCTTCAAAGGAGCCACACGAGACTTGGCACAAAGTAAGTGACTGCTGGAGTGCTGACCCTTGGACACGACATAAATGCATGCACCATAAGCCTCGATGCTGGCATCGCAAAATCCGTGAATTTCCAGCGTAGAGTCTGGAAGGAGTACAAGCCGAGGAAATTCAAGTCGACGAATCTGACCAAAACTGGTGCATATTTCCTGCCACTCGGTGTTCAGTGCGACTGGAAGGCTTTCATCCCAGGACAACTTCTCTTGGCACAAACGCTAGGGAAAGATTTTGGATTTAGTAATAACGGGACCAGCTAGTCCGAGAGGATCGTAGAATCGCGCTATGGATGACAAAACAGAGCACCTGCAGGAATTCAAAGAAGATTGTAGGGCCGAGAACGAAAATAATAGTAGATCAGAAACCGGATCCCAAGCAAGTCCTAAAGTTTTAGTCACATGGCTGCCATCGTCGAACTTCAAAAATGTTTCCTTGTCCTCTTCCGGAACTCCATCCAGCACAGCAGGGACGTTCGAACACCATTTCCTCAATCTGAACTGACCTCTAGACAAAATTCCAGTAGTTTGCTCCCGAATTCGGATAGCCTCTTCCTGAGAGCTGGCTCCAGATCACAGAATACACTGCAAGTTGCTATCTTACTCTTACACAACGATACATCTTACAGATATCTCCCGTAATCGCAACGGCGTATGACCGAAATCGAGCAAGAATATGAAACAGTTTGGGTTGGATTACGGGACCAGCCATTAAAATGTCGTTCAGGGAATATCCAGATGAGGTTGAAGCGGATCCATCAAAAACGACGCGTAGCTTGGTCGTAGAACTATCTTCCTTCATGACGAAATGGTGAGGCAAAAAATATCGGCAGTTGCTGATTGACTGGGCAGGAACCTGAGACATATGGCCTTAATCAAGGTACTCCTTTATAAATGCTGCATACTGAGATTTAACATCAGGGCGACGATCTAACTTTCTCTCAAGGGTCAGGAATCTACGAAGCGCTTGATTGTAAGATTCTCCAAGGAGATCCAAATTATATTTTGCTGGCAGCCGAACACAATGCTCGCCTTTATGTAGTCGACGGAAATGCTGCACAAAGTGTGCTTCACAATCTAGCTCTTCTTTGGTAGACTTTACTATTGGTTCGATGCAATGTTCTACCTCCCAAAACCTCCGAAAAAGCACCTCAAGCCGATCCTCTGGACTATTATCCTCAGCAGCTACGGCCCGAGCGCGAGAGACCATCAACGGGGAACCTTTTAAACGGGAACAACCTCCAGACACGACCCATCCCAAGCGCGTTTTCTGAATTGAAGGCAATCCTGGCAGTAGCTTGACCTGACCAACACAGGAGTTCGAAAAACAGACTTGCGCCAATTAGCAGATCGACGCGCTGCGGCTTATAAAACTCCGGATCAGCTAGTGGTATGTTCGATGGAATGTTCCAGTTTTGAGTGTCAATTCCAAAGCTTGGCTGTCGATCGGTTATGCTAGAGGCTACAATGGCAGTGATGAAAGTTGAGTAATCCAATGAGCGAGAGTGCAGGCTAACGTTGACCGAAAATCCATCCGTGACGAAGCTAGAGTCGCCTATTCCCGAGACTGCAGTCGATGATTTCATTTTTCGAAGCTGAAGCTGATTCGCGAAACGAGAAGTTATTAGATGCAACTGGGAGCCGGAATCCAGCAACGCTCGGCAGGGAACTAAAACTCCGGAACGATTTTTGACTAAGACCGTAGCCGTGGCAAGTAGAACAACACCATTCCTGAGATCTTGGGCAATAAGGGCAGACGAGGTAGACGCTGAAGTAGAGGGCTCAGTGGTATGCTCAGACGGCGTAGACTCAGACAGCGCAGACTGAGATGGAGTATACGGCGCTGATTTCCCTTGGACTACGGTATCTTCAGGGCTACCAAAATGAAGGAGGGTATGGTGTCTACCCCCGCAGGTACGACAGTTGCTCGAGGTGCACTGAAGTAATCGTTGCCCTGTTCTGAGACAATTTATACACAACGAAAGCCGCTTGGCTTCTTTATGGCGATTTGTGGGGGACAGCGCTTTAAACTTCTGACAGTGCTGGACCTCGTGAGCACCATCGTTGCACAGCGCGCAGTGTGCTATGGTTTGGTTCGTTGTAACCAATGTGGACCTAGAATTATTATGCTTTCTACTTCTGCCCACCTGACTGCTCAACGCATAGCTTGCCATAGAAAAGTCCATCGTCTCCAATGATCTGCATCGCTGCTCCAAGAACGAGGCCATAGATTCCCACGACGGAATTAAGTTTGCGAATGCGGGGTCGTTGAATCGTTCCTCCCACTTCTCTTGGCTCACTGGATCCAGTTTTCGGAGAAGCTCCTGCACGACGATGCATCCTGCGATCTGCTCAGTGGTGCCCAAGCCCTGGAGCGCGCGCATATGTGAATTGAACTTGTCTGAAAGCTCCCGAAGCATGACCACTGACCCTGGTTCCACAGCCTGGAGCGCCAAGATCTCATTGATGTGTGCCTGAAAGACCAATCGCCGATTATTGAACCTGTTTTCCAACAAATCTAATGCCACAGCATAATTGCCATCCGAGGTTTCCAGCGACCGAACAGTCTCCAATGCCGAATCCCGCAGACAGGAACGCAAATGCTGGAGCTTTTCTATGTTTGTTAAGTCCGGATGGCTGTCGATGATGGTGGCAAACATTGAATAGAAGTCCGTCCAGTTCGCATACCCGCCGCTAAACGTCGGCAAGTGTATAGGAGGCAGGGATGGTACTTGTCTACGGTGAGGTAGAAATTGCGAGCCGGCAAACTCAACCGTAGTGTTTCCTCCAGCCAAGGTAGAATGAAACGGCATGCGGCCGCTACTCTTAGCCATTTCCTCATAATCGCCGCCTTCAGCGAGCTGGCAAGTGACTCAAAGATGTCACACAAACCACTGTGAATTTCGCTTCGATCCAATTCCTCAAGCTCGCCGTGAAACATCTCAAATTTGCCGATCAACTTCTCGACTTGCTCTTGCTTTACCACGAGCATGTAGTAGTCACAGTCCGACGACTCATTCTGCCAAGCGGTAGCTAACCTTTTCATTTTCTCGCATAATTCCGTTGACTTAAGCTTCAAAAAAGACCCCCTGTTTTGCTCACTGGTTATTGGAATTTCGTTAACAGCATTAATTTCCATGGTAGCGGCAGCGTTAGCAGGAAGACCAACGTCTCTAGCGGGAAGATGATCGCAAAGAGTAACACGAGCAATAGACGACAATAACCGAGCCCAGCAAGCGAACAGCTATGTACGAACTGTATATACCGGTACCGACCGGTGTAAGAAACGTTTCTTGCGGGAAGATGACCGAAAAGAGAAGCGCAAGCCAACAGCTACGTGCACTACCGAATATGCAGGGGAGGCCGGTGTATATATGTATGGATAACTTATGTGGTCGATGACACTGGTTGAGATGGCAATTAGTTTAGACCTTTGAATGCTATATTAGTTTGTGATTGCACTGATGGATTATTTATTGCACAATCACGTCGGGGTCACCAAATGTTAAGCTATTAAGCGTTTTTAATAACTGTTGCAATTTTGAAGTTAATGAAAGTCGAGAGGTTTTATATAATTCACAATTTATTTGCATATGTAAACCAACTTATCGCGTATGTACATATGGGGATGATTGGGCGAACGATTGATGCGAGGATGTTAATCTAATAGCTGCGACGATTAGCTCAAGACTGACCATGCAAGGGCTGACGGGCCAAATTGCCGGGCCCTATGCAGCAAGCTTAGACGCGAGCGAGAGAGTAGGATAGCCCGAGAGCGTTAGAGCTGCTCGGGGCCGCTGTTAAGCCGAGTACGAGAGATTGCGATATAAGGAGACGAAAGAATTCCGCTGCATGTGCATATGCGGTAGCAAATGATCTTTACAGTGGGGGCATTGGAAATGACAACAACAAAATGCATTTCCTTTGGGCCGCACCACTGGCAATAATTTACAATATTTAAGCTGCTTGACCCGACACCCTCTTTCTGGCCGGTGCATACGATTTGTCCCACCAGCCCGGATCATCGAGTAGGTATTCTTCCAACTCCATCTGCTCCATCTGCAACTCCGTCTGCTACATCTTCTGTAGCAAAATACTAGCTTCTCCCAGTACGGTAAAGATTGCCTATCAGAACGTTCGTGGCTTGGGCAGCAAGCTCAACAAGTTACATACTGATAGTGCAACTTTTGAGGCCGACATTATCGCTTTCTCCGAAACCTGGCTTCATCCCTCAATCTCTGATTCTGAAATCCTTTTTGACAAATTTAACATTTATAGATCGGATCGTCCATCTCATGGTGGTGGTGTCCTGATTGCTGTCCGTTCTGACATAACATGCCAGTTGTTTTCTGTCGAAGCGCATAGCAATATTGAAATAATAGTAGTTAAACTTCGACTTTGCTCGATAAATCTATATATATCGTGCTCTTACATCCAACCGTCCAAATTAGTCCAATTGTCTTATCGTCCTTATTATTTCCTGGTCTCCATCCGAAGACTCTAACCAGATGTTCCCATTCATACAGCACGGTTGCGTTAATTCTCTGTCCGACTCATCATTGGGTCAGGTAAACGCCATATGCAATAGCATAGGTAGGATTTTAGACCTTGTCTTTACTACCGACACAACGAATACTCTAGTCTACAGAGGATCCCCTCTATTTTTTCCCGAAGACCTTTACCATTCCACCCTGGAAATTGATGTCCAGCTGCCTTCTTCTGGTCCCACCAAATCCTGCATAAAGCCTTCGGCTATATTTTGTTTCAAGAGGGCTGATTTTATCTCTTCAAATAGCGCACTTTCTCAGATCGATTGGTCATTCCTCGACGACTTTCATGAGATCGAGCCCGCCACTACAGCACTGTTTTTTCCATCTTTCCTACCTTTGTTCCATTAGTTTCCTTTCTCAGAAATCTTTCTGGCCCTATTTGGTTCCTAATAAACCTAAGGAATATAAAATCTCGCTTATGTAAGAAGTTTAAACAGTCTGGCTCGCAGTCAGATTTTTCTAAGTATTCGATTGCAAAATCGAAATTTTCCATTTGTAATAAAATGCAAGCTCAACTTTAAACGAGATCCTAAACGATTCTTTAAGTTTGTTAACTCTAAACGTAATTCATCACAATATCCCTCTTCTGTATACTTAAATGGTACTTATGCAGATAACAATTCCGATATTGCTAACCTATTTGCTTCATTTTTTAAACTTTACTAGTCTGCTCCTTCTAATAACCTGCCCTCTATTCTCGCTACACCTAACGACTTTCGTGCCGCGCACTCATATCCTATCTCTTTACATAGTTCAAGTTGTATCCATCCCCCCTTTATTGATAATGATGGCTTTTTACCTAATTTAAAATCGTGTACATTTTCTTTCTCCACTGGTCCAGATATGGTTCCCAGTGCCGTTTTTCGACTTTGTGCGAAAGAATCTTACATAATTCCCATTCATAAAAAGGAGTCTAAATCAGATGTTTCGAACTACCATTGTATCTCCAATTTATCTGCCATTCCTAAACTCTTCGAAAATTATTACTTCTCAGCTCCAACCTTTTGTAGTTCCCTGTTTTCAGAATCACAGCACGGATTTGTAAAACGTCGCTCAGTTTCGTCTAACCTCCTTGAATTTTCCTCCTTTGTAACTGCCGGATTTGCAAAGCAATGTCAAACTGACGTAGTTTATACTGATTTTAGTAAAGCTTTCGATTCAGTTAATCACAATCTCCTCATCCACAAACTATCTCTACTAGGATTTCCGACTAAACTTTTTCACTGGACTAATGCGTACCTTTGTAACCGTTCTCAGCGTGTCTGCTTCCAATCTTCTCTTTCCAAACCAGTTTTTGTCTCTTCGGGTGTGCCGCAAGGTAGCCATCTCGGGCCCTTATTATTTAACCTCTTTATCAATGATCTTCCCCAAGTTTTAACTAATTCACGAGTCCTAATGTATGCTGACGATGTCAAGCTATGTTTTTCCTACAGCGATCCGGTGTCCCCGTTATTTCTTCAATCGGATCTCGACGCTCTCAACAATTGGTGTACTATTAACGCTCTTCCTCTTAAAATTTCCAAATGACCTTCCATCGCAACAAGCCTTACCTTTTTGACTTCACAATTAATAACATTTCCTTGGAACGCCTGTACAAAGTTAATGACTTATGCATTATCTTCGTTCCGAACTTATGTTTTAATTCTCATATATCCGCTATTTCGAATAAAGCCAAAGGAGTCCTTGGCTTTATCAAAAGATGGTCGAAGGAATTTTCTGACCCCTATACCACTAAACTACTCTACGTTTCTCTTGTACGGCTTATCTTGGAATATGGTTCCTGTATCTGGTCTCCCCATTACCAAAAATATCAAGATATGCTTGAGTCCGTTCAAAAACAATTCCTTATCTTTGCCCTGCGCGGACATTAATTGGGACCCCTCTCGTCATCTTCCTTCTTATGAGAGTCGGCTGCGCCTCATTAACTTGCACTCTCTTGAAAGCCGTAGAACTTGTCATGGAATTCTCTTTCTCCACAAACTTCTCCTAGGCGAGGTTGAATCTTCGGCCCTCATTAGCCTTATCAGAATTGCTGTCCCTTCCGCCCGACTAGGCATTACTTTTCTCTCTGTCTTCCTCTCTGTCCTTCAAACTACTCTGACTATGAATCTTTCCGTAGCCTTTGCCGCGATTACAATAAATTTTTCCATCTTTTTTCCTTTGATACTTGCGCTTCCAATGTAAAATCTTCTTAAATGAATAATTTAAGTTAACTTTTTCGGCCTTGTATTGTGTTACCGTACTTTCCAGTAGCAGATAATTTTATGATTTGTACATTCCTATTTTTACACAGTTTAACTGTCCATAGTTGAACTCTAATCATTAAACATTAAACATTAAATATGCCGAAGAATACGGCTCTTGTGTATCGTGCCCTCAGTACAAAGTACACTAAGACCGTAGAGAATCAGTTCGGAAAAACTTTTTACTTTTTGCTCTGCTTGGCCTTAGCTGGGATGCAAGTGTGAGATTGCCGTCTTACCCTAGTAGAATGCTTTTAATAGCATTCATCCTTAGTTAGTCGTAGAAAATGCTTGGTGTGATTTTATATATTGGACGTTGACATGCAATGACTGCATATTTTAAGTGGCGATGCAATGACTGCACCGTCAAGTGGCCCGTGTGAAACCAGCAGAAGGCTGTTACGCGCGGATCCCAGGCAAAACGCAGCCCTCCTCCCGCCCAACCGACCGAGGGGCGCTGCCGCATAACGCGCGGCGCGTAGCCGAGCCGAACGCGAGCATGCAGGAAAGATAGCTGTTAGACTAACATTCGAGGAAAATTAGCACTAAACTTACTAAGAAACTAAGCATGCAATCAAAATACAAATACCTCTACAATTACTAATTACTAGAAAGGTGTGTAAGGATTAGTAATTTAATAAGAGGAAGAGAATTAGTGGTAGATATAATATGGTAGAGGGAATTATAATCCGAGCATAAGACCCTAAACGGTTCATGCAAGGAATAATTCGATCTACAAAGTGGAAGGAACAACGGTATAAAATTTCTAGTCAGTCTAATAGGAATCGTGAAGTTTATGCGGCTCAACAGATCAGGGCTGTCTCGTGCACAGTTTGATCCAGGGTGACGTAGATAGCTCTGACTTGTTGAGCCGCATAAACTACACGATTCCTATTAGATCCACTAGAAATTATTTAACGTTGACCCTTCCGTTTTGTAGATCGAATTATTATCTGCATGAACCGTTTAAGTGTCTTATGTTCGGATTATAATTCCCTTCCTCTTCTTAAATCACTAATATTAGCATACATTTATCGTAGTTAGTATTAGAAATTATATTTTGAATGCATGCTTAGTTCTTTTAGCATGCGACAGCGCCCCTCGGTCGGTTGGGTTGGGAGGAGGGCTGCGTTTTGCCTGGGATCCGCGCGTAACAGCCTTCTGCTGGTTTCACACGGGCCACTTGACGGTGCAGTAATTGCATAGCCTTTTGTAAGATGCAGTCATTGCACGTCCAAAAATGAGGCGTTGTGCTGCCTTTCCTGCAGTCAGACGAGCGTGGATGTCTAGGGGTTCGATTCCAAGTAGAGTTTCGAGTGCTTTTGTCGGGGTTGACCTCAGCGCCCCTGTAATACAGAGCAAAGCCTATCGCTGAGTCTTTTCCATAAGCTTATGATACGTCTTCTTTTCGGTACCTTGCCACCACACTAAGACTTCATACAGCAGAGTTGGTCGCACCACCGAGATGTAAATCCAGTTCATCAGAGCGGGAGACAGATCCCAGGTGCTGCTGAGCATCTTCTTGGATGCGTACAGCGCACCCTTTCCAATACATTGGGTTTCCATGCCAGTACTGTGCCCAGCTATTTGACTTTTGTTTTTGGGGTTAGCCTAGTTTGATTGATCTTCGGGGGGGTTCATATCGGTACCTTGTACCTCTTGGTAAAGAGGATGACGTCCGTCTTGTCCGCGTTGATACTGAGTCCTACTTCTTCCGCCCACTCACGTATCTTCCTGAGTGTACGTTCCGCTAAGGAGCTGAGGGTTGATGGACATACACCTGTAATAAGTATGCTTATGTCGTGCGCATAAGCTGTTATTATTGGGGCCTTCCTTTCGTATCTCTTGATGAGGTCGTCGACCACCAGATTCCACAGGAGGGGCGACAGGACTCCACCCTGGAGTGCCTCTGTGTGCCTCTTTTACCATGGAAGCGGTGCCCCACTCTGATTGCACCCGTCTGCAACCTACGGGGTTCCTTATCCACAGGTTGATTGCTGGGTGTGTGTTAGTCGCTACCAGGCGATTTTTTATTGCGTTCGTAGCCACGTTGTAAGGCTTATCAGTCTGTAATCCTTTGGACTCACATGGCTGCACTTTCCTGCCTTTGGGAGGAAGACAACTCTCGAGGTTCTCCATTGGATAGGGACATAGCCCGTACTTAGACATGCTGAGTATATTGCGAAAAGCCATGGGGTAATAACCTTTTTGGTCGTCTGCATCATGGCTGGAAATACCCTGTCCAGTCCTGGTGCTTTTGTGCCCGCAAAGGAGTATATTGCCCAGTGGATTCTCTTAGTGGTTAACAGATCTGTTAGGGGGTATAGTTCCTCGGTTGCTAGCTTTAATTGACTCTGTATGGTGGGCTGCTTTGAGAGCAGCTTCCGGAGCCGTGCGGTTTCTGGTACTTTCTCGATGTTGGAGCAGAAGGTCCTCCACGAGTTCCGTTGTGCTTTGCGTATTTCCTTCTTCTAGCTCCTAAGTAGGAGTTTGTATTCCTCATTAACGATCTCTTCGTTCGCTTGTTTGGCGATCTTAAAGAATTCCCTGAGGTTGTTCCTTTAAAGAGAAAGATCCCGGTTCCACCAGAGTGGCTTGGACCTCTTCTTCGTTCTCGAGGGTTTGCACGATTTGTGGTAGGCGTCCAATAACGCGTTTGATAGGGTCTCTAGGGACTTCTCTATAGCCTCCGCGGATTTCACTGAGCCCGGATTCGCGAGCTTCGAGGTAACTGTCTTATTAAACTTTTCCCAGTTTGTATTCCGGGGGTTTTTATAGACTGTTATCTTCAAATAGTGTTTGAATTCACACTTAAACTGAATGTACTTATGATCTGAGAAGGATGGTCTTTCAAGGACTCTCCAGCCAGATATCAGAGTACTATTTCCCGTTGCAAGTGCTGGGTCTAGCACGTTGGATGAGGTGGGACCTACGAAGATGTGCTCCTCCCCAGCGTTTGTTATGTATAGATTAGTTCCTAGTATAAAGTCTAAGAGTGACTCACCTCTGTCATTGATGTCGAGGCTTCCCCACACATTGTGATGGGCATTGGCGTCCGTCCCGATGACGAGTTGGTGGTTTTTGGTGCCGGCTTCTGTCACCAGACTCCTAAGCTCGTCGGGTGGTGCGGGTCTGTCATGTGCAATATAGCAGGAAGCTACCAGAAGGCGCTTTTCCTAACTTTCCAGCATCACTACCGTCAAGTCATCCGTGCTGTAATTTGACATAAGGAAAGCATGGATTCCCTTTCGTACGATTACGATGGTTCTGTTCCTGCTTACCGATGTTGAATAGAACAAGATATGATTTAAGGACTTTAGTCCGGCCACTGAGTTGGGCTCCAGGGCTCCTGGACTAGAGCTATGTCGGCGAGCCCTTGCTCCATGGCAATGAGGAGCTCCGCCGACGCTACCTTGCTTTTATGCAAGTTGAGCTGCAGCACACTCAGCATCATGGGTGGCTGGCTCAGTTGTACCTGACGGGTTGACTACCAGCGTCAGGTCACCGTCCTCCTCTTCTTCCTCTGCGTCTTCGCAGATGGGCTGCACTCTTGGCCCCGCGTTGCCGCTTGCTCGCAGAAGTGTCTTTGATGGCACTCTCAGTCGAGCGTTGCCTCGATGGTGGCCATCATCTCCTCCACTTCATTGGCGAATTCGCCGGTCGACGCCTTCATCTGTGGCATTTGGGCGTAGTACTCGCTACTCGGCCCAGGCTAGCTTGACTCTCTCCTCCTGGGAGATGTCTGCCTTTCCTTGCAGCCGGCTTTTGATTTTGAGGGCCGCTTTGTATTGCACTTTAGCCTTCATCCCCTCTTTGGAACGCTTCGGCCCTTCCCTTCGCAGGGAGCCTGTGCCTGGTTTCGGCGAGCGGAGAAGACTATCTTCCTCCATCCTGATTAATGAGAGCACGCTCTCCAGATCCGTGTCTGTTTCGACCACGGCATCTGTGCGGCTCAGCTTGCAGGGTGCGGAGTGAGTTGTTGTTTTGGCAGTAGCTTTACAACTGACCTGGCCTGCTCCCGCCAAGTCCGAGGTGTGACCGCTGGCGACACACAGAGAGGATTGCTCCACCCCGTGCCCGCCGGTGGTAGCAGTCACGCTTCCCACCGACGTTTGGGTTGACATCCCAACCCGACATCCCGCCCGAGGGTCCATATCGGTTAATATTTTTCGGGGGGACCACCCCCTAGCGTTTTAGGCCTTTAGCGCCAGGCACCTCTAGCTATGGCCTTGGTTCGGTTCCCCTGACTTTAGATCGGGAAGACGCCGGACTATTGCCTTAGCTAGACACTGCATTACCCCGGACAGAGCAAGCGACAGTGCAGTATCCTTGACCGGGGTAATGCAGTGTCCTCGTGGAGGGTTCAGCTAGAGGATTTTCGCCAGCCAGTAGTACAAAAGGCTAGCAAATTTCGTATGTGTCTAGATTCACGCAAAATCAACTCAGTGACGATAAAGGATGCTTATCCATAACCCAAGATAAATGGTATTTTATCGAGGTTGCCGAAAGCAGAATTTATTTCATCTTTAGATCTGAAGGCGTGCGCCTTTTGGCAAATAAATCTGAAGGAATCTTGTCGTGTCGATACCAATGTGTCGATTAATGGACATGATTACTCCACCCCATTCCAAAAATAGAGTCACAACAAGCCTTTGAAGAGGTGAAACATCGATTAACCTCAGCACCGTAATTAATCACACCCAATTTCGAGAGACCGTTTATAATTCAATGCGATGCATTCAATATTGGTGTCGGTGGAGTCCTGGCACAGTTGGATGAAGTTGGCATAGAAAGGCCAATTGCATATTTTTCTTAAAAGCTAAATCAAGCCCATTAGAAATACTGCGTAATCGAATCGGAGTGTTTAGCAGCCGTATTGAGCATACAAAAATTTAGGGAATATGTAGAGGGTCTTGTGTTCAAAGTCATAACAGACCACGCTAGTTTAAAATGGCTTTTGAGGCAGGCAGACCTCAACAGCAGATTTGCTAGATGAGCACTAAAGTTACAGCATTTTAATTTTGAAATAGAACACAGAAAAGGAAGCTTGAACATAGTCCCAGACGCCCTTTCTCGACTACCGACTGAAGAGGTAAGCGAAATAGATGTTGTGTTGCCTGAGGTCGACCTACAATCGCCTCACTTCTTTTCCAACAGCTATACCAAGTTAAAAGATACAATTACAGAGAATCAAAGCCGTTTGCCAGATTTGAAAATTGTAGATCGTTACATTTACAAGCGATTTCAGTTTTACCAAGGAGACTTTGTTGTTTTGGTCCACCTAACAAAGTTTTTTCATTTTTTGAAGCCGTTAAGGAAACTTTCTGCAGACTTTAGGGCTCGCGCACACTGTAGGTGAAAGCTGGGCTGATCTGAGAGCTTTCAGGTGCGTACATTGTCGGCTGATCTGATTGCTGAAAGCTGAAAGCCATTGCCTCCCTTTGTCTCTCTCCTTAAGTTGCATCAAATGTTATCATTATAATTATATTATTAATTAATTATTACATCACAGCAAGTACAGTAGCCAGACGGAAGTTTCCTTCGTATTTTTTGATTCCGTGTATTTCAACCACATTTTCGTTGTGTATTGTATTCGTATTACTATTATTTTACGAACTATTATTATATTTTTTAATTATTAATTATTTTTTATAATAAAAAACATTGTGATGTCTTTCGGGCGTTTACTGTACTTGGGGACATGGTATAAATTATTTATTATTGACATATGAAAATGATAAATAATAAAACTTTTTTGCCAAATTTATCGCCGTCTCGCCGCTGTTTCTTAATCGCTATCTGATAAAGATCGTATGATAGTTCTTCGTGACTTCAACTTGCCAGGAACTGTTTGGTCTTCGGTAAACGAGTCTAGTATCCTAGTGCCCATGTCACGACATGACTTTGTTGACGGCTTGCTTGACCTGTCCCTGTCTCAAGTCAATCATGTGAAAAATTCCTTGGGTCGATTGCTTGATATGTGTTTTGTATCGGATCCGACCATAGTGTTGTTAGCCCGATCCCTTCCGCTCACTATACCTGAAGACGCCTACCATCCTACTTTCGAGGTGTCGCTAGATATAGGACCAACTGTATTGGATCGGTCGAGTAGACTACCTGAACGTGTCCGCTGCTTTCGTAAAGCCGAGTTTGCGAAGCTTAATAACCTCATTAGGGATTTTGATTGGTCCGCTTTGTACTTGTGCACTGATGTCATAAAAGGCACAAACATTTTTTACAATGCTCTTGGCACATTTTTTGATTCTTGTGTCCCGCTTTCTTGTCCGATTAGATCTGGAAAACCCCCTTGGTTTACCAAAGAGTTATCCAGTCTAAAAAACTTAAAATCAAGACTTTATAAAAATTTCAAGAAGTGGGTTCTCCTACTTCTCACTCTCGCTATGTAATAGCTCGGTCAAACTTTTCAGTTCTTAATGCTCAATGCTATAAGAACTACCTATCTCGATGCAGGATACGTTTTTCTCAGGACCCTAAACAGTTTTACTGCTTCGTAAACAATAAGCGTAGAACGTCCGCACACCCATCCTCGCTATCATTTTGTAATACGTCGGCAAATAATGATAAGGCAATTGCCGATCTTTTTGCCCAATCTTTCCAAACCACCTATTCTGAGGAAAGCTACTCTGGTCATCCGTACCCATACGGTTTACCGAGGTCGAACGGCATTTTCAGTCCCTTGTTAAATGCATGTTCTCTACTTCATGATCTTCGACTAGTTAAGCCGCTGTTTTCACCGGGTCCAGACGGGGTTCCAGGTTGTGTACTCAGGTACTGCGCCGAGGCTCTGTGTGGACCTTTGCTTAAACTATTCACCCTGTCCATTGATTCTTCTTGCTTCCCCCCGATCTGGAAGGAATCGTTAATAATTCCTCTCCATAAAAAAGGTAGCAAGTCTGATGCAAAAAATTATAGAGGTATAGCAAAGTTATCCGCTATTCCTAAAATGTTTGAGAAGGTTTTAAGTCCGCACTTGCAACATCTCTGCAAGTCACTTATATCTCCAACTCAGCATGGATTTATAAGTCGGCGATCAACCACCACGAACTTGTTAGAGTTTACCTCTTTCATTATTAAAGGCTTTCAAGGTAACTTACAGACGGATGTAATTTACACCGACTTCAGTAAAGCATTCGACTCTGTAAACCATTCCCTTCTAGCACATAAACTTGACCTTTTAGGGTTTCCGCCCAACCTCCTGAGATGGATTTCTAGCTATCTTTGTTCCAGGTCTCAAAGAGTCCTCTTCAAAAACTCCCTCTCTTCACCAGTAAAGGTTTCTTCGGGAGTACCACAGGGCAGCCATCTAGGCCCCTTACTCTTTACACTCTTTATTAATGACTTGCCTTCGGTATTAACATATTCTCGAGTACTTATGTATGCGGATGATGTTAAACTCTGTGTCCAGTATAAGGACATTTCATTTCATTCTCGCTTGCAATCCGATCTCAATAACTTTCAGTCATGGTGTTGTGCAAACTTGTTACAACTTAATGCCGCGAAATGCAAAGTAATGACATTTCATCGTTCTAGCCCCTTGTTGGCTCCCCTATACTCTATGTGGCGGTTCTCTTGAGAGAATTACCCTGGTGAATGATCTTGGTGTTTTATTAGACGCAAAGTTAAAGTTTTCCGAACACATTTCTACCATGGTAAATAAGGCCATGGGCGTGCTTGGGTTTATAAAGAGGTGGTCAAAAGAATTTGACGACCCTATATAACAAAGACTCTCTATACTACGCTAGTTCGTCCGATTTTAGAATACGGCTCCTGTGTATGGTGCCCTCAGTACAAAGTACACCAGGACCGTATAGAATCAGTACAGAAAACTTTTTACTCTTTGCTCTGCGGGGCCTTAACTGGGATGCGGGTGTAAGACTCCCATCTTACTCTAGTAGACTTCTATTAGTAAACCTCCCATCCTTAGTTAACCGTAGAAAATGCTTGCTGTGATATTTATGCACAACTTGATCAGGGGTGACATAGACAGCCCTGATCTGTTGAGCCGCATAAACTTCACGATTCCTATTAGACTGACTAGAAATTTTATACCGTTGTTCCTTCCACTTTGTAGATCGAATTATTCCTTGCATGAACCGTTTAGGGTCTTATGCTCGGATTATAATTCCTTCTACCATATTATATCTACCACTAATTCTCTTCCTCTTATTAAATTACTAATCCTTACACACCTTTCTAGTAATTAGTAATTGTAGAGGTATTTGTATTTTGATTGCATGCTTAGTTTCTTAGTAAGTTTAGTGCTAATTTTCCTCGAATGTTAGTCTAACAGCTATCTTTCCTGCATGCTCGCGTTCGGCTCGGCTACGCGCCGCGCGTTATGCGGCAGCGCCCCTCGGTCGGTTGGGCGGGAGGAGGGCTGCGTTTTGCCTGGGATCCGCGCGTAACAGCCTTCTGCTGGTTTCACACGGGCCACTTGACGGTGCAGTAACTGCATCGCCACTTGAAAGATGCAGTCATTGCATGTCAACGTCCAAAAAAAAAAAAAATCGTAATTTCGCTTAACAATTCTTCGCAGCCCATTTGCTTTCACTAATGAACCAATACACTTGAACAAAATCAGCAATCACCTTGCTGAAAAAACAAACATGCTTGATCGATCAAACAAAGCTGAGCTGATTTCAGCGAGCTTTTTCAGCTTTCAGCTCAGCTCAGTCTGCAATGTGCGCACTTGCACCGGTGTAGTGTGTTTCTTTTTTCAGAGCTTATAAATAAGCTTTCAGCTCGGCTTTCAGCTCCTATTTCAGCTACAGTGTGCGCGAGCCCTTATTATAGAATTCTTAAAACAAATATATTCCATGTATTCGGTATACCTGAAATTATAGTAACTGATAACGGAAGCCTGTTCAAGTCGAATATTGTAACGAACCGATCTATTCCGTCTGATTCTACTGGGCTTGCTCAGCGGTCGGTGGGCTCGCTGCTTTACTGCTTTACTGCTTTATTGGTATCTTAACTCTATCTTACGGGCTATCACACTGGGTGTTCGTAAACCTATCCCTTCCTCCCCTCGGAGCTACTCCTAGGCCTGTCTCCGCCGGTGCTACCGCTAGGGGTTCTGACTAGGCTCCGCCTCGTCCGCCCTTTCAACTCCGTACACGGCTGTTGCCCGCCTCCCGACACTCGTCCTCGAGGAAGTGAGTTACTTGTGGTTCTCACTGACCGACTTTACTCGCACTCGCTTGTAGGTTCCGCACTCGCTATTTGACTCCGGTCTTCTGTCCCTTGTTGCTGCCGTGGCTCTCTTTTTATCGACTTCCCTGACGCCGCCCAGGGCGTCGCTGCCCTGCCCTAACGGTGCCTCGCCCAGAAAATTGTTAGAAACAAAATCATGGAAAACATCAGTAAGGCATATCAAACCAATAAGAGAACATATGATTTGCGCACAAGGTATGTTATGTTCGAACCCGGCGAACACGTCTTTAGGCGAAACTTTGCCCAAAGTAATAAGATCAAATCATTTAATGCAAAATTAACTCCTAATTTCTTGAAGGCAACTGTAGTTCGAAAGTTTGGTAACCACTGCTATGAATTAGAAGAAGATGGTCAACTGATAGGAAAGTTCTATGCCAAAAACCTACAGAAATGCGTAACTTTAAGGATGACCGTTTTCCAGCTTATTTTGAACAACTAGAACAGCTTGAAAATAAACTGGGGTGTGACGGCCCATAATTTTGTTTTCCAAAAAGCGGTCTAAACAGTTTTCTTCAGTTTAATCTTGAACGCAGTATATATATTAACGCAGTATATCCAACGGAGATCCAACTTCAGCCGCACAACGCAAATTTTCGTTCGACCTTTTTTCGACCTAGGGAGTGGACATACAGTTGCCTTTAAAAGCAACGTAAAATTCTTTGTCCTGGATGGGCGTAGACATATACCGTGTCGGAAGTTTAAAAGGAGGAACGATTGGTTGAAATACACACACACACACACACACACACACACTATTATTATTCTTTATATATTTAAATTTTTTTCATTATGATCTAGCTGGGTGGACATCAATGCATGCAGGCCTGTTGCAGCGATGGAGAACTAATTGTAAGCTTCCACTAAACTAATAGGTAAAACATACAGCGTTGCTGATAATATTATTTGTCTTTGAATTTAAATTGTCTCATGTTTATATATATAAAAAATAACCCATGCATCTATATTCTTATTTCCAAATATATTGTAAATCAAAAAACAACAAAACCCCTAGGATTCAGTTTTTTATCGCGTTAGATTGTTTAATAAGAAGCTATGAAAATTTGAAATAATGCTGAAGACAGTTGTTAGTTGGAACAGAGTTACAATGAAAATATACTGAAGATTGGTTGATATGAAATTGGAGTAGAGTAACTATAATGGGGTATTGGGGTAACTATTATAATATAGGGCTTTAAGGGCTAACACAAAAAAGGCGAGCAGTGTTAACATGGTTGGGTGGGCAAACTCGGAGTAACAAGACCTGACTCCGCGCGGTAATACATGTGGCATTATCGACTTGATTTTTGTTATAACACCTAACGGCCAGGTTAGCACCAAAACCACTTGTAAGTGTTTAACTAGAACAACTAAAAGATCTCACCCATCCGACGAGCCCTAGCCGAAAGATCCCACACAGTGCTAACCATGATGTCTATGAAAGTTGTCTAGTTTGTGGAACGCGTCACAACAACTACCACACCAGAGCACCGGGACTCATTACACGCTATCCACCTTCGTTTTGTTACTGCAGCTGCAGCATCTAAGCTGTTCTCAGTTCTCTATCACTCGTGCTCGGCTTAACTGCAGCCCCGAGCTGCTCTAGCGCTATCTTTCGTTATTTCGCCAACTTGCAATTTGGCCCGCCTGCCCTTAATCAGTCCCGAGCTGATCTTCGTAACCATCGGAAACACACGGTTCTTCACCAGTTGTTCACATACATGCAAATATATGTACATACGCATACGTCGCTCTACATATGATAATAAATGGTAGCTATTAAATTAAAGCTACTCGACTTTTCATTTAAATCATTTTCAACAGCTAGTGAAAAAGCTCATTAGCTTCACAGGTAAACTCCAATACATTTTTATGGGTTTTTAGGCAGCTTAAAAATCCATTCTGAGCTGGTGGTACAAGCGATTTGCAGAGATTTCGCAGGTGCGGAGGTAAAATTGTATTAAACATTTAGGAATATCGGATAACTTCAATATACCTCCATAATTCCTTCCTTGAAAGGAATAATAAACGACTCTTTCCAGATCGGTGGGAGCATGAAGAATCAATGGACAAGTTGCATAGTTTAAGCAAGGGTCCACACAGAACCCCGGCGTAGTACTTGAGTACACTGGCTTATCTAGTCGAAGATCATGAAGCAGCAAGCTTTCATTGAGTAAGGGAATAAAAATGACGTTCGACCTTGGTAAACCATTACAGCTGACCAGAGTAGCTTTCCTGAAAATAGGTGGTTTGGAAAAATTGGGCAAAAAGATCGGCAATTGCCTGATCATTATTTGCCGACGTCTTACAAATTGATAGCGAGGGTGGGTGTGCGGACGTTTTACACTTACCGTTTACGAAGCTGTAAAACTGTTTAGGGCTCTGAGAAAAACGTATCCTGCATCGAGATAGGTAGTTCTTATATGTAGCATTGAGCATTAAGAACTGAAAAGTTTGACCGAGCTATTACATAGCGAGAGTGAGAAGTAGGAGAACCAACTTCTTGAAATTTTGTATAAAGTCATGATTTTAAGTTTTTTAGACTGGATAACTCTTTGGTAAACCAAGGGGGTTTTCCAGTTCTAATCGGAGAAGAAAGCGGGACACAAGAATCAAAAAATGTGCCAAGAGCATTGTAAAAAATGTTTGTGCCTTTTATGACATCAGTGCACAAGTACAAAGCGGATCAATCTAAATCCCTAATGAGGTTATTAAGCTTCGCAAACTCGGCTTTACGAAAGCAGCGGACACGTTCAGATAGCCTACTCGACCGATCCAATACAGTTGGTCCTATATCTAGCGACACTTCGAAAGTAGGTTGGTAGGCGTCTTCAGGTATAATGAGCGGAAAGGCTCGGGTTAACAACACTATGGTCGGATCCGATACAAAACACAGATCAAGCAATCGACCCAAGGAATTTTTCACATGATTGACTTGAGACAGGGACAGGTCAAGCAAGTCGTGAACAATGTCATGTCGTGACATCTGCACTAGGTTACTAGACTCGTTAACCGAAGACCAAACAGTTCCTGGCAAGTTGAAGTCACCAAGAACTATCATATGATCTTTATCTGATAGCGAGGAAGAAACAGCGGTTAAAGCGGACAAGTGCTGCTCAAAAATTGAGGATGGCACTGTTGGCACTCTGACTCCACATTTACAAATTAAAAATTTCTCCGTTGTTTAGGTTACAATTTGGCGTTTATTGTTCGATATTGTTTGTTAGAGGCCGTGGCCGTGGACTTCGATTTGGGTGTTAGGCGTTTTGGGCGACGACCGAAAAAGACGAACTGACCGACTGCCTCGAAGAGGAACGACCGACTAGACAGATGGAGGGGTCGAAGCAGTGGCTTATAAGAAGTAAGAGCGTTACATATGTGTGTGCGTGTATGCAGTGAGAGCGTACATAGGATGAGCGCGATAACAGAAAACTAACGGCTGCTGCTCCGAACATACTCCCCCCCGTTGAAAGACCAGGGCTTTTAACAGGATCCTCAACTGGAAGGACGCACAGCTTGTTGACGGCTCGACGAGTGGTTCCAGAGGGTGTCTGCAGGATGGCAACTCTCACAGCGCCATCAGCTCCAGCTATAACCTCGATCACCCGCGCTAAGGGCCACTTCAACGGTGGCAAGTTTTCATCCTTAATGCAAACGACATCGTTGACCTGGATCGAGGGTTGTGGTGTGCGCCATTTGGCACATTGTTGAAGCAGAGTCAGGTACTCCTCACTCCAAAGCTTCCAAAAGATCTGCTGGGCACAGGAAACTCGCTGCCAGCGATCGAGTCGATTGAAGTTGATACCCGTAACGTCTGGCTCAGGGAACTCCATCAGCGGACGACCAATTAAAAAATGTCCGGGTGTAAGGACGCCAAGATCTTCAGGGTTTTCTGAAATCGAGATAAGAGGACGATAATTCATTACAGCTTGGATTTGGCAGACCAATGTCCGCAGCTCGTCGAATCCAAAAAGTGACGATCCCAAGGCGCGATAGAAATGCTGCTTGGCCGTCTTCACTGCTGCCTCCCACAAGCCGCCGAAATGCGGCGAGCGAGGCGGTATGAATCTCCAATCGAAGCCGTTGTTGATGCAATGATTATGAACTTTAGCACGATGCTTCTCGCTCATAAATAGCCGCCGAAGGTCCTCTAACTCGTTCCTTGTGCCCACAAAATTGGTGGCATTATCCGACCAAATGCATCGGGGAATACCGCGAGTAGCAACGAAGCGTTTGAGGGTGCTCAAGAAAGCAGCAGTGGTTAGGTCCTTCACCAATTCCAACCAGACGTCCTTTGTTGCAAAACAGATGAACACGCAGATGTAAGATTTCATCGGTGCTCGACTGCGCCCATCTGGCTTATAGTAGAAGGGACCGCAGTAGTCAATTCCAGTGACGCTGAGTGCAGGCGAATCCTGTACTCGATCCTTCGGTAGGTCAGCCATGATGTGTTCCACAAGATGAGGTCTGGACCGGCAGCAGATGACGCATTTTCACAGTTTCAGGCCGCCGATGAGCCAAAACTGTAAGCGAATCGCTCCAAGTAGCGACTGCGGACCAGCATGGTGATGATTCCGATGAAAGTCCGTAATGACGGCGAACGTCAATGGATGATCATTGGGCAAAATGATTGGGTGGCGTGCATCGAAGCCGAGAGTTGAGTGCCGCAGGCGGCCACCAAGACGAATAAGACCAAAGTCATCTATGAACGGCGAAAGCGAGATGATTCTGCTGGAAGCCTCTACGCAGTTCCCTTTCCGCAGAGCAAGGTACTCAGGATACAGGTGCACTCGTTGAACGATGCGACATAACAAATGCGATCCTTTTTGAAGGCGCTCAGATGAGAGATCCGGTGACTTCGTCATAATGATGAACTTCTGAACGTAGCCAAAAATGCGCATCATGACTCCAAATGAGTTGATGTGCTCAAACGAAAATGTACGAAAACGGATGAGTGTGTGAAATAGCTTGGCTTGAATGGTGGGATCAGACATCGAATACGACCCTCAGCTTTGTTGTGGAGCTGTCCTCGTTGATGACGCAATGATGTGGCAAGAAATATTTGCACTTGTGCATATCTTCCTTGGGCACCAGAGACATATGATCGAGGGACAGGTACTCCTTTATAAATGCCGAATATTTGTCATAAAGGGATTCCCAAGGACTCTAAACTTCGCTTCATAGGCAAGCGAACAGATTATTCCCCTGAGGGTAAGCGAGTGTGATGGTTGACGAAGTGTTCCTCGCAGTGAAGTTCCTCCTTGGATGCCCTAGCGATTGGCTCAAAGATGTGCTCCACTTCCCAAAATTGACGAACCAAGTCATCGAGCCGAGTGCTGTGATTGGTGTCATCCGAAGATTGGGTTGCGATAAACGATGAGGAGTTGGGGGTCGAGTGCCCGCCACCAGATAGAATCCATCCGAGATGTGTCTTTTGCAGCAAAGGTAATCCAGGCGCCAGCTGAATTTGTCCCACGCACAGCAATTCAAAGAAAAGTCCGGCTCCGATGAGCAGATCAATCCGCTGCGGCTTATGGAACGAAGGGTCAGCAAGCTGGATATTCAAAGGTATTGGCCAATTAGCAGTGCTAATTGAGACGTAAGGTTGACTGTCCTTAATCTTCTGGGCAACGACGGCAGTGATGCTAGTGGTGAAATCTGAAATCCGCGAATTCAGAACGAGATCCACCGAGATACCTTCAGTTGAGAAGCTAGCATCTCCTAAGCCAGAGACTGCAATAAGCAACTTAGTTTTGCGCAGTTGAAGCTGATTAGCTAGACGAGTAGTTACGAAATGCAATTGCGAGCCCGAGTCCAACAATGCGCCACATGGCATGAAAGTTCCAGCGCTGTTTTTGACGAGAACGACGACGGTGGCTAATAGAACAGGCTCAGACGGACGCTGGGATATATGAGCTTGCGGCGAGGAGGGCGACAATGCAACCATGGCAGTGTGATTTGGCAGCGGCTTAATTGAAGAAACAGTATGGAATGTCTGTTGGACGAAGGAAATGCAGAAGAGTGTGGTGCTTCGATTGGCAAGTACGGCAAGGATCTGATTTACAATCTCTCACGTGATGAACCTTTCGTAGGAAATTGACGCAAAGCAAGAGCCTCTTTGCTTCCTTGTGACGATCATTCGGCGATAGAGTTTTGAACCGTAGACAATTGGCAATCATATGGTTCGTGCCCTTACAAAACACACAGGAAACAGAAGCGCACGATGCTACAAACGATTTTCGATGATGCGTACTCACGGTTTTCCCTGACTTGCCAACCTGACCATCTTGCCCTTGCATGGAGTGGTGAATGCCTTCAAGGGTACGACATCTTTGTTCCAGAAAGGCAGATAATTTCTCCCAGGATGGAAGATCGTGATTCGACGACGCTGCTTCCCATTTAACTTGAGTCTGCCTGTCCAAATTTTTCCACAGTGCGTGGACGATGATGCAATCAGCTATTTCCTCCCTAGTTTCCAGCGCATCCAACGCGCAAAGATGTGAGGTGGCGGCGCCCTTAAACGCCCGCAGCGAAACAACAGATGAGTCCCCACGCGCCAGCCCAAATATTTCTCTAATGTGTGCCTGTAGAATGAGACGTTTATTAGCAAATCGATTTTTGAGAATATCTAATGCGGCATTGTAATTAGCCTCGCTCATCTCCAACGAACTAATGGTGTCCAACGCCGCTCCGCTCAAACAAGACCGCAAATGCTGTAACTTCTCGATAGAAGTCAGCTCAGCTTCACTATCAATCACAGCTGTGAACATGGAATAGAAGCTTGTCCACTCTGTATAGGCTCCGCTGAACTTGGGCAGCTGCAGCTGTGGCAAGCGCGATCGATTGGCCATGTACATAATGGATTGGGATTCACTTGGGTTCATTTGAAACGTGGAACAATGCGTGGGCTGCGAACGCTTGCCCAACTCACGCTGTAGAATGGTCCTCAATGATAGGATGAACGAGTCAAATTTTCCTGGTATATCACTGGACATAGACTCAAAATCCGCTTCCTCCAAACTGGTGTGTGCCACAATAAAATTAGATTTGAGCTCCGTCAATGATTCCAACAATCCTCGCAGATCATATTCATCCATTTGGAGCAGCTTTTCACGATCCATCTCTGTGCGTATGAACTCTAGCCTGTCGAAAATGGCTCTAGCCTTCCGCCTCATAATGAAAATCCTTGATACAGGGAATTGGGTGGTGGCTGCGTTCGCACTAACCCTTTCACTAGATGGAGCATCGCCAACTGTCACTGTATCACTATCATTGCCCAAAGCCAACGATCCACTCTTTCTATTATTTTTCCTTTTGCCCATGGTTTTGGCTATATATTGTTGACGCGGAGTGTATGAGTCGATCACAGTTGATGTCGATCAAAAATGATGCAACGCGAGAGTTCAGACGAGTTTAAAACGTTTTGCGTTCACTTTTGCGGCACTTTTTATTTGTGTATGTCCAAAATGTATGCGCCGGCAAAGTATGCACCGACAGTTATGCACAAACGAACGACCGAGATGAACGAGAACGACCGAGGCGAAGAAAGCGAACGGACCACGCTTAGAACTCTATGCAGCCGGTCTTGACAGTGCGCTGCGCAGCAACGAAACAGACGGCGAAAGAGAAGCGAAAACGAATAGCGGGTCGCTAGAACTGCCACGGTCGGCCACAACGATCTTTGGTTCGCTACTTTTCGACAAATGTCACGTTAAACCTTCGACTTGAAACACTATTAACACACGACAAGTCCACGGCGATCACGTCGGGGTCACCAAAATGTTGGAAGCTGCCGAGCTTTTTCGGCAACTCTGACACCACATTTACAAATTAAAAATTGCTCCGTTGTTTAGGTTACAATTTGGCGTTTATTGTTCGATATTGTTTGTTAGAGGCCGTGGCCGTGGACTTCGATTTGGGTGTTAGGCGTTTTGGGCGACGACCGAAAAAGACGAACTGACCGACTGCCTCGAAGAGGAACGACCGACTAGACAGATGGAGGGGTCGAAGCAGTGGCTTATAAGAAGTAAGAGTGTTACATATGTGTGTGCGTGTATGCACTGAGAGCGTACATAGGATGAGCGCGATAGCAGAAAACTTAAGAGAGACGTGACTTAAGAGATATTAACGGCTGCTGCTCCGAACAGCACATTTGGCTGATTCTGATTTGGAGGAGTTATGGGGGACCTATTCTTCTTCTTAGTCCTGAACTCTTTCACCACCAACTGCTCCGGAATTGAATTGGAATTGAGTTGGGGAGACGCTTATCTTAAATGAAGCTATTTTCCTGGTATAGGAGAAGTTAAACTTCTTCACCTTTGAGCCGACGGCTTTTATTTTGCTTTGTATAAAAGCAGTTACATCTTGAGGTCTGGGGACAGCCATGAAACAAAACCTTGTCGTTTTGGTTGGACCCCCACCAGCGGTTTAGGCACCACAGGCCTAATACCTGTTGTGGGAATATCCGGAGGTCCGGATCTTCTATTCACTGGTCGGATCTGAATAGACGGTATAGCTAGTGAGCGTGCGGACCCCATGGAGACGGACGCGACAGACGTTTTTGGCTGCACGATCTCCGAGGCAGCTGTCGCTGCCCTTGGGGTGGCAAACGAAATCAGCTGCTGCACACTTGGAGTGGTCGGCGTCAGTTTCTCGTTTTTCAACGAGCGGCTGAGAGACTGTTGAAATTTGCAGATCGCGGGAAGTGACTCTTTTGCGTCTCGGAGACTCATTAAGCAGTTTCAAACCGCTAAGCTGAAACTCCATAGCTAGGAGCCGATCGTATTGGTTTTTGAAACCAACGGTCAGCTCCTTAAAGCCACTCCACGTCTGCCTCATACAAATTACCATATCTTTCTCAACCGCCCGGCATGCCGCGCAAATGTAATGCGAGCCATTACGTTTGGCGATAGCATCACCCACGAGGCCTGAAAATCCCTCGCATTTTGCGTGCACTACGCTATCGCAGAGCCAGCAGGGGACACTCTGCTGATCGTGGGTTATCTCCTTCTTGCAATTTCTGTTGGCGCAGACCACAGATAATTCTATTATAATTGTTGAATTGTTATTTTTAAAAATTCTCAATAAAAATGTCAAAACAAATTGCTATCAGACCAATTTGCCAGACAAACGCTCAAAGCGGAATTAGAAAAAGAAGAGAACAGAGAGAAGAGCGGTTATATCAAGAGCTAATAACAAAGAGCGCTATTACTCAGAGAGTATAAAGAGCGTGAAAGAAAGAACAGTTGTTTGTCAAAAATGGCAATTTTTTGCAGTGCAAAGAAATGCGAATTCGGTGGTGTAATTATCGGCGATTCATTCCTTAGCTGCTGGCTGTGCGACAATTCATCAGACAGACTCGAACTGGGTTTCTAGATGTCCGGAAGGAATTCGTGGCTCTCAAGCCCTAGAATCGCAGTTTCTTGGGCTCAAACTCTTGAGCGAATCGCCTAGACGGAAAATTCCGCATAATGATACCAACCTCTTGCAACCTAATTCGATTGGTACGCTTGTTTTTCACCTACATCCTTCGGAACCATTTGTTACTCCGAGTGGTCATGCCTCGCCGTTAGCAGTGAATCCGCCAACGGCAGCTCCGTTGTTTTTTTCACCGAATAATGTGCTACCTTCGAGCATTCAAGTTCCCATCAGCATCCATCCCATCCCTGCTGCCATCACTACCCACTCAACCGTGGTGAGTGCTCCCAGTGCGGGTATGCTGGTTGCTGGGGATGTGTTGACTATTCCTGCTCTACCCGTTGCTGCCGATACTTCTGCCCCAGGATCGAGATCTCTTTTAGTAGTGGCTCCACCATCTCGCTCTCGCTCGGGACTACAACTTAGAGCAGGGGTCCCTCGGAAAGCAATAATCGTTTCCCGTCTTATTCCTGAGGCTACAACGGAGGATGTTAAACAACATCTTTCCTCTAAACTTAACGCTTCGCCTTATAATATTGTTGTGACTAAATTTACATTTAAACATAAGCGCAACGTATCATCCTTTAAAATTCTTCTCCCTGATTCTTTACTTTCTAAATCTCTTGAACCGTCAATATAGCCTGAGCATACAATTATGCATCAAGATTCTAATCCGAGTCCCAGAATTACCGAACCTGCTGCTCCAAAAAACTGATCTACCATTTTTCCATTCACTATCAGAACGTTCGCAGTTTGTTGTTCAAATTCATTGATCTCGACGCCATCGCTCTTACCGAAACCTGGCTAAACTCTTCTATCAATGATCATGAAATTTTCATTGACAATTACCCTATTTATAGAATGGACCGCGCATCTTTCGCTGGTGGGGTTCTGATTGCAGTCAAATCTGATTTCTCATCTGAGTTATTTCTATTCAATAACATCCATGGAATTGAATTTGTTGCAGTCAAAGTTCGTATTGGTTCGGCATTTTTCTATTTAACCTGCTCCTACATTCCTCCCAGGTCTGATGCTGAGGTTTACTTAAACCACCTCTCAGCAATTAATACTGTCGTATCTGCATTAGGTTGCAATGATCAAATTATTGTCATGGGGAACATTAACCTCCCATTTCTTTCTTTCTGCCTTGCGATGACGCAAACCTGTTTTTTCCCAATTGCCACAATGACTTTATCAATGGGCTAACGGATATTTCCCTTGTCCACATTAATTAATTAGGGACAGACTTCTTCACCTCATGTTTGTTAACGATGCTTCTCTAGCAACGGTATCCAGAGCAAGCCCAATATCATTTCCTGAAGATCCTTACCATCCAACTCTGTCGATATCCCTTGAGTGTACCCGATCTGGTGGTGCTGACAGTTCCATGGCTCCTTGCCGCATAAAGTGTTTTCGAAAAACTAACTTTATGGATTCAAATCTACATCTCTCGCTTGTTGCTTGGTCGTTTCTTTATTCATTACCTACTACTACTCGTTTTATAGCTCTATTTACTCCGCCCTTTATACATTTGTTCCAGAAATCACTGTACCTGTATCGTCCAAGCCTCCCTGGTTCTCCAAGTATTCGTACCAGCTACCTCAAGATAACAGCATTTTTCTGCCCATTTTCGAGGAAAACGTTGTTCGGGAAGGTTTGTCATCTATGGACTTATCGTTTTCTGCGGGTCCAGATCAGGTACCAAGTTGCATTTTAAAACACTGTGCCCAGTCCCTTTGCAAACCCTTGACCTTTCTCTTCAACCTCTCTTTGGAACAGTCTTGTCTTCCATTAATTTTGAATGAGTCCTACATCATTCCGCTTCACAAAAAAAGGTTCAAGATCAAATATTGAAAACTATCGTGGTATCGCAAAGCTTTCCGACATCCCGAAGCTTCTTGAGTTCCTGGTAACCCGGCAACTGCAACATCTTTGTTGCAGCTTGATATCTCCGTCGCAACACGGTTTTTTCAGACATCGTTCAACATCGACTAACCTTCTTGAGTTTTCTAACCTAATCCACAGTGGTTTTCAAAGTGGTTTGCAGACGGATGTAGTTTTTACGGACTTCAGCAAGGCATTCGATTCTGTGAACCATGCTCTGCTTATTCACAAGCTCTCTTTATTAGGGTTCCCAACGAATCTTCTAGATTGGATTTTGTCCTATCTCTCTAACCGTACTCAACGTGTTTTGTTTTCTAATGTGTTATCAAATATTGTTAATGTTACTTCAGGTGTGCCACAGGGAAGTCATCTGGGCCCGCTTCTGTTTATTCTATTTGTGAATGACCTTCCTCAAGTTATATTATACTCTACTACACTAATGTATGCTGATGATGTTAAAATCTGTCTGCCTTACTCTGATTGGTATTTGCACACACGCCTTTAACTGGATCTAAGTGAACTACTACTGTGGTGTTCAACTAATCTTCTTTTTCTGAACCTTTCTAAATGCAAACTTATGACATTTTACCGTCGCGCTCCACATTTTGTCTCATACGTTCTAGGAAATCATATCCTGGAGCGAATTTCAAGTTCAAATGACCTCGGAGTCCTATTTGATCATAAGAAGTGTTTTAACAGCCATATAGCCGCAAAATTAAATAAAGCAAAGGGTGTTTTAGCGTTCATCCAGCGTTGGTCCAAGGAGTTTGACGGCCCGTATGTGACGAAACAACTATTTATCTCGTTAGTACGTCCGATATTGGAGTATTGTTCTTGTGTGTGGAGCCCGCAGTATAAAGACCAGCATGGTGTTATTGAATCAGTGCAAAATGTTTTTAATGTTTGTCCTTCGTAATTTTAACTGGGACTCGGATAGAATCTTGCCACCTTACCGATCTAGACTAAATCTTATTGACCTTCCGTCGTTGCACCATCGCAGAATATGTAATGGCACAAGCTCCTTCTCGGGATTGTTGACTCCCAAACTCTCTTGGGTTTGATTGACTTTGCCGTTTCATCTAGACCTACCCGTACCCGGCCAATCCGCTTACCCATATGTAGGACTAATTATGCCCAACATGAACCTTTTAGGGTTATATGCCATAACTATAACTCCCTCTGTCGTACCTTATATTCTGAACTATCCCTTAAGCTAATAGCATGTAATATTTATAATCACCTAAATTTAACAAACTTTTAACTTCTCTTCTTTCCTCCTTTTGTAACTACAAAAGTACCATTATTAGCAGATAATTGTTAATTAAATAAATAAATAAATAGGCATGCAAACGCGTTAAAGAACAGATTTTGTTACTATAGGTTAAGTAGGGATTTCACTAAAGGTTTATTTTGAAAAACACCGGCTGTTTATGCAAAATAAAAGGAAAAGAAGAGGAGCGCAAAACAAAAACACGTCTGGTCACTACGAAAGAGAACGAACGAACGATTCTATGTCATCTTTACAGCAGATATTTGGGCAGCCATCAATATGGGAACTTATATATTTCTTGTATTTGAGCCAATCTGTTTTGCTAGAAGATAGAAAGTGTGGGCGTTTTGAGAACTGTGGATGGTCGTAAAGGTGAAATAGGATTGGCGAGTGATCCGATGATAGATCTGTTAAGTGCTGTACACGAATCTGAGCCTGCGGCACTCTTCTTTTAACAGCAAAATCAATCAAGTCGGGTTGCTTCTTAGGATCTGTGGGCCAATATGTAGGCCGGCCCGGAGAAATTAAGTCAAGCTTGTTTCATGGTGTGATTATAGCATTATATAGTTGTCTTCCTTTCGTGTAGCTGAGTCGAGATCCCCAATGGGTGTGCTTGCTAATAGGTCAAAGAATTTTACAAATTCTGCTCCGGAAACGGAGAAGCGAGGTGGGCAGTATGCGTCGGCTAGGTTTATGTAGCCGCGTTGAGTTTCGATATGAATTGATGTTGCATATAGATAAGTTGTAGCAAATGATGGTAACAGATATTGCCTGATGGGACGCTTAATCAAAATTCCAGTACCTCCATGAGCCTCCAGTATATCATCGGGATGATTTGTCGCATAGAAGTTGTAGCCATTGAGATGAAAATAATTTTTGTTTTTTAGGTGAGTCTCGGAAATGAGCATAGCGCTTATGTCATGTTGATCGAGGAACTGTAAGAGATCGCATTTGTGCTGTGAAATGCTATTCGCATCCCAGAAAGATATATTTAGAGAAACCATTTAAGCAGATTTCTGTTTGATTGAGAGCTCCTGCATCGTTTGTTGTATTGCTACCATTGTATTTGTTATAGTTACCAGAATTGATTCAATTCCATCAGGCAAGTGGGATGGATTTGCAGAGGTACCACTGCTGACACTGGTGCGATGCCTGATGATGCATTATTCCGGCAGTGGTTTATTGAATTTTTAGTTCTTTATAGACAGGGCAACCTCTATAGTTTGCAGTGTGGTTTCCCCCACAGTTGTATTTTTTGACAGATGGGTCTTCCTTATTTTCGGGGCAAGGCTCAGTGAGATGTACATCCCCGCAGGCAACGCAGACTGCGCGTAGGGTGCAATAATTTGTCGTGTGTCCATATTCCTGACAATTTGTGCATTGGACGAGTCCATTTCGTTTGTGTGGTTCCACAACGGTGATTCTACGGTGTAGAAGATATTGGAGCTTGTAGATTGGGTGAACTTCACTTTTACCTATAGGCATATCGGGAGTCAGTACTACCTTGAACATTGGCTGGACAATTATATTTCTATTTATTATGTTCATAGCCATTTTGACTTCAAAGCCCTTATCATTAAGTCAAGCTATTCTCTAATTGACTGGAACTGTTGATTCGATTCCTTTGATAAACACTTGTAATATTCTGCTACCTTTAAGTTGGTAGGTATAGTAATGCATTTTTTCATTGTCGAGGTATTTGGCTACTGATGGATAGTTATGTTCGTCATGCATTTGCATTTTCGTTTCATTTATTTTACCCCTTTACCCCCTGACATAGAATTTGTTTTCGCCAATTGTATCAGCTAATTTTTTAGCCAATTCAGTTCAATTTACCTGCCGCACATAAATAGGTGGAGGCTTTACTTTCTTGGCCTAAGGTGTTTGAGCTGTATCATCATCTTCTTTTGGGACACTAAGAATCGCGAATCGATTGATTGTGAGCGCCTTATTTAGCACAGTGTTTTCAGATGTTTCGGTTTTTTTGGGTGCATCATTTTGCTAAGTTGCTTGAGGGCTCAATTTTCTTTTTATTTGCACTTAGCGATCGAGCCCAGTCTGTATCACGGTTCCATTAGCGTTTTGCGTACTTTTCGGTTGGGAGTGGGGGAGCTTTTCGCCATGAGTTGACAATACCGGGCGCTGACAAACTGCCGTTGTTGTTGTTGTCGTTGTTGAAGTCGAAGAAACAGTTGTAAGCGAGGGCATTGTACTGGTAAGACAGTAAGGGTCGGGGGACGGGCTCTGGGCTCTTTACAATACAATATCGCAGGGGAGACAGAGCGTGCTCTCTCTGCGTTCGTTTGCAGTGCTGCAGTTGTTGTTGGGACGGTTACTTGGGGTGCACGTACAGAGAAGTGCGCGTTGTTTCTGAGTGACGACAGTCGAAGTTCTTCTTGTTGTTGTTGCTGCTGCCGAGCGCAATTTTGGCTCATTTTTTCTTTACTGTTTACAGAACTTGTGCTCTTACGCGTTGCCATTGGTTTTGTCCAATATTTGATCGATTTTTGTTGGTATCGACCTATCAGAAAAAGTCGGTTTTGTTCAAAGCGTAATAGCCTATTCACCCAAGCGACCTTCCACCATCCATTTCTGGGATGGTCCGTAAGGTTTTGCCGTTCCGAAATTTTTCAGTTTTTCACCCATCCAACTGGGATTTTCCTATTAGGCTATTGACACTGACGACCATCCACCATCTACCATCCATATCGGGGATGGTCCGTATGGTTTTGCCGTTCCGAAAATTTCCCAGTTAGTCCACCATCCATTTTGGATGTTCCTAGTTAGCCGATGGTTTCCAAATGCAATCCTACAAAACAATGAGTGGCAATAAAAAAAAGTTTGCGCATAGACATATTTCAAATCGTAATTCGAATTTTAAATCGTTAGAGACTAAAAATAAGAAAAAAATACAACAAACACTTTACAAAATGGAGAGACCAGAAATTGGTGGTAATAAGCTCACATATGTACATATGTATGTATGTATTTGCTTTCTTTTTTTTATGATTAATTTTATATGCTGATTTGCAGCCATTAAATAAACAAACAATACACGCAAGTCGAAATGGACTGCATATATAGAAAATCTCGCTATAAAAATTTGGCATCCGCAGTACCAGGATTTGCGGGGGACCCGAAACAATTCCGTTTATGTCGACCGGGATAGATCCAACTACGGCTTTAGTATTATTTCTGCTACCAAGGTGCCGCACCAACGCGGACTAAACTGGAAAATCTTGAGGAGATTGTTCGGAAAATGCTTGAAGTCCAGAACGAGCAGCAGATATTACAGGATGAGCACCAGGAAACAAAGCGAGAGATACTCCAGCAAATTGCGAGCAGCCAAGGCCAAACCAACTTCCAAACAGAGCTGCTGCAATTTTTAAGGGAGTCCAAAGAGTAACTTTTATTGTACATACACCTAATTCTGTTTTTACACGGTAGATTGGTTCCTGAAAAAATCGTGTAAAAAAACCGTGTAAAAAAATCGTAACCGTTGATAGTATACGCAAAAAAAACGAAAGAGAACCAAATATGTACATATTCACTTCATGCTCTTTCTTGTTTTCGTTTGGTTTCTAGTTGTTTGTGAGCTGTGTGTGTTTTTATATATATTTATGTTGTTATTTTGAACCGTGTTTATTTATTTGGACGTTGACATGCAATGACTGCATCTTTCAAGAGGCGATGCAGTTTCTGCACCGTCAAGTGGCCCGTGTGAAACCAGCAGAAGGCTGTTACGCGCGGATCCCAGGCAAAACGCAGCCCTCCTCCCGCCCAACCGACCGAGGGGCGCTGCCGCATGAAGCACGGCGCGTAGCCGAACCGAACGCGAACATGCAAGAAAGATAGCTGTTAGACTAACATTCGAGGAAAATTAGCACTAAACTTACTAAGAAACTAAGCATGCAATCAAAATACAAATACCACTACAATTACTAATTACTAGAAAGGTGTGTAAGGATTAGTAATTTAATAAGAGGAAGAGAATTAGTGGATGGAATTAGTTAAATGGAATAAAACCGTGTAAACAATTTAAAATTGTTGAGTTTCAAACCGTGTTATTTCAAAACCGTGTAAAAACAGACCGTGTAAAAACAGAATTAGGTGAATATGGATTGTTTTATCATAGTCAATATTATAGCCAATTTACTAAATTAAAATTGTGAAAATTTCACAATTCAGACCAAAACTTTGTAATTTTATGCTCGGCAGCTGCTTTTTGACGGATGGTAGGTGGTGGATGATAACAGTGTGAATCGGAGTTTCACATCTGTCAAAAACTGCCACCGTTCCCCCGGGATGTGCTCAGTGTGCAGAGGCTATAACATTCGTTTTGTTTTTAAAACGCCGTTTACATAATATCTCCGTGCAAAAAAATATTTCCGTTTTGAAAACGGAAGAAAATGTCGTTTTGCAAATATGTGTACATCAATTTTCGTGGGACTTAATTATTTTTTTACTGTAAAATGTAGAGCGTACCACATATTGTGCTGACAATAAAAAATTGTTCCATTTCCATATTTCTAAATATTTAAAAACTAATTTTTGTATTGTGATGACTCTTCATCCCTGGCATCATTTGCGATTCAAACTCTTAATACTAAAATATTAAATATTGTTTATACCGGCTTACATTAGAAAGCAATAGGCTATCAAGCCCATAATAATACAAAAATGTCTCTCAGTGAAAGTATTCCGGTTAATACTTTCCGAAATTATTTGAATATACTTAACGATCCCTCTGCAAAAGAGGAAATCAAGTTAAAAGCCACACAAGAATTAAGCGAACACTTTGAAATGATAATTCAAAGCTCAT
Organism: Drosophila lowei; assembly: GCA_008121275.1. NCBI lineage: Eukaryota > Metazoa > Arthropoda > Insecta > Diptera > Drosophilidae > Drosophila > Drosophila lowei. Next base: position 527,711 of record CM017778.1, read on the forward strand.
CCTACCCATCATTCCTGGAAACCTCACTAAAAATATTTATGCGTATATTGCAAGAGGGCGACCCTCAGTTCATTCAAGAAAACACCATGCAACATGTGAGTTTTTTAAATATACATATACAATATTAATTATTATAGTATAATATAATTTATATTTTTATAGAGTTGTATAGAAATGATTGATGGTGGTTCTTATTGATGGTTATAACAATATATGTATATATTATAAACTATTAAGCGTATGAACATTGGCTTTTAAATAGTGCCACCGAACTTAATATAATCAAATATCAGGAACAAATTCCATTTCAATTTTCGTTCGACGCTTCTTCGTACGGGCTCGCGTGGTACTGGTACGCCTAGTCTCTTTTAAGCTATCCTTCGTCTCTGATCGCAGCCCGCTGCCTCCCTACTTGCTCGGCTGCTCAGCTTGTATTGGTCAACTTGTTCAGGACCCATTTTAAAAAAACGTACAAAAAAAATCCATGAAGGAAATCCGTCAATTTTTGATAGTTTTTATAACAAATTAATAATTCACTCGGCACAGTGATAACTTCATCCTTCTTTCTGTAGGAAAGTTGTGTATGTAGCATGTAGTTGTGTATGTGTGTTTTCGAGCATCAAGGTGCTGAATCATGCGCAAGCAATGTGATGGTTTTTGCAAGAAGTCTCCAGTCTATACCTTGTGCTCTACCTTGTGTTATACAATTTTGGGACCGAACGAGTAGGCAGGCAGCGGGTCGCGGTCAGAGATAAAGGATAGCCTAAAAGAGATTTGAAACGCCGCACGCGCCTTCTGTCTAGGGGGCGTCATGAAAAACCCCGTCATAGAACATCTTTTTGGTCCGTCATGCAATATCTTGGTATTGTAGAGTCTTTGATATAATGTAACTTAATGTAGTGCACCACAAATAATGTACACCAAATTCTGTTTTTACACGGTTTTGAAATAACACGGTTTGAAAATCAAACATTTTAATTTTTTACACGGTTTTATTCCATTTAACACGGTTCAAAATAACAACACAAATATATTAAAACCATACACAGCTCACAAACAGCTAGAAACCAAGCGAAAACAAGAAAGAGCATAAAGAGATTATGTACATATTTCTTTCTCTTTCGTTTTTTTGCGTATTTGATCAATGTCTTTTTTTACACGGTTTTTTCAGGAACCAATCTACCGTGTAAAAACAGAATTAGGTGTACACTTAATTCTTTTTACACGGTTTGAAAATTAAAATTTTTAAATTGTTTACACGGTTTTATTCCATTTAATACTATTGGCAGGTCATTTACATAAATGGAGAACAATAACGGACCAAGTACTGATCCCTGTGGGACACCACACTTAACATAAGCCTTAACATATCCTCTACAATTTGTATTATGGCAGTTGTACAACTTCTATTTCTTCTGAATCCGGATTGGTTGTTGTTAGGTAATGCATGCTCTGTAAGCCTTCTTCCACTTTTCAGGGAACGTTGATGTAGTAATGGCTGTGTTGAAAATGTGGGTAACTTGCATTATAATTCGGGGGAGAATTATTCTCAGAAATGTAGGCTTCATGTTGTCCACGCCAATTACATTCAATTTAATCTTAAAAAAGGATTCTAGAACATCACACGGACAAACACAAAAGAAACTAAAGCTAAGAACAGTATTAGAATAGGGTACTGATGTTAAGTAAATGGTTGGGGAATAGTCAGGTACAACTTATTGCACAAATTTGTTATTTATTTCATTAACGTCCATGTCAACTTATAGTTTCTTGTTTTTTTTTCAATTCCAATATTTTTAATTATTTGCCATTTTTTCTTACCGCATACCGCGTTGTTAAACTTTGACGCGTAGAAGGCTGTCTTGGCAGAGTTTATTAGCTTTGTTACATTTGATCTTAATGATTTGTACATATTAAGGTGACTTTCAGTCTTAAGCGTCATTTCGTCTAATGATACCAAGTTTTATTTCATGGTTGAACCAGGAGTTATCTGCTGGTCTAACGGTCGTTATCTTGATAGGTACATGTTCATTATAAAAATATTCGATGTTTGATTGATGGTGGGCAAGCTGAGAATTCACAGACGGCATATAATTGATGTGTTGATATATTGATGTCCAGTCGAGCATGTTAATGACAGTGTCTAGTTTTCCAAGGGCAATCGGGATTCTCTAAGAATAACACAGTTAAAGCCACCTGCAAGTATTATGTCTGTATACGTCAGGGAAATGTCAGTAATAAATGTTGTCAAATATGAATGCTCAATGTTTTGGTTTGGTCGATATACAGTCAAGAAACTCTTTACACACTGAAAATAAATTTAATTTTTTGACTTTGGATAAGAAAATAATGGCCTTTGATTCAAATTTATGAAATTTTTTAAATTCATACCAATTCAGTGATTAATTATAAAGTAGTTTGTGAAAAAAATAACATAACTATAAATAGGTAACTTACAAAACAACAAAAACAATGATTACTCATTTTTGACACTGTCAAGAAACTGTTTACACAAACAAACCTGTCAAGGTCCGATATCATAGGAATGTGGATAAAAAATTTGGTTGCTCTAGCTCTTATAGTCTCTGAGATCTAGGCGCTAATGTTTTGCGCTATGCAAAGCCGGCTATGATACATGTGTGTTAGAGAGAGACAGGGCGAGAAAAAATGAAATTGTTTTCTTCATTCTGGCTATAATAATGATACGATCTGATTCAGATTCTGCAGTCGAGAAGATATGGTCATTCTCTACGATTCTGTGTTTTTGGTTTTCTCGTATCTTTAAAATTGTGGATGCCACAGATTTTCGTCCTTTGTGGGGGCGGAAGTGGGCGGGGCGAAATTTTGAAATACACTTGTAACAGTGACATATCACAGAAGTCTGGATACAAAATGTCGTTGCTCTAGCTCTTATAGTCGTTGAGCACTAGGCGCTAATAGGGACGGACGGACGGACGGACAGACGGACAGACAGACAGACAGACAGACATAGACTCGGCTATTGATGCTGATCAAGAATATATATACTTTATGGGGTCGGAAACGCTTCCTTCTGGACGTTACACACATCCACTTTTACCACAAATCTAATATACCCCAATACTCATTTTGAGTATCGGGTATAAAAATTACTAATATTTGTGTTATTGACGAAACGAGCAATTCTCGCCGCCTGCTGGCAGACTCTGGGTGTCTGTTTGCATCTCTCGCAGTTCCTGTATTTTGAGAACTTCCCAGACCTCGCTTTCTTTGCTGACGCTGGTGTGTTTAGGCCGAGTAACTGCAAGGTGTTTGTTTTTTTTTGTTTCTGCCTGTACATACCGATGTTACGCAGTAATGCCGCTTTATCGCGCGTCATTTCCAGTTTGACCATGATGATAGGTTCACAATAGAGTGGAGTAGATTTTTGTTCAGCCTCATACGATAAATTTCCTTAATAGCAGGCGCTGGAGTGTGATTAAGGCTGAGACACAAGTTGTTGAAGATGTGCTTCAGTTTTTCCCCTTCCACGTAAGGAACTCCATTGATCCTTAGCCTGTTCATTGAGCTTTAGCTTAAGCTGGGTTTCCATATCCTCTACCTTTTGTGTAAGGTTTTGGGTCTTACCCAGTTTGCCCTCGAGAAACTGAACTCTCCTTGTGAGATTCTGGATCTAACCAGCCATACTGCTAAGCTTTCCTGTTAGCAAGCTTAACAGCCGCTCTTCTGCCTCATTCATATTTGTGCAAGTGAGACTGGCTTGCTCCTCAAATCGTTGGTTCAGAAGCTGAACCGATTCCGGGGATGGCGTTTCTGACGTACCCTTTTAGATTTGTCCCCGTGTTCTCACGCAGACTTTTTGAGACAGGCTGCATTTCGGTTTAAAGCTGTAACGGTTCGCTCTGTAGCTGTGGGTGCACTGATGGTGAGCGCCCTCTGGCGGAAATGAAGACGAGCTTTGGCTTAGCAGCTGATCTTATCGATCGCAAACAGCTGTCTCGTATCAGTGAATTTTATTTATATATATTTAGTGAAATTTCGTTTCCCTCTTTTTCCTAGCCTTTTGCAAAAATTGATGGTCTTTGGAGTTGGATGATGATCAGGTTTTAGATGGATAATGGGTCTGTTGACAGTGCTCAGATGTTGGAAAGCTCCATATGCTTGGATTGTCCAGCAGCTGATGTGTTGTTGTTCGCAGGTTCCACGGAAAAACGCACGTCTAATCTTCTCGAGTACTTTCTTATCCTCGATAGAGAGTGCTGTTGAGATTTAGCAAGATTTGAACAAGGTTCATCCCATTAAGGTACGGAGGCCGGGCCCTGCATTAGGTCGGCCTGTGTGTTTCGAACTTTATAGTTTTAGGATCTTTTAAGCCGAGATTCTGAGATTCTTTGGTTTATTTTTCCTTACCTCTCATTTTTCTAAATTTGATCGTTTTGGTGATTTCGGTATAGGGATAAGTGAATAAAAGAAAGATGTCGTATTTAGATAAATTAAGATTTGAAGGTAACCATGCTACGCGGTTCGTATTTTAGATTGAGAAACAGAGACGGTGAGTTGTTTTCTATTATTTAAGAAAGCTTTGCTTTCGAAAAAATTTACGTTCCGTTCCGAACAAACTGTGAGCTCCGAATGATTATTTCTAGTAAAAGGCATGACAACTTAATAGTCGGCATACTTACTCTTTCATTCGTTACAATATGTATGTGAGCATGACGCCCCCTGACGCTCCACAAATGTATTAATATGTGTTGTTGTATGCCCCTTCATTGAGCCTAATATTTGTTTCTCAATGAATACAAAAATATTTAAAATCACATGAAAAATTTCAGAGCAGTTTTATACAAGAAATTGAGAAGGTTTGCTTATGGATTCTATACTGGTTTATGTTACAGTTTGGGACAAATTTAAATCTAATTTGGTTTGACCAGGACCAGGACACGTCTCATTTGGAGGCTTCTGGACACTTGAGCCGCTCAATGGCTGCCAGCAGTTTGGGAGCTGTGAGTTCTTCATAGTTCACTGTGACACCATATCCATTCTGTTCCAAATTGTCAACTGATCCCCGGAGATGTCGACAAAAGGATTGCGATGGTAAATAAATTACGTGGTGCTAAGCAGGCCACCGTGGGTGATGAAGGCCATCACGTTGTCGTGGGCCAGGATATGGTCCTGCGGAACCAGTCCGAGATGAACACATTCGTTGGCTTGCCGGGCAGTTCCGTTTCCTCGAATTTTCACAGAACACGCTGATTCAACTGGGAAAATATCACACCGTCCTTCGCTCCTTCAATTAACTTGCGCTTGCGGTTGATCTGGAGCCCTCCCTCTTCGATCATGTTGGGTGAGTAGGGACGGGGGAAGCTAATAGCGACGTGCTGATTCAAAGCAAGGGGGCAAGGGGCTCCCGTATGTAGCACCACCAGATAATTGTAGGGCGAGACGCAGCTCAAGAGGCAGAGCAGCAGCAGAGCTATGTTGGCTGGTGTTTAATTATTTATGACTAATTGGAGGCCTAATCGCTGCCAGTTGTAAAATAGTATATATGCTCAAAAGTTTTAGTTTTCAACAGAACCCAGCTGATATTCTATCGATTTTTTCGCGTTGGCGCCACTGGGCCCCGGGGACTTTTTGGTCCCCTTTTGAACTGAACAAGTTAAACGCGTATTTATTCACCAAAATATTCGTTATATTCAGCCAGGCTCCTGTTTTCACTTTCACACAAGTTTTCCGATTTACATTTGAAATCACATGAATTGGTTCTTCTGTTTTTACATTCCGCAAGATTTCTTCGTTTTCAAAACGAAATCATTTTCCTTGACGAAATGAAAAGTTAACGGCTTTTTATACAAAACGAGGGGGAACGTTGTGAGTTGCTGCTGCGACCGCAACTCTACATTTATACCCGATACATAGTCAGTATGGGTTCATTTAACGACATCAGTCAGAACGTGTCGAACGGGCGCTGCGTAGCCAATGCAAATTGATTTGTTACTTTTGACTTGTAGCAGTGAGCTGTCAACAGTGAGTTCTGCAGTGAAAAATTACAAATAGTTTTGTTGCAGTGAGAGCTCGACAGTCAGGTCTAATAGTCTCTGAGATCTGTGGTTGCCACAGATTTTCGCACTTTGCGGGGGCGGAAGGGGGTGGGGCGAAATTTTGAAACAAACTCGTCAAGGTCCGATATTTCAGGAGTGTGGATACCAAATTTGGTTGCTCTAGCTCTTATAGTCTCTGAGATCTAGGCGCTAATGTTTTGCGCTATGCAAAGCCGGCTATGATACGTGTGTGTTAGAGAGAGACAGGGCGAGAAAAAATGAAATTGTTTTCTTCATTCTGGCTATAATAATGATACGATCTGATTCAGATTCTGCAGTCGAGAAGATATGGTCATTCTCTACGATTCTGTGTTTTTGGTTTTCTCGTATCTTTAAAATTGTGGATGCCACAGATTTTCGTCCTTTGTGGGGGCGGAAGTGGGCGGGGCGATGTTTTGAAGTATACTTGTAACAGTGACATATCACAGAAGGCTGGATACAAAATGTCGTTGCTCTAGCTCTTATAGTCTTTGAGCACTAGGCGCTGATAGGGACGGACAGACGGACAGACGGACGGACGGACAGACGGACAGACAGACATGGCTCAATCGACTCGGCTATTGATGCTGATCAAGAATATATATACTTTATGGGGTCGGAAACGCTTCCTTCTGGACGTTACACACATCCATTTTCACCACAAATCTAATATACCCCAATACTCATTTTGAGTATCGGGTATAAAAACGAGTCTGAATTGCAAAAGCAAAAAAATAGATGACCTACTGATGCATTAACATAAATTTGACACCATTACTATAAATTTTTTCTTAAAACAACCTTAAATTTGGGTCGGAAATAATTGGTCAGGGCAACATCACTTCGGATTCGTGCAAACAGCTGACGCAGTCCGATTTGGCTATTGGAACATTGGCAAGAGATACATTTTTGTGCATAACAGCACAAATGTGCTCGTAACATACGCGTAACAGAACAGCGGGGTAATGACAGGTGTTTCCTGCTATATTTAATTGCAAATGTAGGTGCAAAAAATTAATTTTTTACCATTACCAATTTAATTTTCAATATATATATATCTGTTACTCACAGTTTGTCAGACATGTTAAATACGCCGGGATTGCATCTCAAATGTTTGATCTTCTTAACTCGAGCACTTTCTGCCTCAAAACAAGCAATTGAAATAATAGGGGCAACCAGGTCAGCTGTTTTTAATTGCCAGAGTTGATGAGAAAAACAAATAAAAACACCTAAAAACGAAAACGAAACGTTTCGGCTGAAAACGTAGTCCGCAAAAGTAAGTAAAAACCGGAGCCTGCCTAATTGTTGAGGACTATTTGGATGGTATCAACCTCCCACAATTTTTCACAGAAACGAGGGGGAACGTTGTGAGTTGCTGCTGCGACCGCAACTCTACATTTATACCCGATACATAGTCAGTATGGGTTCATTTAACGACAAAGAGTGCGTGCGAGAGAGACAGAAAATCAGTCAGAACGTGTCGACGGGCGCTGCGTAGCCACTGCAAATTGATTTGTTACCTTTGGCTATAATAATAATCCGATCTTACTCGGATTCGGCAAGGTTCGGCAATCTGGTAGATATGGCCATTCTCTATGATTGTGCGTTTTTAATTTTCTCCTATCTTCAAAATTATGGTTGCCACAGATTTTCGTTGTTTGTGGCTGCGGAAGGGGGTGGGCCGAAATTTTGAAACACACTTGTAGCAGTGAGCTATCAACAGTGAGTTCTGCAGTGAAAAATTACAAATAGTTTTGCAACAGTGAGAGCTCGACAGTCAGGTCTAATAGTCTGTGAGATCTGTGGATGCTCCAGATTTTCGTCCTTTGCGGGGCCGGAAGGGGGTGTGGCGAAATTTTGAAACAAACTCGTCAAGGTCCGATATTTCAGGAGTGTGGATACCAAATTTGGTTGGTCTAGCTCTTATAGTCTCTGAGATCTAGGCGCTAATGTTTTGCGCTATGCAAAGCCGGCTATGATACGTGTGTGTTAGAGAGAGACAGGGCGTGAAAAAATGAAATTGTTTTCTTCATTCTGGCTATAATAATGATACGATCCAATTCAGATTCTGCAGTCTAGAAGATAAACTCATTCTCTACGATTCTGCGTTTTTGGTTTTCTCGTATCTTTAAAATTGTGGATGCCACAGATTTTCGTCCTTTGTGGGGGCGGAAGTGGGCGGGGCGAAGTTTTGAAATACACTTGTAACAGTGACATATTACAGAAGTCTGGATACAAAATGTCGGTGCTCTAGCTCTTATAGTCTTTGAGCACTAGGCGCTAATAGGGACGGACAGACGGACAGACGGACGGACGGACGGACAGACAGACATGGCTCAATCGACTCGGCTATTGATGCTGATCAAGAATATATATACTTTATGGGGTCGGAAACGCTTCCTTCTGGACGTTACACACATCCACTTTTACCACAAATCTAATATACCCCAATACTCATTTTGAGTATCGGGTATAATAAAGTGCAAATTTTTCAGTTTTGGCAAATTTGCCATTTGTTTTTACGAGGGCTGCTTTTTATATTCTTAGCCAAATTCAAGTCAGGTCAAAATCGCTGCTTATTTAAAAATTTGAAAAAATTATTAATCTCTAGGGTGGAAAATTTAACAATTTGTAAAACTAATATAAGGAATGTGCCGAAAAGAAACTGCACACTTACAATCGTCAATTTCTCGCAGTGCGATCTATCGATCATGCCGTGTGATGCACGGTTAGAAAGCTTGAGAAATTCTTCGTTGTTTGCATGTTCTTTTTTCACTATTCGTTTGTCAGTTTCAACGATGCCTCGAATTGAAGAGCAAGTTCGCAAAAAATTTTGCACAATTACTTCACAGAAAAGGTGTGTCTTACAGACAATTAGCTAAACACTACAAATTTAGTGTTAATAGTGTGAAAAATATTATAATTAAGTTTGGAGAGACATGTTCTTTAAAAGTTTTTGCCAAAACTGGAAGAAAATAGGGTCCAAGGGATCAAAATATTGATAAAAGGTATTAGCCTTTAATCCACAAACATAACTCGATGTCCGTTCGAGAATTGGCAAAAAAGCGCGAACAAGTATGAGTATGGTTCAAAGAATAAAGCAACGCCATAACTTAAAGACATACAAAGTACGTTCGTTCTCTTTCGTAGTGATCAGACGCGTTTTTGTTTTGCGAGGTGTCGCTTTTTTATACCCGATACTCAAAATGAGTATTGGGGTATATTAGATTTTGTGGTGAAAATGGATGTGTGTAACGTCCAAAAGGAAGCGTTTCCGACCCCATAAAGTATATATATTCTTGATCAGCATCTATAGCCGAGTCGATTGAGCCATGTCTGTCTGTCCGTCTGTCCGTCCGTCTGTCCGTCCGTCTGTCCGTCTGTCCGTCCCTATCAGCGCCTAGTGCTCAAAGACTATAAGAGCTAGAGCAACGACATTTTGTATCCAGCCTTCTGTGATATGTCACTTAAAACAAGTATATTTAAAAAACATCGCCCCGCCCACTTCCGCCCTTCAACAAAGACGAAAATCTGTGGCATCCACAATTTTAAAGATACGAGAAAATTAAAAAACACAGAATCGTAGAGAATGACCATATCTTCTCGACTGCAGAATCTGAATCAGGATCGTATCATTATTATAGCCAGTATGAAGAAAACAATTTCATTTTTTCTCGCCCTGTCTCTCTCTAACACACACGTATCATAGCCGGCTTTGCATAGCGCAAAACATTAGCGCCTAGATCTCCAGAGACTATAAGAGCTAAGAGCAACCAAATTTGGTATCCACACTCCTGAAATATCGGACCTTGACGAGTTTGTTTCAAAATTTCGCCACACCCCTTCCGGCCCCGCAAAGGACAAAAATCCGGAGCATCCACAGATCTCAGAGACTATTAGACCTGACTGTCGAGCTCTCACTGCTACAAAACTATTTGTAATTTTTCACTGCAGAACTCACTGTTGATAGCTCACTGCTACAAGTGTGCTTCAAGGAATCGCCCCCATTCCCCCATAAACAACTAAAATCTGTGGCAAACAATTTTGAAGATAGGAGAAAATTAAAACGCACAATCATAGAGAATGGCCATATAAGTCCCAGATTGCAACATCTCTGCCAAGACTCGAATCAGATCGGATTAATATTATAGCCGAAAGTAACAAATTAATTTGCAGAGTTTACGCAGCGCCCGTCGACACGTTCTGACTGATTTTCTGGATCTAATTCGCACGCACTTCTTTGTCGTTAAATGAACCCATGACTATGTATCGAGGTATAAATGTAGAGTTACAGGTTTCTTCGGGAGCGGTCGCAGCAGCAACTCACAACGTTCCCCCTCGTTTCCTTTTGTTTTGAATAAACAGCCGGTGTTTACCCTAAATAAACTTTAATAAACTTCCTAACCAGCCTACAATCTGGAAACCTATTCTATTCTGCGAGTGCATGCCTTTTGATTTGTGTTAAAACATTATTTAACTTTTTATTTTCGGCGTCGGCTTGTCGTGTTTGTGTTGTTGCAGTGAGTGAGTACGCATTACATTTGCATTACAGTCCGCTCTCGTCTTGTAGCTTTTGTTGTATTATCGTTCTCTCCCTATCACCTAAACTTAAATAACTGTTCTTTCTCTCTCGCTCTCGTAACTTTCTGTTCAGTAGATCTCTCTCTCTCATTAGCTGCTGCTGCAACTGTTCTCCTCTCCTCCTATTAGCGTTTGTCTGGCACACTGGTTTGATAGCCATTTGTTTTGAAATATCATTTGATTTTAATTTTGTTCAAATTTTTATTATGGAGTTTTCTGTTGTATGTGCCAAAAAATCATGCAATAAGCAGATCACCCACGATCAGCCGATTATCCCCTGCTGGCTCTGCGACAGCGTAGTGCACGCAAAATGCGCTGGATTTTCTGGCCTTGTGGGTGATGCCATTTCAAAGCGTAATGGTTTGCACTACAGCTGCGAGGCATGCCGTGCGGTTGAGAAAGACATGGTAGATTTTATGAGGCAGACGCGGGTGGCTTTAGGAGCTGACCGTTGGTTTTAAAAACCAATACGATCGGCTCCTAGCCATGGAGGCTCAGTTTAGCGGTTTAAAACTGCTGAATGAGTCTCCTAGGCGCAAAAAGGTCACTCCGCGGGATCTGCAAGTGCCAATAGTCGCTCAGCCGCTCGTTGCCGAAAATCGGACTCCGACCACTCAAAGTGTACAGCAGCTGATTTCGTTTGCAGCCAAGTACGTCTGCAGCGTCCGTGTCCGTAGTGTCCGCAAGCTCACTAGTTGTCCCGTCCATCCCGATCCCACCAGTAAATAGACGTTTCGGACCTCCGGATATTGCCACCACGGGTACTAGGCCTGTGGTGCCTTAAAACCACTGGTGGAGTCCCACCAAAACGACAGGTTTTGTCTCACGGCTGGCCCCTGACCTCACATCGAATGATGTAACTGCTTTTATTCAAAGCAGAATAAAAGCCGTGGGTTTAAAGGTGGAGAAGTTTAATTTCTCTTATGCCAGGGAGATATAAAAGATAGATAAGATAAGTGTCACCCCAACTCACTTTGACACCATTTGCTCCGCCAAATTTTGGCTAGAGCATTTGGTGGTGAAGGAGTTCAAGGCTAAGAATAAAAATAGGCCCCCCATAACACTTACAAATCATCCCAGTGCGCCATCCTCATCTTCCCGTCCTGCTTCCACCCTTCCAAAAAACTAACTTCTCTTAGTAACCTCTTAGTAACCTATCAGAATGTAAGAGGCTTGCGTAGTAAGCTCAGCATTCTTTTCCGGGATAGTGTTGCATTTGCTTCCCACGTTATTGTGTTTACTGAAACCTGGTTAAAGCCGGACATTCTTAGTTCCGAGGTTTTGGCAGGTCGGTACACAACTTTCAGAAAGGACCGTTCGTCTCGACGTGCAGGGGGGGTTCTAATTGCAGTGGACTCTTACTTCACGTCGGAACACTTCACAGTCCAGGTTCAACAGGAACTGGAATTCCTGTTAATAAAACTGATTCTTCCCGCTTTCGCTATATTCATTACTTGCTCGTATATCCCACCTTCTTCGGATATTTCAATTTATGAGCAGCACTTGTCCGCTTAAACCGCTGTTTCTTCCTCGCTATCTGATAAAGATCGTATGATAGTTCTTGGTGACTTCAACTTGCCAGGAACTGTTTGGTCTTCGGTAAACGAGTCTAGTATCCTAGTGCCCATGTCACGACATGACTTTGTTGACGGCTTGCTTGACCTGTCCCTGTCTCAAGTCAATCATGTGAAAAATTCCTTGGGTCGATTGCTTGATATGTGTTTTGTATCGGATCCGACCATAGTGTTGTTAGCCCGATCCCTTCCGCTCACTATACCTGAAGACGCCTACCATCCTACTTTCGAGGTGTCGCTAGATATAGGACCAACTGTATTGGATCGGTCGAGTAGACTACCTGAACGTGTCCGCTGCTTTTCGTAAAGCCGAGTTTGCGAAGCTTAATAACCTCATTAGGGATTTTGATTGGTCCGCTTTGTACTTGTGCACTGATGTCATAAAAGGCACAAACATTTTTTACAATGCTCTTGGCACATTTTTTGATTCTTGTGTCCCGCTTTCTTGTCCGATTAGATTTGGAAAACCCCCTTGGTTTACCAAAGAGTTATCCAGTCTAAAAAACTTAAAATCAAGACTTTATAAAAAATTTCAAAGAAGTGGGTTCTCCTACTTCTCACTCTCGCTATGTAATAGTTCGGTCAAACTTTTCAGTTCTTAATGCTCAATGCTATAAGAACTACCTATCTCTTTTTGCCCAATCTTTCCAAACCACCTATTCTGAGGAACCCTACTCTGGTCATCCGTACCCATACGGTTTACCGAGGTCGAACGGCATTTTCAGTCCCTTGTTAAATGAATGTTCTCTACTTCATGATCTTCGACAGTTAAGCCGGTGTTTTCACCGGGTCAGACAGGGTTCAGGTTGTGTACTCATACTGCGCCGAGGCTCTGTGTGGACCTTTGCTTAAACTATTCACGATATTTTCTTCTTGCTTCCCCCGATCTGGAAGGAATCGTTCATAATTCCTCTCCATAAAAAAGGTAGCAAGTCTGATGCAAAAATTATAGAGGTATAGCAAAGTTATCCGCTATTCCTAAAATGTTTGAGAAGGTTTAAGTCCGCACTTGCAACTCGAACGCGTAATCGTCCAAGATGTCGTCCGACATCATGGACGCCGCATCCGACGCCGGGTTATCCTCCTCGCACGAGACCCCCTCTTTCGGGGTCTCCGGCAGCTCCGGTCTGGCTCGACCTCCGCTTGCCTGCCCTTGCGATCGGACTTGTAAGTGGATATGGTGACCTTCTTGTAGCCATAATCCACTACACCGTCCGATTTTGCCAGGAGATCAATGGATTCCTCATTTAGGACGAGGATGATCTGGCGCCTCTGCCCTTGGATATCCTCCACCTTAGCCACCTTCCAATCGGCTGTAGGAAGGTGGGGGTTGCAGACCTGCAGTAACCTGAGGATCTTCTCAGGCTCTGCTAGGCTTAGCCGAGACCCATGCTCTGGCTCTCGGGCGGCTTGGGACATCTTCCCATTTCACGGCCTCCAGTTTTGCCCCTGGATAGACCTCTTCGAGGGCCGCCACTGCCTTCATGTAGAGGGCCGCAGAGCGAGCGTCTTGGCAGGCGATGGCTTTCACCTTGCCTTGATGCCACCCTGCGTCCTCACACTTTGGCGGTGGTCCGCCGTTCTCCTCCAGTTCCAGTAGGAACCGGTCCTGAGCTCATTCTCCACCAGGTGCCACTTATCGCGAGGGACGTGGCCGTCCTCGGCGCCCCTGTCCAGGACACCGATCAGGGTCTTGCCCCCTCGCCACCCCTCAGCGAACGACCGGTTCATGAGGTGGGTCTTCACCCGCTTGGCTTGCTGGGCTTGGCCTGGCTGATTTGTGGGTCCTCCGCTGAGCGTTGCCGCTTGTTGGGGGCCTTGGCTGCGCCCTTTCCGGCTTTGGCTGGCTGGAACAATGGAAGGATTGAGGAGGCCCACTGCCTCTGCTCTCTTCCTTCGGTTGACGCCCTGGAAGTTCGGGTCATCGTTGGACAGGATGAAAGCCGCTCGTCTCCTGTCCTGGTACGACGGCTTTCCTCCCCGTGGTGCAGAGACGCTGCCCGCCGGGGCTCCCATGGGGTTCTTCGGTCCCGGTGCGCTTACCAGCCGCGATTACGCTCTGCTTGGCAGCCACCCCGGTGTCCGTTTTCGCCCTTGAGCCACCTCGACTTGGGAGGACCCGATTGGCTTTTCGGGCCCCCTCGCTGCGGCTGCGGCTGCTGCCTGAAGACGGTGGACCGACTCCAGTCTCCTTCCCCGTCTTCTTTGGACCCGGTTTCCCAGGCGCTGGTGCAGAGGGATTGGCTTGTCCCTCCGGTACTTTTAAGAGGAGTACCGAGCTCCTTTGCGGTTTTGTTGTTTTTAATATTTTGATAGTTTGGCATAGTAGTTCCCACGAGTAGGCGGGAAGGGATGGTCACCCGAGGCATAGCCCGCTTGCCCCGGGAAGCCTGATTTAAACTGGAGGTCGGCAGGTATCCAGAGTCCGCATATTAGCGACCGGGCACCCCGGCCATGCATCCCTCGGCATATAACAGTGTCACCTTGGATTGGGGTAATTTCACTGAGAGTTTTCTTTCTCTCCGCCCGACTACCATTCGCCAGCATCCTAGCAGAGACATGACCGTGCCAGGACCTGTTTCCAGCCGCCCTCACGGGGAGAGTATAGTCGCACTTCCACCGGTGTGCACAGTTACGGCGGGTGACGGTTCGCTCGCAACCCTCTGTGCCCTAGGGGGTATAAGACGCGGACCGCACCGGGTATTACTAACCGGAGCGGCCGCGCCTCAGTTCCGAGTTCACAGTTGTGCGAGCCGACCCGTCATCCGTTTGTCCCCCTGTAGCACCCGATGGCTGACGGCCTATCCACCACTAATTCTCTTCCTCTTATTAAATTACTAATCCTTACACACCTTTCTAGTAATTAGTAATTGTAGTGGTATTTGTATTTTGATTGCATGCTTAGTTTCTTAGTAAGTTTAGTGCTAATTTTCCTCGAATGTTAGTCTAACAGCTATCTTTCTTGCATGTTCGCGTTCGGTTCGGCTACGCGCCGTGCTTCATGCGGCAGCGCCCCTCGGTCGGTTGGGCGGGAGGAGGGCTGCGTTTTGCCTGGGATCCGCGCGTAACAGCCTTCTGCTGGTTTCACACGGGCCACTTGACGGTGCAGTAACTGCATCGCCACTTGAAAGATGCAGTCATTGCATGTCAACGTCCAATAAAAAAAAAACAAAAAGTGCCGAAAAAAAGTCTGCGACAAGTAGAAGTCGGCAAAACGAGAGTGCGAAAGCTTTATGATCGCTTGCTCAATGATGCAGCTCAATGCATTGTTATGGACGACGAAACATACGTTAAATTGGACTCGAAAACTTTACCCGGCTCTCAGTTTTATACAAAAGTTAAAGGTGAAACTGTTGACGAGTCGGTGTCAACAATTCAAGTCGATAAATTTGGGGAGAAAGTGCTGATATGGCAGGCCATTTGCACCTGTGGCCTAAGAACCAGTGCTTTTTTCACAGAAGGGACAATCAACGCCGATGTGTACATGAAGGAGTGTTTGAAAAAGCGTCTTATACCTTTTTATGAAAAACACAATGTGTCAAGAATATTTTGGCCAGATCTGGCGTCCGCGCACTATGCCCGCTCAACTTTAGCGCTACTTGACTCAAAAGGCATGAATTTCGTGTCAAAAGAGGAGAACCCACCAAATTGTCCAGAGCTCCGGTCAATTGAGCGATATTGGGCCTTAGTTAAAAGAAATTTAAAGAAGGATGGTAGTCTGAAAACATGGAAGATATGAAAAAACACTGGATGCGTGCGACCCGTAGGATTACCAAAGAGTGTGTGCAGAACTTAATGAGCGGTGTTAAGCAAAAAATTCGATCAAAAATAAGAGGCTAGACATTTTTTTAAAATTATTAACAAATTTGAAAGTTAATGTTTTTCTCTAAAATTAAAAGAAATAAAAATTGAAATCGGAACGAAAACATCGAAGTTATAAGAAAAACAAAGTGTGCAGTTTCTTTTCGGCACATTCCTTAAACATAGTTCTTAAATTAGTTCACATGATGAAGCTTTGTTAAAATTAGATGGTCTTCCGACCTATGAACATGCCACATATAATTGGCCATGGGAAAAACATTGAGTTTCCAGATTTAGACCACATACTTTCAAGGATTGGTTATGTGATTTGTTAATAGTCATGGCGAATGCAAGACGTATCGGAAATTTAATTCTTTTAAGCTCAAACGGCAGGATGGAAGCAGTAATCAGTGCTGCAATTGTATCGAAACCCTGCGATTCAAATCAGCTTTTGATAAATCTCTTCTTGTGCGTGAAAAATGATCCCTTTGTTGATTTCTGTTGTTCGTTCGACGATTTCGCATTGCCAACCGAGACGTTTCACGGGCTGCCTCGCTTTGTTCTTGTGTTTGAAAAGCACGAAGTCGAGCCATACCAACGCTGCGCTCTTTACGGGCAATTTGTTCTTCTTCAGTAGTTTCATTTGTTATATTTCGTATCCTTCTTGAATTACGGCTTTGTCGTCTTGGTCGAGGCGTTTTTATAGATAAATTAAAAAGAATACAAATTACTTACACAAAAAGTACATATATTTATTTAAGGCGTACATGTTTCTGTTTCAAAAAAAAAAAAAAACAATAAAAACACGTATATTTATTAAACGCGTAAACGTTTCTGTTTTGATTCAAAATCAATTCCAAACAATTTTAAGAATTTTTAGATGGTTTCGTATCTGAGTCGACTTGAATAATGATTTCATGTTTGTAAAAACACAGCCAAGCTGGTGCCTGTGACACACAGCAGACTGTGCTGACGTGTCACACGGGAACGTGGCTCTGGCTACCTCCACACCAATTTCTATTTTATTCAATTCAATTTGTTTCTAATTTAAATTTCTTCATCGACCGCTGTATCGACATTCCGGCCGCCTTGAACGACCGCACGTCGGTCTTCAATCTAATGCCAGCTGAGCCAACTTGTCGGCACCTCGGCCACCATGACCTTTCCATACGCTCCTTCGACGACGCTGATCACCCTGCCGGTGATCCACCTCTGCGGCGGCGTGGGGTCTTCGTGGACCACCACCATGACCCCGACCTCGATGTTGGGCTCTGGCGTTTGCCACTTTCTTCGACCAGGCCTGCCAGAACCGCCGTTTGAGCTCTGAGAGCAGTTGCCACCTCTTTTTAAATGTGGTAGCGCTGCTCAGTGAGTCTTGCTTCCCGTCTTGAGTCCCCTTGCGGCAGCGAGCGAAGGGCTTGGCCGATCAACAAATATCCTGGCGTGAGCACCTCTCCGTTGTTGGGATGGAGTGAGTGGAGTTCAAAATGGCCTCCGCCTCGGCCAACCCCATCCGAACCTCGCTCTCAGTGAGCGCGGCGTGGGGGATGAACTTCCAGTCCACCCCTTGCGACGCTGCGAACGTCCGCAGGCAGGGCTGCTGCTCCTCGAATGCTTCCAACAGCCTCCTCAGCTCGTTCCGGGCTCCGAAGAAGTTGGTCCCGTTGTCGAAATACACGCAGTTCAGGGACGTCGCATCCACGAGACGCCAAGTGCGATGGGTTTGACAGCGAAGGCACATGACTCCATGTTATACCTTCTGACAGTTCCTGAATTGTGGCTACTCTATTTGACACAAAAACAGCAAGCGACGATGGCGGAGTCTTTATCCAATGTAGCGTTATTTCGGAGTTTCCAGAAAAAACGCTCTCGAGTCTTAATTTTTCAAGAACTTGTTTGACGTATGACCAAAATTGAGCCAAGAAAGTAGCGGCGCATAGATCAAGCCTTGGTATGGTTTTCGTCTTTAGTGGAGCAACTCTAACTTTTGCTGCCAGCAATCGACAACAGACTTGACCACTTTCGATTGCTCGAATATAAAGGCAACAGCCGTATACTTTTCTAGAAGCGTCTGCCAATTTGTGAACTTAAACAGCTGAGCACCCACTGGCAAAAGTATACCTTGGAATGGTCACTGCGTGAAGATTCCGCGAATTCTTCCTGAAGCTTTTTCAACCTGAATGCAATGTTATCGAAATGGCTTCATCCCATTCCAATTGTAGTTGAAGGAGAATTTTGGACGTTATGCCAATGGGGCACAGCAATCCCAACGGATCGAATAGTCGCGCACTAACTGAGAGAATTGTGCGTTTTGTCTCATCTAAATGAAAGCGAAATGTGTCTGCATGTGGACTCCACCGCATACCTAAGGCTTTGGTCGAATCGGCATCATTGCAATTAAGGGATTTTTCCATATTGATCCCTTAAGCTAGTTGTGGATGGTTTGAAAACCATTTAGACAGCTAGAAGCCACCGTAATTCAGGATATCGGACACTTGACGACACATCACATCATCGGCTCCAGTAAGCAGTCAGCCACATAAAATTCGTTGAAAACAAAATTTTTCGGAACCGATCTCATGTATGTCTCTATGAAGAACTCCAAGTTCTTGCAAGCAACGGAAGGCAAGAAATGGAGCTGAAGCCGTTCCGTAGGTGACAGTATTTAGACGAAAAATTTGTACCGCATCAGATGGATTCTCTCGCCATACTTTGAGCTGAAATTTGCGATTTTCTTCAGTCATAGTCACTGCCTGTACATTTTCGATATATCTGCTGTTAAAGCGAAGCGATTGGAACGAAATCTGACGAGAGATAATACCAATTCCCTCTGAATAGTGGACCCACCATTAAAATGTTGTTTAATGACTGCGCCGAAGTATTCTTTGCTGACTCGTCGGAAACGACTCGAAGTCCTGGTGGAATAATATTGGCTGTTGGAGACATATGACCGAGCTCGAGGTAATCCTTCATAAATGCAACCTACATTTCGCGAAGCGAACTGTCTTTCAGACTTCTACGCTCTAACGATAGAAATCGGCGCTTTGCCACTTCGAACGAAGATCCAAGCATATGGGGATCAGATTTAAAGGGCAGGCGAACTTCGAACCGACCCGAATTCAAATTAGAAACGTTTTTCACAAAGTGGTCCTCACAAGCAATTTGTTCTGCTGAATATTTTGTTAATTCTTTATTCTCTGGAATAGTATCTAGCTCCCAAGGCCTTTCAACAAGGCCTCCCAACTCCATGTCTTCTTTTGACGAAGCTGCAAAACAACACGCAGCTTCTTGTTGTTGCTCGCATCGTCCAGAAACTACCCATCCCAGGAGAGTTTTCTGTATCAACGGACCTCCATTATCGAGTCTGAGTTGCCCGGTGCACAACAACTCGAAAAATGAGTCTGCTCCAAGCAACATATCTACCCTTTCAGGTCGATGGAACGCGGGATCTGCCAACTCCACGCTTGCCGGAATTTTTCACTGCTTGATGGAAAGACTTATATCCGGCTGCTGGTTCGTAATGCTGCTGAGAACCCAAAAATCGGCGACGAAACTATGATTAAGCAACGGTTAACCCTTGACAACCTTAGAGACTACGCCAGACTTGGCCAAACCTGCCTCGAACTCGAATCAGGATGACGTACTCGAGCTCAGTGGAAACACGTTGAACCTACGCAGAATGTGACAAAGCTTGTACTCTATTGGCCTGACCTTGCGAGTCTGAACTCTGATTTGCATTCGAAGTACCATATCTGTGCAATAGTGTGTGATGGCCCTGTGAACAAACTTTGCACTTAGAGGATGTACACTGGGAAACTCTATGCCCAGATTGAAGGCAATTAATGCACAGCTGCTTGCCCTTTGCGAAGTCGAACAGCTCCAACACGGGTAACGCGCCAATTGCATGACAATTTACAATCGAATGGTTGGAGCCGCAATATATGCATTTTAGATCGATAAATTTGTCTTCCCTTGCGTGAAAACGACGACCGGCTGTTGGTGGTCGAAGGCATGTCGAACTTTGGTTTTCCTCTTTCTTTGGAGGAATCCTCTGCTGACAGGTGCTGGTACCAGCACATCATAATCCAGCTGCTCCTTATATTTCGATTTTGCTCGCTCGTCTCCTAATGATAAAAGCGACTCGAAAATTGCTGACACGGAATCTATAACTAATCGCAGAGAAGAGGCGGAAGGCTTAGTCATGGCTGGAATATCTAACAACTGGGGGGCAAGTGTATCGAAATATATTAAGCACTGAATTTCCGTGTGGTTGTTTGGCGCTGCCGACATGTACAACGCCTTTGTAATCACACACGTTCTAAACTGTCGATCTCGGACTGCAGTGCCATTACTTTGGTAATGTACGAATTTAAAATTTCCAAACGACATTGGATTTGTAGTGGATCTAGCGAACTTGCACCCTCATCCAAGGCTATTCTCGACCCGAAGACGAAGCGGCAAACAATGTTTCACTTAATTCCACAAATTTAAGAGAATGAAGTTTGAGCAGCCTCCACATGAACGAACTGGGAAAGCAAACTGAGCGACGACGAAGACGGACGATGCTCGAATATTTTTATTAACTCCCCAAGTATAGGAGAAATTATCGCTTCTTGACACACGAACGAAACGCAAGCTGAGCAAGGCCAGGAAAAGAGGCCGATATACGAAACGAAACGCCAAGCTGTGATCAGATTAATGACCGAATGTGACAATAAAGAGATGCGTATGTGGTGCATTAAAGAGACGAATTTTTTACAGAGCTCGGCAATACGCATTAGCTTACCGCTGCAAGGGTCAATGTTTTCTCGAAATGAAACGCGATATATTGCAACCCAAGAATCGAAATAAGCGGTTATCTTTGGCGTTGGTGCGTTCTGATACTCTTCCTCTTTTACACAGCGACACAAGAATATTCAAACGTTTGGCCACATGTTCATGTACTGTTCAATGCCCAGCCAATATATATTTTCGCTATTATTTTAGCAGCTATTGCTTTGTCATTGTTACCAGATCGTCGGATGAATCCACTTCTCTGGGCGATGCAAAACTCAATTTTCATCCTTCTTATGGTCTTCGGTGTGGCTCTTCACAATGCTCTTCGTTCTCCGATTGTATTCTGGCGCTGGCATTCCTTCCTTTGTGAAGGGTTGTTTTTACGACGCGACACGGTTATTTGCGAACAGCGAGGTGGTCCAAAACGAAAATTTGCGATAACGAAACCTCAACTCCCATAGTTACTGCTTTTCCTACTAACATCCACTGTTGCCGTCTTAACGAATAATTCTGTGACCCCTCCATCTGTTCTTACTGGGGTTGCCCCTCTAAAATCTATTTTCGTTTCTCGACTAATGGCATCGGCTACGGAGGTCATGGTCCGAGACTTTATACTGTCTAAACTTAACATAGATAGTTCCGCGGATCTTTTAGTTACTAAATTTAACTTCAAGGTCAAGCGAAACATCTCTTTCATAATTCTCGTCCCGGATAAACATGTCCATAGTTTGCTTGACCCCTCTTTTTGGCCGGTGCATACGATTTGTCACCTATTTACAAATCGTCCCACTAGCCCTGAACATCGAGTTGGAATTCTTCCAACTCCATCTCCGTCCGCTGCACCTTACGTAGAAAAAAACTAGTTTCTCCCAGTACGGTAAAGATTGCCTATCAGAACGTTCGTGGCTTGGGCAGCAAGCTCAACAAGTTACATACTGATAGTGTAACTTTTGAGGCCGACATTATCGCTTTCTCCGAAACCTGGCTTCATCCCTCAATCTCTGATTCTGAAATCCTTTTTGACAAATTTAACATTTATAGATCGGATCGTCCATCTCATGGTGGTGGTGTCCTGATTGCTGTCCGTTCTGACATAACATGCCAGTTGTTTTCTGTCGAAGCGCATAGCAATATTGAAATAATAGTAGTTAAACTTCGACTTTGCTCGATAAATCTATATATATCGTGCTCTTACATCCAACCGTCCAAATTAGTCCAATTGTCTTATCGTCCTTATTATACCCGATACTCAAAATGAGTATTGGGGTATATTAGATTTGTGGTGAAAATGGATGTGTGTAACGTCCAGAAGGAAGCGTTTCCGACCCCATAAAGTATATATATTCTTGATCAGCATCAATAGCCGAGTCGATTGAGCCATGTCTGTCTGTCCGTCCGTCCGTCCCTATCAGCGCCTAGTGCTCAAAGACTATAAGAGCTAGAGCAACGAAGTTTTGTATCCAAACTTCTGTGATATGTCACTGCTACAATTGTATTTCAAAACTTTGCCCCGCCCACTTCCGCCCCCACAAGAGACGAAAATCTGTGGCATCCACAATTTTAAAGACACAAGAAAACCTAAAACGCAGAATCGTAGAGAATGACCATATCTTCTAGAGTACTGAATCTGAATTGGATCGAATTATTATTATAGCCAGAATAAAGAAAACAATTTCATTTTTTCTCGCCCTGTCTCTCTCTAACACACACGTATCATAGCCGGCTTTGCATAGCGCAAAACATTAGCGCCTAGATCTCAGAGACTATAAGAGCTAGAGCAACCAAATTTGGTATCCACACTCCTGGAATATCGGACCTTGACGAGTTTGTTTCAAAATTTCGCCACACCCCCTTCCGGCCCCGCAAAGGACGAAAATCTGGAGCATCCACAGATCTCAGAGGCTATTAGACCTGACTGTAGAGCTCTCACTGCTACAAAACTATTTGTAATTTTTCACTGCAGAACTCACTGTTACAAGTGTATTTCTTTTTGCTCAGAGAGCTCACTGCTACAAGTGTGTTTCAAAATTTCGCCCCACCCCCTTCCGCAGCCTTAAAAAACGAAAATCTGTGGCAACCACAATTTTGAAGATTGGAGAAAATTAAAAACGCACAATCATAGAGAATGGCCATATCTACCAGATTGCCGAATCTTGCCGAATCCGAATAAGATCGGATTATTATTATAGCCAAAAGGAACAAATCAATTTGAAGTGGATACGCAGCGCCCGTCGACACGTTCTGACTGATTTTCTGTGTCTCTCGTACGCCCTCTTTGTCGTTTAATGTAGCCATACTGACTATGTATCGGGTATAAATGTAGAGTTGCGGTCGCAGCAGCAACTCACAACGTTCCCGCTCGTTATTTCCTGGTCTCCATCCGAAGACTCTAACCAGATGTTCCCATTCATACAGCACGGTTGCGTTGATTCTCTGTCCGACTCATCATTGGGTCAGGTAAACGCCATATGCAATAGCATAGGTAGGATTTTAGACCTTGTCTTTACTACCGACACAACGAATACTCTAGTCTACAGAGGATCCCCTCTATTTTTTCCCGAAGACCTTTACCATTCCACCCTGGAAATTGATGTCCAGCTGCCTTCTTCTGGTCCCACCAAATCCTGCATAAAGCCTTCGGCTATATTTTGTTTCAAGAGGGCTGATTTTATCTCTTCAAATAGCGCACTTTCCCAGATCGATTGGTCATTCCTCGACGACTTTCATGAGATCGAGCCCGCCACTACAGCACTGTTTTTTCCATCTTTCCTACCTTTGTTCCATTAGTTTCCTTTCTCAGAAATCTTTCTGGCCCTATTTGGTTCCTAATAAACCTAAGGAATATAAAATCTCGCTTATGTAAGAAGTTTAAACAGTCTGGCTAGCAGTCAGATTTTTCTAAGTATTCGATTGCAAAATCAAAATTTTCCATTTGTAATAAAATGCAAGCTCAACTTTAAACGAGATCCTAAACGATTCTTTAAGTTTGTTAACTCTAAACGTAATTCATCACAATATCCCTCTTCTGTATACTTAAATGGTACTTATGCAGATAACAATTCCGATATTGCTAACCTATTTGCTTCATTTTTTAAACTTTACTAGTCTGCTCCTTCTAATAATCTGCCCTCTATTCTCGCTACACCTAAGGACTTTCGTGCCGCGCACTCATATCCTATCTCTTTACATAGTTCAAGTTGTATCCATCCCCCCTTTATTGATAATGATGGCTTTTTACCTAATTTAAAATCGTGTAAATTTTCTTTCTCCACTGGTCCAGATATGGTTCCCAGTGCCGTACTTCGAAAGAATCTTACATAATTCCCATTCATAAAAAGGGGTCTAAATCAGATGTTTCGAACTACCATTGTATCTCCAATTTATCTGCCATTCCTAAACTCTTCGAAAATTATTACTTCTCAGCTCTAACACTTTTGTAGTTCCCTGTTTTCAGAATCACAGCACGGATTTGTAAAACGTCGCTCAGTTTCGTCTAACCTCCTTGAATTTTCCAAAACAATGTCAAACTGATGTAGTTTATACTGATTTTAGTATAGCTTTCGACTCAGTTAATCACAATCTTCTTATCCACAAACTATATGTACCAGGATTTCCGACTAAACTTCTTCTGTGGACTAATGTGTACCTTTGCAATCGTTCTCAGCGTGTCTGCTTCCAATCTTCTCTTGCTAAACCAGTTTTTGTCTCTTCGGGTTTGCCTTAAGGTAGCCATCTTGGGACCTTATTATTAAACCTCTTTATACTGATCATCCCCAAGTTTTAACTCATTCCCGAGTCCTAATGTATGCTGATGATGTCAAGCTATGTTTTTCCTATAGCGATCCTGTGTCCCCGTTATTTCTTCAATCGAATCTCGTCGATCTCAACAATTGGTGTACAATTAACGCTCTTCCTCTTAACATTTCCAAATGACCTTCCATCGCAACAAGCCTTACCTTTCTGACTTCTCACTTAATAACATTTCCTCGGAACGCCTGTACAAAGTTAATGACTTGGGCATTATCTTTGTACCTAACTTATGTTTTAATTCTCATATATCCGCTATTTCGAATAAAGCCAATGGAGTCCTTGTCTTTATCAAAACATGGTCTAAGGAATTTTCTGACCCCTATACCACTAAACTACTCTACGTTTCTCTTGTTCGGCCTATCTTGGAATATGGTTCCCCTGTATCTGGTCTCCTCGTTACCAAAAATATCAAGATATGCTTGAGTCCCTTTAAAAACAATTCCTTATCTTTGCCCTGCGCGGTCTTAATTGGGACCCTTCTCGTCATCTTCCTTCCAATGAGAGTCGGCTGCGTCTTATTAACTTGCACTTTCTTGAAAGCCGTAGGACTTTTCATGCAATTCTCTTTCTCCATAAACTTCTCCTAGGCGAGGTTGAATCCTCGGCCCTCATTAGCCTTATCAGTATTGCTGTCCCATCCTGCCCGACTAGGCATTACTTTCCTCTCCATCTTCCTGCCTGTCCTTCAAACTACTCCGACAATGAATCTTTCCGTAGCCTTTGATACTTTTTTTTTGTTGATACTTATGCTTCCAAAGTTAAATCTTCATTAATAAATAATTTAAGTTAAATTTCTTCTGTCTTGAATTTTGTTAGCGAACTTGCCAGTAGCAGTTACTTTATGATTTTTACATTCTTCTTTCTACACAGTTTAACTGTTTATAGTTGAACTATAAACTGTAAACAATAAACAATAATCCCAATCCTTCATGTTAGGCGGTAGATCTTAGGCGGTAAGGACTTCATTGTCTCTTCTTAGTTAATTTCAATTTATTTCTAAATTCAATTTCTGAATCTACCGCTGAATCAACAGAGATAATAAGGAGAACAGGGTTAAAACAAAATTAATTTTTATTTCATAGATTTTTCTATAAAAATTAGAATTATAATCATTTTTATTATACACGTTAGAATGCGATCCCTGGCTAAAATGCAAACGTTCATGCACTTCTGATCGCCAGCAAAGAGAAAATAAGAATTCATATTTTTCTAGCGGGACGTTACATTAGAACATCGCTCAAAAGTAAACCCAAAATTTTCCTTCGCGATATATTTAACATATTTAGCACAATCCAAAGAAAACGGTGAATTTGAATTTATTTATTATTTAGCATAAGTCTTAGAAAAATGAATAACCATATTCATTAAGGAGATTAAACGCAAAAAATTCAATTTTGTAATAATTTATTCTGTTCTTTGAATATAAGACTTGAATACGAAACCTACAATGAAAATTAGGTTTTATTTGACCGTGGTCGGGAGAGGTCGTAGAAAAAAGCTTGGTGTGATTTTTTTGCAAAACTTGATCAAGGGTGACGCAGGTTGTGCTGATTTTTTGAGCCACATAAACTTTGACTTTGATTCATTTTAAATCCACTAGAAACTATACACCATTGTTCCTTTCGTTTTGTAGATCGAATTACTCCTTGCATGAACCGTTTAGGGTCTTGTGCTCGGATTATAATTCCCTTTACCATATTACATCTACTATTAATTGCCTTACTCTTTTTAAATTACTAATTACCTATTAAAGTGTCCGATGACGAAAATTCGGTTTCTGAAGGTCTCATGCGAGAATTAACTTCTAACCGGTGCACAGTGGGGAATCAACCGAAAAAAGGTTGCAAAAGTCTAAGATTTTGTTGAGCGCTTTGGATAAATATACGCATCTAATAGAGAATTTTCTAGACCTTTTAAAAATCAAGTTTTCAAATTGATCGGACTTTTAGTTTAGAACTTTTATTTAACTTTTATTCACATACTGCATCTTTCGGGTGGAAAAAAAAGTAAACTATGTAACGTATGATTCTGTTTTTGGTATCTTTTATTAGGTGCATTAATGGTCAGTTGCATACACAGTTCTATAGAAAAACTTGTTTTGCAAACCATCTACAATTTTTGGCTGTTTTTGAACTTTGACTGGACTTTAAAAAAATATATCCTTAAATTTTCTAAATTTATAAATAGGCAACAAGGTTCAACTTTAACCCATTATTGTGAAGCTTTTAGACATTGTAGCACAATTTACTTGACAAGATTCAATTTTGAAAGATTTTTCTTTCAAATGCAGTTTGTTTCACGAAGATATCTTCATTCGTTCAGAAATTAAAAGGTTAGAAGTTCAGAAGGTCAACTTTATCGTAACATAAACTAACCGGCACCTTAACCTAAAGTTGAGAAACCGGCTCTGAGCATTTGTAACTTGAATTGTATACTAAGCTCTCTTAGTTCGGTTTAGTTTTTACTATCTATCATATCATATCATATGTCTATATGCCTATCTACGAGGGTTTTCTGATAAGTAATTAGCCTCACCGCCCGATGGTGCCAGTATCGCAAAAGAGATTTACTATCGTGTAATTCATTCTTGTAGACGACTTCTGTCAAAATTTCAGCCGAATCGAACTAGTGGTTTTTTTTTTGTGGGCTTGTCCGCTGATTTTATAAAAATGGAAAAAGAGCAATATCGGTCGGCGATTCGATTCTTATATTTGGGAGGGAAATCGCGCAGCGAAATCAAAGACCGCTTGGATGCTGTGTACGGTGACTCGTCTCCTTCGATGGCGACCGTCAAAAATTGTTTTAGTCGGTTTTTGGTGAGCCTCGCCCAGATGCCCCGAAAATGGCTATCACGTAGGACAACGTAACAAAAATCCACGATCTCGTATTTGCAAATCGCCGATTAAAGGTGCGTGAGATAGCTGAATCAGTAGGCATCTCAAAAGAACGCGTGGGTCATATCCTGCATGCAATTTTGGGCATGAGAAAGCTGTCGGCGCGATGGGTGCCGCGTTTGCTTACCCCGGAGAACAAGCGTAACATTGAGCCCACTTCAGAGCAGTGTTTGATGCTGTTTAAGCGCAATCCGAAGGACTTTCTGCGTCGTTTCGTGACCGTCGACGAAACATGGATCCACTGGTACACACCAGAGACCAAAGAACAGTCGAAGCAGTGGACTTTACCCGGCGAACGTACTCCGAAGAAGGCGAAGACCGTCTTATCGGCCCGAAAGGTTATGGCCGCCGTTTTCTGGGATTCACAAAGTGTGATCTACATCGACTACCTGGAGAAGGGCAAAAGATCACAGGGCTCTACTATACCGAATTATTAGGCCGATTCAACGCCGAGTTGCAGAAAAAAATGCTCCATTTGGCGAAGAACTGCATGACAATGCACCGGCTCACACCTCCGCCGTCGCCACGGCCAAATTGGTCGAATTGCACTACGAACTGCTGCCCAATTCACCATATTCTCCAGATTTTGCCAGATTTACAAACTTGAAAAAGTCACTCGCCGGACAGAAATATGAGTCGAATGAGGAGGTCATCGCTGGCACGGAGGCCTACTTTGCAGACCTCGAGAAAACGTATTTTTTCAGATGGGTTACAGAGGTTGGAGCATCGCTGGGTCAAGTGTATCGACCTAAAGCGAGACTATGTTGAGAATTAATCGCCCCTTTTCCAAAAGTTTCGGTTTTCTTTTTTAGGCTAAGTACTTATCATCTATATTTCCTACATGTACGCGACCTTGTCGCGTGTCATACGGCAGCGCCCCTTCAATTAAAAACATATTTTATTTTTGTTCAAATATGAACATATTATGTATCGTCGAAACCATGCCACTTTCGGCCCCTTGCAGAATGTTCAAAACATAAATATATTATTGTACACATTCACTCATGTATCCAAAAAACCGATCTCTAAAGAAATCACATAAAGTAGACAAGTTATGACTGCACGGGTGTAAACAGAGATTTGTAACCCATTAATACAACAAAACGCAAGTGGAGAAAACACTTAACAAATGCAGTCCTAAAATAACACTAATGTAAGCATGCACTCAAATAGACACCCTCAGTAAAGTGTATCCTCTGCGTAGGTCTAAAGATAATTATAGACTACAAAATTGTACCTCCTACCTCATTGTCAAATCACATATAAGACTCTGATTTTAAGGATAAAATTTAGTTTGAATTTACAACTCAACTCGCAAATGTCCAGACTTTTCTTTTAAGGTCTTAACAATTTTAATGTTGAACATTTTTTTTAAGCGCTTGCATAGAGATTTTGCGCAAGTATCATTTTTTCGATTTGAGTGGTGGAATTAATTCAATATCTTAGATGTTTTACATCGGGCTCCAGAAGTAATTACCATACGTGCCCGTTAGGTAGAGGCGGTTGCCAGGCTCGCTCGGAGCCCGCCACACTTAGGCGGCCCATTGTGATACCGCTTGAGATCATTCCCTTCCTGCAAGAAGTGAGACTTCATGTCAGCAGTTGTCCCAACCAGATGCTCTTATAAAGTTAGCGATCTTTCTGGGGAATGGTGTAGACATCTCTGGAATGTCAGTTAGAAAGGCAGAGCCTAAGTGTTGTAGCCTTCTTCTGCTGAGAGCTGGACAGGAGCAGAACAGGCGTCCCACTGTCTCCTCCTCTTCCTCGTCTCTGCAGCTGCGGCAAAAATCATTATGTGGGGCACCCAGCCTGTTAGCGTGGGTGCCTATTCGCCAATATCCTGTGAAGGAACGTTTGACTGCGCTGCATCTTTGCATGCCTAGTTTGCAGAGCTCGGATGTGCGCTTCCTATCTATGGTCGGCCATATTAGCCGAGTTATGCAACATCGTGGCACTATTTGCCACATATCGTCAGTTAGTTGCTTGTATTGCTCTTTTATGATAAGCTTACAGGTGGCCATTGGCATACAGATATCCTCCTTATCTTGGAGAAGGGGGGTTGTAGTGCCAGATCTGGCCAACTCGTCCGCTATACAGTTGCCTTCAATGTCCCGGAGGCCCGGGACCCATATAAGGCTAATGGCAAATTGCTGAGCCATCTCGGGAAGAGATTTGCGGTAGTCTGCCCCGGTGGCCGAGTTCGACAAAATCGCATTTAGTGATTTGATCGCAGCTTGGCTGTCGCTATAGATGTTTAGCTGGGTTGCCGTGGCGGTAACCGTTTGAAGGCAGTCAAGAGCCTCCCTGATTGCTGTAACTTCCGCTTGGAATACGCTACAGTGATCTGGGAGCCTGAAGGAGTGCCTTATGTTTAGCTGTTCAGAGTAGATTCCTCCTCCGACCCTGCCGTCCAGGGCCTGAGAGTCCCTCGAGCCATTCGTCTCTGTGAGGGATGATAATGTTAAAGGGAGTATCTGTGTACTCCCCTGGAACTTGATAGTCCGTTCTTGCTGAAACAATTTTGTTGTTATTTAGTATGGATGGGTGACCTATGCAGGGTGCCTTTGTTGACATACCTTGTCTGGGCGGACGATCCCATCAATGACGTCACTGTCCTGCATATGAGCAATTGATCAATGAGCATCACCAAGTGGCGGTCCACCCCCAAGTCAGTCAGGGCTTCCGTGATGGCTCCCGGCTTGACGTTATTAAAGGCTCCCTCGATATCGAGAAAAGATATTAATGAGTATTCTCTGAGATGCAGAGACTTTTCTACACTCGAGATTACTTCATGAAGTGCCGTTTCCGTGGATATTCCTTTACGGTAGGCATGCTGTGCACTTGAATGAATGAAGCTGAGGACTTATGGTTGTCCTCAGTTGTAACCCGATAAGTCTCTCAAAAGTTTTGAGTAGGAAAGGCGACAAACTGATAGGTCTAAAGTCTTTTGGAGTTGAGTGTGAGGCTTTCTCTGCTTTGGGGATGAAGACTATCCTAGCCTTAAGCCAAGCTTGTGGTATTGTACATACTGCCAGTTTCTTCCTGAAGATACATTGTAGCCAGTTGATGGCCGTATCTCCGGCCTTCTGAAGTTGGGCCGGGAAAACCTGGTCCTGGCCTGGCGATTTAAACGGGTTGAAGCTGTTTTCTGCCCAGCTTATATTCCGTTTTGTAAGGATGTGATCCATCGAGCTTACCGATTTCTCTCTAGGGAGATGTGTTGGCTCGATGGTTGGTCACCCGAGGAAATGCGTGTCGAATAGAATGTGTAGGGACTCCTTACTGGAGTTGGTCCACGTACCATCATACCTTTTCAGGTACCCCACCGAGGGGATAGTTTTTGAGAGGACCTTCCGAAGTCTTGCGGACTCCGACGTTTCCGCAATTTCGAGCAAAATTTTTGCCAGTAGGCTCTTTTTGCTTTCCTAGTTTCTTTTGTATATAGTGCTAGACTGGTTTTATAGTCTGCCCAGTGAGTATCCTCGTTAGCTCTTGTAGTTCTATTGAAGAGAGTCCTGCAGCTTCTGCGGAGGATGTCTTGGTTCCCCCTTGGTTTGTTAGGAGGGCATGCTGCCTTGAAGACTTTGGTGCATGCGTCCGTGGCCCTGTTTACAAGACGGTTTAGGTCGTCTTTCGTGTTCGGGCATATAGGGGCGTTAGGAGGGAGTAGTTTCTGCAGGGTTGTGCTATATTTTTCCCAGTTGGTTTTTTTAGGGGTTGATATAGTCGGTAGGTTTAGGGCTCTCGAGGCGCTGACACGCTCATAGTCAGTGGTGCACAAGTAGAGTATTTGCTATCATTGTTCGTTGTTTACTCTGTCCACTGTACCACATTGTAATCTACATACATACACACTTGATCATAATAATAGGTACACGTTGAAGCTTTTCATTAATAATTAGTTTTATCATACTTTAAGTGTTGAAAACAAAATTTTTTTTGGTATGTTTTATTTGTCAATGTATTGCAGTTCCGTGACAAAAAAATTAAGCAGGGGAACCGCCGAATAACAGAGCTTTAAGCGAAATTATGAGTTGACATCACATTTTGGCTGATCAAAATAATAGGTACAGCGTCAGTAAATTTTGAATATCAAGTGAATAATTTGGAAATTCTTGGCTTTTTGGCAATTAAACATCCATTTCATTTAACTACAGTCTAAATATAAACAAATAATTATTTTTTTTTTTTCTTACAAGAATGGGCCGAAAGTCTTATTGTACAGCCCAATTGGCTCTTAGTCTGAAAAAAGAAGGCCAATCTCTTCGGGCCATTGCCAAATTAATGAAAAGGTCTCATAATTTTGTTGAAATGCTTTAAAAATTAAAACCTAGTCAGGAAACTCGCGAAAAGCCACAGAAAACCACCATAACACTTGACCACTACATACTTTTCTTTGAGGAATAAGGACCCATTTAAGTCGTCAAAGGCTATTGCATCAGAAATTGGACTAAAAGTTAGTGCTCCAACGATCCGTAGACGGCTACAACAAGCCAACCTTCCAAGGAGAATAGAAAGAAGGGTCCCACTTACGCGTCAAAAAAATTTAGCCATGGGGCAAACTTTTGCTAAAGATCATAAAGACTGCGCAGGATGCGCCGGAGAGAAAAAGTGAAGAAGCCTTTTATGGAGCGACGAAACTAAAATAAATTTGTTAGGGAATGAATGTGAAAGCAATGTAGGAAGCCCTAAACGAAAGAATTTTGATCCATGTTTCACAAAAAAAAATTGTCAAACATGGAGGTGCCAGTTAAAGATATGGGGCTGCTCATCCTGGTACGGCGTAGGTCCATTTTTCCTGACAACGAACAGAATGGACGCTGAGCAATACAAACCCAGATTGGAGACAGTTATGCTACCTTATGCTGAAGAAAACATGTCTTTCCATTGGGTATTTGAGTAATATAACGACCCAAGGCACACATCCGAGCTTTTGACCAAATTTTTTGAGGACCAAACAATAGACGTTTTAAAGTGGCTTCTTAAATTTTCCGACTTAAATCCAATCGAAAACTTGTGGGGAGATTTACGAAACGAAATTAGCTAAGTTTTCATTTTCAAATAATCAAAAATTATGCGAGGGCGTCCAAAAATTGTGGTATGAGACACCTGCCAGACGCTTATTAAAAGTACGCCAAAAATAATTATAAAGGTGACAAAAAATAAAGCTGGATACATCGGATATTAACTATTAAATCCCATTTAGGCAACAAAAAAATAATAATAATCAGTTAACAAACTTTTTTCATAACAATAATGGAAGTGTACCTATTATTTTGAGCAGCCTGACATTGACTTTGAAGTAAAAATGGATCTATTTTCTTTTAAAACATTATTTTATAATATAATCAAGTTTATTTGATTGAAAACAAATACTTAACGAATAATTGAGAACTAATTTTAAGTTTAATATATTGCATAAAACCGTTTTCTGTTATGTTAAAGTTTACGTAGATGTGTGTACCTATTATTATGATCAAGTGTGTACATATACATACATATTCTCTCGCGTCTTCCTTTCTTTACTTCGCTATCGCTCTCTCGATCTGTCACGCCCTCGCTTGCCTGCCCTTGAATTTAGTCTGCACCTAGCACTCCCTTCTTGCGCCTCGTCTATTGCAAATAGTTAATAAATCCGACACCGTCTTGAACCGACGCAAGGTGTCTTTAATCTGATCCCGTCTTAAAATCGAGCTAACTATCCAACATGCTCGTTGTGCCCTCGTCGTAAACCTAACTCGTTCCTTTCGCTATCCCTTCGACTAGGCATCTCATTATACACTATACCCCACAAAAAACCATATTAAACTGAACAATCGTCGACTTTTACTAAATATATCACAAACTACGCTAATGAAAAAGCTCAGTAAGCTCAACAGATAGCTTAAAAGAGAATTTAAGAATCAGTAACCCGCACGCTTGCATTCAAACAAAAATTGAAATGGTATTTTATTTTGTTAATTTTACAATATTTTGGTAATTGTATAGTCTTTGCTAAAATTCAACAGCTATTGAAAAAGATAAAAAAATCGGAGCTTACGGACGAAAACTTAGGATACTTCACGTACTTTTCCCATACTCATATGGCGTGGATTATAGACTTTCGCTAAAAAATGTAATTTGGAAAGGTCATAAGGATTTTTTTTTTATATTCATGAAGAATAAAGGAAGTAAGGAGTAAAGAGGAATTCAAATTGTATCATCTTCACATCCGTGTGGGCGCTACTATGTTGAGGTGGGCAATATCCTATTACGGCGTAGACGAGTTGCTATTTTTATCAAGCTGAGTTTATCAAGTATGCTATAAAGCTGACGTTTTTTTTTTTGAATAATTACAGTCCCTTAAGGTGTGGAGTTTTCGAAAAAAACACCCTTTTTTATTTTAGCACTAACTGAGAGTACATTTTTAGATTTTATAATCGATTTTGAGTCGTGTGTTTTAGATGCGGCTCGCAGAATAGATCGCATAGCAATCTCGAAAATAGCAGTTTTGGTTCGGTACCTCATGTTTTTCCCATAATTTGACCCGTTTTTTATGAAAACACTAGCAAAACACCTAGTTTTACCAATTTTCTCATTCATTTTCATTGATTTATTCCTTCAATGCTTTCATTTTAATTTTTTCGTCCTTTAAAACAGATTTAACACAACCTACATTTATTTCTTAAATTAGGAAACTCCGCTTGATTTTCGAGACATTTTTCGATGTCTGCTCGCTGCGACCACAGCCAATAAAAAATATTTTTCATTGCGAATGTCGTATTCAAGTGTCGCACTTTTGAAAAACGGAAATTTTCGTTATTTATAAATGCATATTATTATGCTTTTATTTCTTTTTTTTTTAATTATGCTAAATTGAATAAATATTTGATGAAAATTTTAATTCACCGTTTTCTTTGGATTGTGCTGTAAATATTAGTGCCTTTTAGTGCCAATTTTTAGTGTATCGTATTCAAGTGTCAGGGATTATATTATATCTATTGAATAATGAAAATCCTTTATCTATATTGTAACGAATGGATATTAAGTTGGCTGACTATTGTTGTCATGCCCGATAGATTGTAAATAGTCAGTCTTGGCTCGGAGTTGTTTGGAACAACACACAAATTCTTTTAGAAATAAAGTCTCCCTCTTTAGGTAGAAACTAACTCTCTCTGTATCCGTTCTCCATCCGGAATACGATGCATCAGAGCATCAGCTGTCTGAGTTTAGGCAATTGGTGCATTACTGAAGAAAAGGCCCGAATCGACCATCGAGCAAAAGGAACTGGAAGTGCAAGCTTTCCAAGCGCAGTCGGACACAAATTCTTTTAGAAATAAAGTCTCCCTGTTTAAGTAGAAACTAACACTCTCTGTCTCCGTTCTCAATCCGGAATACGAACTGTAAAAACCTAGCAATATATGTAACGAGGGGTAACGTTAATGTAATTTATATACAATATATTTTATATGTCGTTTGGTATCACTGTTTTTAAAAGAACAGCCAAAAACAAATTTCTTTAAAATCGGTCGAACGGTTTAATAGTGGTTTATACTATATATTAGATTTTATCTGTTTCCATTTTTCTTTACATTTTTTTACGTCTGTCTCTTTTTTTATATTCTCCCACAAACACCAGCCGTTTTATCGCGCTACTTCCGCCAGAGGGCGCACACTGCACGAAGAAGAGTGTATGTGTGAGAGAGAGAGAATGAGTAAGCGCGTAGCCACTGCAATTTCATTTCTTCCTTCTGGCTATAATAATGATCCAATCTGATCCAGATATTACAGGATACACACAATTTGGTTGCTCTAGCTGGTATAGTCTCTGAAATCGGGGCGCCTATCGGGACGGATAGACAGAAGGAAAGATAGCCATGGCTATGTTGATTCGGCAATTGATGCTGATCAAGAATATATATACTTTATGGGGTCGGCAACGCTTCCTTCTAGGTGTTACCCAAATCCCTTTTCACCACAAATATAAGGCTTTTAAGAAAGAAAATTTTGGGAAAACACACCTGCGATCGAGAAAAAATTGATCTTTTTTTATCTTTTCCTCATCTCATCATCTCAAGCTCGACATAGTGTTCTCCATCGACGAACAAATCAATTTATTTATCCTCTTTTCTTATCCGAACAACCACAATGTGCGCCACGGAGAAACGTGGCAGGGCCCTCTAGTTTAATATAAAAGTGAAGTATTATGAGCTGGAATTTTCGTGGCGGGAATATTTTGTAACATTCTAAATCCGATCAGAGCTATATACACCTTATTCTGTTTTTACACGGTAGATTGGTTCCTGGAAAAACCGTGTAAAAAAAGACATTGATCGAATACGCCAAAAAACGAAAGAGAAAGAAATATGTACATAATCTCTTTATGCTCTTTCTTGTTTTGTTTGGTTTCTAGCTGTTTTTGAGCTGTGTATGGTTTTTATATATTTGTGTTGTTATTTTGAACCGTGTTAAATGGAATAAAACCGTGTAAAAAATTAAAATGTTTGATTTTCCAACCGTGTTATTTCAAAACCGTGCAAAAAAAGACCGTGTAAAAACAGAATTAGGTGTATAGTAAAGCGGCCATAGATACCAACATCTAGCTCTAAGCTTTGTCGAATCGGGTTATAACTTTTTAAGTTATTGTTTTTTACCAAAATGAACATTTTTAGACCCTGAGATTTTCACATTTTATATATAAAATTCTCGTGTCATAAATTTTGTTGTTGAACTCTTCCGAAATGGCTCGACCGATTTTCGTGAAATTTTGTGTGCTGATCGGTTATTTTCATCTATTATTTTCTATGTTTCATCCCGATCAGACCACTCCCTCGGGTACCTCCCAAACAGCTATGTCCTTTTTTTTGGGAGGTACCCGAAGGAGTAGTCTGATCGGGTCAAGATTTGGTATGCATAATTTTTTTACATGCCCTTATGTTTTGACAAAGTTCGATTCAGATTGATTAGTTTTAAGGCATAGCATCGTGGGAAGCGCCCATCGCCACCTGGAGCTGCAGCACCTGTAAAACCCAGAAAATTGTTACTACAATTACCAAGGTAACCTCGCCAATCTGAACCAATAGCATTTAATGAAATTCAAAGAAAATGTTATGAAAAATATTAAATTGAATAAAACTTTTTCATACACATATGAAATCCTAGTAGGCCGAAAGAAAATTTCGGTCCTGGGGTTTGAATATTGTGTATGACATCATTATTCGTTTCATCTCGGAAGCGAAAAAAAAAAAAAAAAAAAACTTATAATCGAAAGCACATAAAATTTCAAGAAAATCGGTCGAGCCATTTTGGAGAAGTTCAATAACAAACATTGTAACCCAAGAATTTAATATATTTGAGCAATGCCCATAAGACGCAGAAGGGCCAATTTGAGTCGTCAAACGATCAAGTGTAGAACCATGCCAGATATAAGAGTACGAATTTCAGGTGAACAAATCCAAGAAAACAATGCAGATGAGCGTGTGAGCATGGCGCAGTTATGTGAATCACAATCGCAAGAGGCCCGAGATGAACGAAATCATCAAAGGTAACTAGAACGGAGGGTAACGCGCAGATACATAGTCGACAGACGTAGAGGAATTGACCAACAACGCCAACAATTTCATCGAGCATTTACATCAAATTTATTTCTTCGATTAGCATTCCAGTATGAGCCTGATGTTAAATATTATGCTCATTCTAGGGTGGTTATTGGTACTTAGGAAAAGGAATACGTGCATTGTCATGCACTCAAATTTAAAAATGAGCCAGTTGGGATGTGTTGCTCATCAGGAAAAGTACAAATTACCGAAATTGAAACACCACCTGAACCATTGCACGGTTTACTTATCGGTACAGATCCAGAGTCAAGCATGTTCCTGAAGTCAATTCGCACATTCAATTCATGTTTCCAAATGACATCATTTGGAGCAACAGAAATAGTTATCGATATTGCTGCAAACGGTCAACAATTTAATTCCACGTTCAAAATCAAAGGCCATGTTTATCACAAAGTGGGCTCATTGCTGCCAATGCCAAACGAATCTCATAAATTTGTACAAATCTACTTTATGGGTGGCGAGGACTCCGAACGTGCACTCGCCAATCGCGTGGATGCACGTTGCGACTATCATAATCTCAATTTACATTTTGCCTGGCGTATCGTCAGCGAGCTGGACGCTCTGTTAAATGAGCACAATGAATTATTGAAATTATTCAAATCACACATGCACAAACTACAAAGTGACAATCACGCTATTGTCATCAATCCTGACAGAACATTAGCTGGAGAGCATATACGTAGATTCAATGCTCCTGTTGTTGACGACGCACAGTGGCGATTTCGACGAAAAGAGGTGGCAAAAGTCGGAGATTTTTTTTAGCGCTTCGGATACAATGAATATACGCATTTAATAGAGAATTTTCCAGAGCTTTCAAAAATCAAACCGTTTTTCGTGCGAGGTTGTGACAGGTAAATCGGTATAGAAGCCAAACGGCTCCGAAGCGCAGAAAGGGCTTTTAGACTTAGGTAATAAATAGTTCAAGGAACATATACAAAAAAATCTCGGGAAAATTTAGGTAAATATTTTTGTAAAGTCCAGTCAAAGTTGAAAAACTGCTCAAAATGTAGGTACTAATGAATCCATATGCTCAGGTACACTCAATATTAGAATAATTTTGCATTTCGCGCTACCTCAATTATGTTGTTGGTTATGAATGAATATGCAGGCTAGTATTTCTACCTTTACCTGTCTTTTTGACCAGGTTTTGCATGCAAGAATTAGGTGTATGGAGTTCATTTTAAAGCTTGCATATACCATTCCGCGAGAGGGGGAATCGTTTGACAACAGCACGCCAGCCAACGAAATACAAAAGACTAGGAAAAAAATTATTCAAGAAAAATTCTTAGACAAACTATCACTGAAGGTGGACTGCCCCAAACAAGGATTTGGAAACACAAACGATGGAAACTCTTCACGGACATTCTTTGAGAAAAACGAAATTACTGCAGAAATAACTGGGGTGGATATTGACATTATCAAAAGATTGGGTGTCATTTTAAATATTTTAAACTGCAAAGAAAAAATAAATACCCGCAAGTTTGGTGAATATGCCTCGAAGACTGCAGAGCTGTTACTGGAAAAATATCCTGAAAAGAAGCTAACTCCCACGCTTCATAAAATTCTGGCACATGGTCAAATTTTAATTGAACATCAGAGCCTACCAATTGGAGAGATGTCAGAGGAAGCCCAGGAAACAAGAAACAAAGACTACAAAAAATACAGGAATATGAATACGTGCAAGACATCACGAATTAAGCAAAACCAAGACCTTTTCAACATGTTGGCAGCCTCTTCAGATCCATATACACACCTGATCATAATAATAGGTACACACATCTACGTAAACTTTAACATAACAGAAAACAGTTTTATTCAATACTGTAAACTTAAAATTAGTTCTCAATTATTCCTTAAGTATTTGTTTTCAATAAAATAAACTTGATTATATTATAGGATAATGTTATAAAAGAAAATAGATCCATTTGTACTTCAAAGTCAATGTCAGGCTGCTCAAAATAATAGGTACACTTCAAGTATTGTTATGAAAAAAGTTTGTTAACTGATTATTATTATTTTTATTTTTCCTAAATAGGATTTAATAGTTAATATCCGATGTATCCACATCTATTTTTTGTCAACTTTATAATTATTGTTGGCATACTTTTAATAAGCGTCTGGCAGGTGTCTCATACCACAATTTTTGGACGCCCTCCCATAATTTTTGATTATTTGAAAATGAAAACTTAGCTAATTTCGTTTCGTAAATCTCCCCTCAAGTTTTTGATTGGATTTAAGTCGGAAAATTGAATAAGCCACTTTAAAACGTCATATTTTGGTCCTCAAAAAATTTGGTCAAAAGCTTTGATGTGTGCTTTGGGTCGGTATAATACTTAAATACCCAATGGAAAGTCATGTTTTCTTCAGCATAAGGTAGCATAACTGTCTCCAATCTGGATTTGTATTGCTCAGCGTCCATTCTGTTCGTTGTCAGGAAAAATGGACCTACGCCGTACCAGGATGAGCAGCCCCATATCTTTAACTGGCACCTCCATGTTTGACAATGTTTTTTTGTGAAACATGGATCAAAAATTCTTTCGTTTAGGGCTTCCTACATTTCTTTCACATTCATTCCCTAATAAATTTATTTAAGTTTCGTCGCTCCATAAAAGGCTTCTCCACTTTTTCTCTCCGGCGCATCCTGCGCAGTCTTTATGATCTTTAGCAAAAGTTTGCCCCCTTGGCTAAATTTTTTGACGCGTAAGTGGGACCTTTCTTTCTATTCTCCTTGGAAGGTTGGCTTGTTGTAGCCGTCTACGGATCGTTGGAGCACTAACTTTTAGTCCAATTTCTGATGCAATAGCCTTTGACGACTTAAATGGGTCCTTATTCCTCAAAGAAAAGTATGTAGTGGTCAAGTGTTATGGTGGTTTTCTGTGGCTTTTCGCGAGTTTCCTGACTAGGTTTTAATTTTTAAAGCATTTCAACAAAATTATGAGACCTTTTCATTAATTTGGCAATGGCCCGAATAGATTGGCCTTCTTTTTTCAGACTAAGAGCCAATTGGGCTGTACAATAAGACTTTCGGCCCATTCTTGTAAGAAAAAAAATAATTATTTGTTTATATTTAGACTGTAGTTAAATGAAATGGATGTTTAATTGCCAAAAAGCCAAGAATTTCCAAATTATTCACTTGATATTCAAAATTTACTGACGCTGTACCTATTATTTTGATCAGCCAAAATGTGATGTCAACTCACAATTTCGCTTAAAGCTCTGTTATTCGGCGGTTCCCTGTTTCATTTTTTTGTCACGGAACTGCAATACATTGACAAATAAAACATACCAAAAAAAATTTTGTTTTCAACACTTAAAGTACGATAAAATGAAATTAATGATATTAATGAAAAGCTTCAACGTGTACCTATTATTATGATCAGGTGTGTATTTCATCCATTAGATATGTGAGATCACAAATTAAATCGGCAAGCAGTTATTCTTCAGAAATGATAAGTTTATTAGATATTCCTCCCACTAAACAGGAAGTGGAGGATTATTTTACAGAAACAACAAAATTAAACCAACTTTCAGATTAAAAAAAAAATTTTTTTTTTATTTAAATTTTTTAATATTAGGTTTAGTTGAAAATTAATTAAAAAATAATATTTTATAGTAAAAAACACCATTAAAAGTAATTTTCGATAAAAAAAAAATAGAAATTGAGCATTTTACATATGCACCGGCAACAAAGTTCAACTTTAACCCATTATTGTGAAGCTTTTAGACACTGTAGCATAATGTACTTAAGCAGATAAAA
This sequence comes from Drosophila lowei, assembly GCA_008121275.1. Taxonomy (NCBI): domain Eukaryota; kingdom Metazoa; phylum Arthropoda; class Insecta; order Diptera; family Drosophilidae; genus Drosophila; species Drosophila lowei. The sequence goes on from CM017778.1 coordinate 568,556, forward strand.
TTTTGAAAGATTTTTCTTTCATATGCAGTTTGTTTCATGAAGTTATCTCTATTTGTTCAGAAGTTATTAATTTAGCAAGCTGTGAAACGGCGGAATTCGCCACTGTGCGACGTTGCTAGAATCATGGTTGGCGACCGTACAGCTACGCGAAAAAGTGATAGTTATTTTTATTGAACTGAAAAAATGTTTTCTTGAAATAATATACAAGGCAAAACAACGTTTGCCGGGTCACCTAGTATTTTATAAATTTTATTTTATATACTATAAACTTGTGAAAAATATACATGAATAATACGAAATATTTACTTTCGGCAACGAACAACAAAAAAAAGTTCTGGTAATTTTGTCTACCACTTCGGCCCCCGCAACTAGCCTTCAATTCTTGTAATGTCATTATGTATAATTTTTGTGATTTTTTTAATTTATTTTAGATCCGTAAACTTATTTTGGAGATGATTCATCGACTGCCCATAACAGAAAATTTAAGACAACATGTCAAATCAATTATAACAATGATGCTTAAAATATTAAAAACTGACAATGAAGAAAATGTCCTTGTAAGCCTTCGAATAATAATTGAGCTGCATAAACACTTTCGTCCATCTTTTAACCCAGAAGTAAGTAAAATGCAAACTCAATTTTTTAATTATAGGTCCTTTAACAACTATAACAAAACATCGATAACAACGATTACGTCAACCAGTTAATCAGTCGATCCCAAGCGAAGCTACAACAACAAAATAATGCAATAATAACCAGCCTTGCCTCAAGACCTGCTAGTATTATTGAAGTATTTGGTCAGTGCAGACTCATAGTCTTGCGACCACTAAATTCGCTCCAAAAGCAATCAAATAAAAAAAAAACTCCAAACACAATCTTCTTACACTGCTTTAGTACAAATTCGGCACAAATGTCAATCTATCTCGATAGTAACTTCTATTGGAGGCATGGTATTATTTAAAATTGTGAGTGGCTGTGTAGTACAATATACGAGGGCGGATCATTAATTACCCGTGTTTGACGATTGGGGGCGTGTCTAAGATTATCATATATGCGATATATTAGAATCCGCATCACTAAGTTTCAGCCTGAACTACTAGTCAAGTTTTTTTGTAATTTGTTTTTCTCATGTGTTTTACATTTGACGATAAAATTAAATAGAAAAAAATGCAAATAAAAGTTAAGGTTAGTTCTCCCTACATCGCAACCGTGAGATAGTGGTTTGATGAATAATCCTTGTGGTCGACCAAATAACGTGACCATGCATGAAAACTCTCTAAAATCGTTGGAATGATATTGGACAATATTGTAAAAAGGAAGTGCGGGAAATAGCTGACACTGTAGTCATCTCACTAAGGGCCGGTCTCACGACTTCGGGTTAACATTTATCCGATAACGAAAATTGTTTTTCTCAAGGGCTCATGCGAAAGTGAACTTCTAAACGACGGCCGGCTGCCGGTTAGGTATTTTTCGGCTTTACAAAAAGATGAAGAAGCAGAGACTATTGAAAAGTTGATTTAAGAGAACCAGATGAAGAACAGGTGCGTTGGATTTTCGTAAAATATAATTAAGAACGATATACCCGATACTTCAGTATGGCTCCCCTCTGCCAGAGGACGCTAACATTGAACGGCAAAGAGTGTGTGAGAGAGAGACAGAAAATCAGTCCGAACGTGTAGGGCGCTGCGTAGCCACTGCAAATTGATTTGTTCCCTTTGGTTATAATAATTATCCGATCCGATCCAGATTCGGCAATCTGGTAGATATGGTAATTTTCTATGATTTTGAGTTTTTCTCGTATCTTCAAAATTGTGGATGCCACAGATTTTCGACCTTTGTGGGAGGAGGGCCGACATTTTTGAAATACGCTTGTAACAGTGAGATATTACTGGAGTCTGGATAAAAAATGTAGTTTCTCTAGCTCTTATAGTCTATGACATCTAGGTGCTCATCGGGACGGATAGACGGACCGACAGACATTGTTCAATCGACTCGGCTATTGATGCTGATCAAGAATATATATGCTTTATGGTCCTTCTAGGCGTTACACACATCCACTTTCCCCACAAATCTAATATACCCCTATACTCATTTTAAATATCGGGTATTATTAATAATTATAGAGCTCTGTATAATTTGGAGAGAGAACTCGAGTGTGGAGATGATGGACAAAAGGTCATCTTTAATAGTGAAAGGGTCTTCAGAGAAAAAACGAATTTGTTTGCTGATTTAGACGAGGAGAAGTTTGGGCAACAAAGCATCATGCAAAAAATGCTTTTCTTTCCTCTTCCATTTTCTTTTTCCGTGTAACGGCATTACTCTTTGTTGGAAGCTGCCGATCTTTTTCGGCAACTCTGACTCCACATTTACAAAATAAAAATTGCTCCATTGTTTAGGTTACAATTTGGCGTTTATTGTTCGATATTGTTTGTTAGAGGCCGTGGCCGTGGACTTCGATTTGGGTGTTAGGCTGACCGACTGCCTCGAAGAGGAACGACCGACTAGACAGATGGAGGGGTCGAAGCAGGCTTATAAGAAGTAAGAGTGTTACATAGAGAGCGTACGTAGGATGAGCGCGATAACAGAAAACTTAAGAGAGACGTGACTTAAGAGATATTAACGGCTGCTGCTCCGAACATACTCCCCCCCGTTGAAAGACCAGGGCTTTTAACAGGATCCTCAACTGGAAGGACGCACAGCCTGTTGACGGCTCGACGAGTGGTTCCAGAGGGTGTCAGCAGGATGGCAACTCTCACAGCGCCATCAGCTCCAGCTATAACCTCGATCACCCGCGCTAAGGGCCACTTCAACGGTGGCAAGTTTTCATCCTTGATGCAAACGACATCGTTGACCTGGATCGAGGGTTGTGGTGTGCGCCATTTGGCACGTTGTTGAAGCAGAGTCAGGTACAGGAGACTCGCTGCCAGCGATCGAGTCGATTGAAGTTGAGACCCGTAACGTCAGGCTCAGGGAACTCCATCAGCGGACGACCAATTAAAAAATGTCCGGGTGTAAGGACGCCAAGATCTTCAGGGTTTTCTGAAATCGAGATAAGAGGACGATAATTCATTACAGCTTGGATTTGGCAGACCAATGTCCGCAGCTCGTCGAATCCAAAAAGTGACGATCCCAAGGCGCGATAGAAATGCTGCTTGGCCGTCTTCACTGCTGCCTCCCACAAGCCGCCGAAAGGCGGCGAGCGAGGCGGTATGAATCTCCAATCGAAGCCGTTGTTGATGCAATGATTATGAACTTTAGCACGATGCTTCTCGCTCATAAATAGCCGCCGAAGGTCCTCTAACTCGTTCCTTGTGCCCACAAAATTGGTGGCATTATCCGACCAAATGCATCGGGGAATACCGCGAGTAGCAACGAAGCGTTTGAGGGTGCTCAAGAAAGCAGCAGTGGTTAGGTCCTTCACCAATTCCAACCAGACGTCCGTTGTTGCAAAACAGATGAACACGCAGATGTAAGATTTCATTGGTGCTCGACTGCGCCCATCTGGCTTATAGTAGAAGTAATCAATTCCAGTGACGCTAAATGCAGGCACTAACCATACAGTATATAGATGTGCCAGTTCATACCACGAAAGCGTCACACACTGGCTAGCGCGTTGAGTACCCCAGAGTACTGACGCGTCATTATGAGAGAGAACGCAGAGAGAACATCTTTGCATGTGTTAGTACACACGCAATGTTTTGAAAAAAATATGTGATTGTATGCTTTTTTCGTTTTCAGAGTTTGAAAGCTGGATTGAGTTCTCTTATTCTGTTGTGCCTCCAGCATGTTTTAATGTATGTGTGTGTGTGTTTAGTATTGCTGGCCGCTAGAACTGAAATTTGAGTTTGGTTCTTTTTTTGGGTCTTTTGATGAGCTGACCTACCGCCACAAAATAAATGAAGAATGGGCAGGGGGTGGGGATATGGAACACTAGGGCGCGGAAAATAAAATAAAAGCTGTTATTTGTTTGATTTATACTACAAAATATAAAAAATTACATTAATATAATTACACATTTATTTCCTTATTTTAAACTGGTTGATTATAAATTATAAAAATTTTGTTAACGCCGTCGGCTCTCGACTTCTTTGTTTATTAAAACTAAAATAATGATGTATCTAAATATACGATATATGAAAAATATATATAAACTAAAATAAATATGCATTCATATATATGGAATTGGTTTAACATATATTTCACATCAATTGTCAGTCGCGCGCTTTCCGACGGGAATCTGCAAAGCAAAAATTTAGATGCCGGTCGCACCTTGAATACTCTCATGGACAATACCCATAAATTTTCTAATTCAATTATGAAATATCTTATCTTATATATATATATATATATCTTTTGAATACCCTCATGCAATATAAGAATGTAATAAACTGATATTTTTATGTACATATGTATGTACATAAGATATTTCATAATTGAATTAGAAAATTTATGGGTATTGTCCATGAGAGTATTCAAGGTGCGACCGGCATCTAAATTTTTGCTTTGCAGATTCCCGTCGGAAAGCGCGCGATTGACAATTGATGTGAAATATATGTTAAACCAATTCCATATATATATGTATGCATATTTATTTTAGTATATGTATATAAATTTTTTCTTAAATCGTATATTTAGATACATCATTATTTTAGTTTTAATAAACAAAGAAGTCGAGAGCCGACGGCGTTAACAAAATTTTTATAATTTATAATCAACCAGTTTAAAATAAGGAAATAAATGTGTAATTATATTAATGTAATCAGGCAGGCTCCGTTTTTCATTTACTTTTTGCGGATTACGTTTTCAGCCAAAACGTTTCGTTTTAAGGTGCTCCAGTTTTCACATATTTTTGTTATCGATATGTTTCTTTTTTCATCGTTTCTGGCAAACAAAAACAGCTGACCTGGCTGCTTTGTAAAAATATAGCGTGATTAAAATGCCTTTTATTTTTTCAATTGCTTGTTTTGAAGCAAAACGATTGCAGAAATTACGTGATCTAAGAAGATCTAGACATCTTAGATGCAACACTTGTGTATTTAACATGTCTGACGAACTGTGAGTAACAGCATGCACATTGAAAATTAAATTGCTAATGGTCAAGCTTTCAGATTTGTAAAGTCATTTCGGATCGACAAAAAAACTTTAAAAATGATTTTGGAGAAAGTTCAACCCCATTTAGGTGTTACCAGGAAGTTATCTCCCTCTACGCAATTGGCTTCAGTAATGCGATATCTCGCCACTGTCTGCTACCAGTGGGCAGTTGCCAAAGACCACCATATAAACATTGGACGCAGTACATTTGGAAAGATTCTTTACAAAGTTATTCCGTTGATGGACAGGCTGTTATGTGTTGAGTTCATTTCGTTGCAGATGAATAATCATCAATTGCAACAATCATATGAATATTTCTATCGGAACTTTAAATTGCCTCAAATTGGTGCCTGTGTGGATTGAACTCACATCAGAATACTAAAGCCTGTACAAAACCACTCCGTGTTCTATAATAGGAAAGGATTTTATAGCATGAATGCCATGGTGGTGTGCAACTACAACATGGAGATAATTGCTATTAATGCCACTCACCCTGGTTCCTGCCATGACTCCTTAATTTGGAATCACTCCCCTGCTGGGGAATATTTATCCACGACCATCAATGGGTTTGTTTTGGCTGATCCGGGCTACGCTCTAGAGAGTTTTGTTCTGACTCCTTATAAGAGCGCGGAGATAGCCACCTATCAGCACAGATTCAACATCAAACATACTGGAGCACGAAATATTATCAAACGCGCCATTGGAGTCCTTAAAAGCCGTTTCCGTTGCTTGCAATGCACTTTAAATTACCCACCAATATTTTGTTGCCAAATTATAAATGTATGCTGTGCCCTGCACAATATTTGTAGAAGACGTAATGTCTTAATCGAGGAGGATGTTCGATTTGACGGCCTTCTAGACACTGAAAATGAATTCGTCGACACTGAGAATAAGGGATCATCTATACGCGATGAAATAGCTCAGGCCATTCCTTATTAAAATGCAAAATTTTTCATATTTTTTCTTCTTTATATCATTCGATATTCTTTATATCTAATAAAGCTAAGTTTCACAATAAACTAATAGTAGCAAACTAATTATTTCGAAAATTTGTACAAAATTTGGCTAAATTTGTCTACAAGCGCCTTTTGGACCTCGAGCTTCTCCTTCTCTAACGCTTCCATTCTTTCGAAATGTTCCGAAATTTTCTTGGAAATTGTCGACATTTCATTCAGCTGAGCAGCGCAGATATCGTTGAGGTCCATGGTCTGCGCTGGTCTAGTTCGACGGCGCTTCGGCATGGGCTCCTCCTTCCCTGAGGGTTCGTCCTTCTCTGAGGGTTCCTCCTCAATGGGGTCTTCCATCACGCATTTAACCCCAGTGTCGGCCTCCTTGGTCGTACAGGGGGGAAGTCCATACGCTGGCCCACCTACTCCTTCCACCATTTCATAGAGGCCACATAGCTTTGCCACTTCCTCCTCCAATTCCCCAAGCGATTGCTGTGCGTAGGGCCCTCCACCTGTAGCTCGAGTTTCTAATTTGTTCTTGGCCAGCTTCTTGCGGATGTTTGTTTTCCAATTTGCCCAAACCTGAAATTGTAGAATTGAATATAGTAGTGTGCTACCTTTTGTTTGTGCAACACATACCTTTTTCCAACCCAATGCGTCCTTGATTGGCGGCCCAACAGCATTGAGAGCGCCGCAAAGCTCTGCCCACTTGGCATCGACAACAACTCTTTACAAATCCTTTTGCCAAGTCCGGGTTGTTTTTCATGAAACCCACCAGGATTTCATCTTGAAGAGATGATTTATGCTTTCCCCTGGATATAAAGAACAAAGCGGTCATTTTGAAATAAAAAACGAGGGGGAACGTTGTGAGTTGCTGCTGTGACCGCAACTCTATATTTATACCCGATACATAGTCAGTATGGCTACATTAAACGACAGAGAGAGACAGAAAATCAGTCAGAACGTGTCGACGGGCGCTGCGTAGCCACTGCAAATTGATTTGTTACTTTATCTACTTATATAACAATAATATATAATATAATATATTATATAATATATATATATAATATAATATAATATACAATATACTTATAACAATAATCCGATCTGATTCGGATTAGGCAAGATCCGGCAATCTGGTAGATATGGCCATTCTCTATGATTGTGCGTTTTTAATTTTCTCCTATCTTCGAAATTGTGGTTGCCACAGATTTTTGCGGGGCGGAAGGGGGTGAGGCGAAATTTTAATAACAACTCGTCAAGGTTCGATATCACAGGAGTGTGGATACCAAATTTGGTTGCTCTAGCTTTTATAGTCTCTGAGATCTAGGAACTCATATTTAGCAATAGGCAAAGCCGGCTATGATACGTGTGTGTTAGAGAGAGACAGGGCGAGAAAAAATGAAATTGTTTTCTCCATTCTGGCTATAATAATGATACGATCTGATTCAGATTCTGCAGTCTAGAAGATAAATTCATTCTCAACGATTCTGCGTTTTTAATTTTTTCGTATCTTTAAAATTGTGGATGCCACATATTTTCGTCCTTTGTGGGGGCGGAAGTGGGCGGGGCGATGTTTTGAAATATACTTGTAACAGTGACATATCACAGAAGGCTGGATACAAAATGTCGTTGCTCTAGCTTTTATAGTCTTTGAGCACTAGGCGCTGATAGGGACGGACAGACGGACAGACAGACAGGGCTCAATCGACTCGGCTATTGATGCTGATCAAGAATATATATACTTTATGGGGTCGGAAACGCTTCCTTCTGGACGTTACACACATCCATTTTCACCACAAATCTAATATACCCCAATACTCATTTTGAGTATCGGGTATAATTAATTTGCTGCACTTACATTTTGAAGTCCGAATTAAATTGGGCGGGAAACAGCTGTGCTCACCCAGATGTTCTGTTAAGCGCATGTTACAAGCACAGTCTGAGCTGTTACATGCCCATTTGTGCTGTTATGCCATTTATTTATTATTTATTAAATTAAAATTAATTAAAATTAAATTAAATTTATTACTTGCCAACGTTCCGATAACCAAATCGGAATGCGTCAGCTGTTTACACCAAAACGAAATTTGTTGTTGCCGTGGCCAATTTTGTCCGAACCAAATTTGAGGTTGGGTTAAAATAAAATTATTTATAAAGAAAGCACAAGTTAAATTACCCTGATATATAGGTGTCAAGTTTATGTTAATGCATCAATAAGTCATCTATTTTTTTTCTTTTGAAATTAAGGTTCGTTTTGTTGTATAAAAAGCCGTTTACTTTTCATTTCGTCAAAGAAAATGTTTTCGTTTTGAAAACGAAGAAATCTTGCGGAATGGGAAAACGGGAGCCCCAATTTATGTGATTTCAAAAGTAAATCGGAAAACTTTTGTGAAAGTGAAAAACGGAGCCTGGCTGAATATTTTATATTTTGTAGTATAAATCAAACAAATAACAGCTTTTATTTTATTTCCCGCGCCCTATTGTACCATACCCCCACCCCCTGCCCATTCTTCATTTATTTTGTGGCGGTAGGTCAGCTCATCAAAAGACCCAAAACAAGAACCAAACTCAAATTTCAGTTCTAGCGGCCAGCAATACTAAACACACACACGCAAAGTACGTGAGAATGCATGTGCACCCATACATTAAAACATGCTGGAGGCACAACAGAAAACAGAACTCAATCCAGCTTTCAAACTCTGAAAACGAAAAAAGCATACAATCACATATTTTTTTCAAAACATTGCGTGTGTGCTAACACATGCAAAGATGTTCTCTCTGCGTTCTCTCTCATAATGACGCGTCAGTACTCTGGGGTACTCAACGCGCTAGCCAGTGGGTGACGCTTTCGTGGTATGAACTGGCACATCTATATACTGTATGGTTAGTGATGCAGGCGAATCCTGTACTCGATCCTTCGGTAGGTCAGCCATGATGTGTTCCACAAGACGAGGTCTGGACCGCAGCAGATGACGCATTTTCGCAAGGCGCGAGCCACAGTTTTCATGCCGCCGATGGGCCAAAACTGTAAGCGAATCGATCCAAGTAGCGAATGCGGACCAGCATGGTGAAGATTCCGATGAAAGTGCGTAATGATGGCGAACGTCAATGGATGATCCTTGGGAAAAAAGATTGGGTGGCGTGCATCGAAGCCAAGAGTGCCGCAGGCGGCCACCAACACGAATAAGACCAAAGTCAGCAGTTCCCTTTCCGCAGAGCAAGGTACTCAACGATGCGACATAACAAGTGCGATCCTTTGCGAAGGTCCTCAGCTGAGAGCTCCGGTGACTTCGTCCTACTGATGAACTTCTGAACGTAACCAAAAATGCGCATCGTGACTCCAAATGAGTTGATGTGCTTAAACGAAAATTTACGAAAACGGATGAGTGTGTGAAATAGCTTGACTTGAATGGTGGGACCAAACATAAGCAGATCATTTAACGAAAGACCAGATGTGGTAACTGCAGAGCCGTCGAATACGACCCTCAGCTTTGTTGTGGAGCTGTCCTCGTTGATGACGCAATGATGTGGCAAGAAATATTTGCACTTGTGCCTATCTTCCTTGGGCACCAGAGACATATGATCGAGGGACAGGTACTCCTTCATAAATGCCGAATATTTGTCATAAAGAGCTGGATTACGCACGAACTTGCGCTCCAAATTTTCCAAGCGCCGCTTTGCTTGCAAATAAGAATCTCCCAAGGACTCTAAACTTCGCTTCATAGGCAAGCGAACAGAGTATTCCTCTGAGGGTAAGCGAGTGTGATGGTCGACGAAGTGCTCCTCGCAGTGAAGTTCCTCCTTGGATGCCCTAGCGATTGGCCCAAAATTGACGAACCAAGTCATCGAGCCGAGTGCTGTGATTGGTGTCATCCGAAGATTGGGTTGCGATAAACGACGAGGAGTTGGGGGCCGAGTGCCCGCCACCAGATAGAATCCATCCGAGATGTGTCTTTTGCAGCAAAGGTAATCCAGGCGCCAGCTGAATTTGTCCCACACACAGCAACTCAAAGAAAAGTCCGGCTCCGATGAGCAGATCTATCCGCTGTTGCTTATGGAACGAAGGGTCAGCAAGCTGGATATTCAAAGGTATAGGCCAATTAGCAGTGCTAATTGAGACGCGAGGTTGACTGTCCGTAATCTTCTGGGCAACGACGGCAGTGATGCTAGTGGTGAAATCTGAAATCCGCGAATTCAGAACGAGATCCACCGAGATACCTTCAGTTGAGAAGCTAGCATCTCCTAAGCCAGAGACTGCAGTAAGCGACTTAGTTTTGCGCAGTTGAAGCTGATTAGCTAGACGAGTAGTTACGAAATGCAATTGCGAGCCCGAGTCCAACAATGCGCCACATGGCATGAAAGTTCCAGCGCTGTTTTTGACGAGAACGACGACGGTGGCTAATAGAACAGGCTCAGACGGACGCTGGGATATAAGAGCTTGCGGCGAGGAGGGCGACAATGCAACCATTGCGGTATGATTTGGCTGCGGCTCAAATGAAGAAACAGTTTGGAAGGGCTCTGTTGGACGAAGAAAATGCAGAAGAGTGTGGTGCTTCGATTGGCAAGTACGGCAGGGACCTGATTTACAATCTTTCAAGTGATGACCCTTTCGTAGGCAATTGACGCATAACAAGAGCCTCTTTACTTCCTTGTGACGATCATTCGGCGATAGAGTTTTGAACCGTAGACAATTGGCAATCATATGGTTCGTGCCCTTACAAAACACACAGGAAACAGAAGCGCACGATGCTACAAACGATTTTCGATGATGCGTACTCACGGCCAACCTGACCATCTTGCCCTTGCATGGAGTGGTGAATGCCTTCAAGGGTACGACATCTTTGTTCCAGAAAGGCAGATAATTTCTCCCAGGATGGAAGATCGTGATTCGACGACGCTGCTTCCCATTTAACTTGAGTCTGCCTGTCCAAATTTTTCCACAGTGCGTGGACGATGATGCAATCAGCTATTTCCTCCCTAGTTTCCAGCGCATCCAACGCGCAAAGATGTGAGGTGGCGGCGCCCTTAAACGCCCGCAGCGAAACAACAGATGAGTCCCCACGCGCCAGCCCAAATATGTGCCTGTAGAATGAGACGTTTATTAGCAAATCGATTTTTGAGAATATCTAATGCGGTATTGTAATTAGCCTTGCTCATCTCCAACGAACTAATGGTGTCCAACGCCGCTCCGCTCAAACAAGACCGCAAATGCTGTAACTTCTTGATAGAAGTCAGCTCAGCTTCACTATCAATCACAGCTGTGAACATGGAATAGAAGCTTGTCCACTCTGTATAGGCTCCGCTGAACTTGGGCAGCTGCAGCTGTGGCAAGCGCGATCGATTGGCCATGTACATAATGGATTGGGATTCACTTGGGTTCATTTGAAACGTGGAACAATGCGTGGGCTGCGAACGCTTGCCCAACTCACGCTGTAGAATGGTCCTCAATGATAGGATGGACGAGTCAAATTTTCCTGGTATATCACTGGACATAGACTCAAAATCCACTTCTTCCAAACTGGTAAAATTAGATTTCAGCTCCGTCAATGATTCCAACAATCCTCGCAGATCATATTCATCCATTTGGCGCAGCTTTTCACGATCCATCTCTGTGCGTATGGACTCTAGCCTGTCGAAAATGGCTCTAGCCTTCAGCCTCATGAAGGAGATTCGCGATGCCGGGAATTGGGTGCTCGCTGCGTTCGCACTAACCCTTTCACTAGATGGAGCATCGCCAACAGTCATTGTATCACTATCATTGCCCATAGCCAACGATCCACTCCTATTATTCTTCCTTTTGCCCATGGTTTTGGCTATTGAGTCGATCACAGTTGATGTCGATCAAAAATGATGCAACGCGAGAGTTCAGACGAGTTTAAAACGTTTAGCGTTCACTTTTGCGGCACTTTTTATTTGTGTATGTCCAAAATGTATGCGCCGGCAAAGTATGCACCGACAGTTATGCACAAACGAACGACCGAGATGTTTTGCACTGTTTCGAGTTCGAATTCGAGAGAGAGATATGTGCAGCCGGTCACGAGAGCTGGCTGAAGCAAACGACGAAAGAGGAGGCGAAGAAAGCTAACGGACCACGCTTAGAACTCTATGCAGCCGGTCTTGACAGTGCGCTGCGCAGCAACGAAGCAGACGGCGAAAGAGAAGCGAAAACGAATAGCGGGTCGCTAGAACTGCCACGGTCGGCCACAACGATCTTTGGTTCGCTACTTTTCGACAAATGTCACGTTAAACCTTCGAATTTGATTTAACGAACGACTTGAAACACTATTAACACACGACAAGTCCACGGCGATCACGTCGGGGTCACCAAAATGTTGGAAGCTGCCGAGCTTTTTCGGCAACTCTGACTCCACATTTACAAATTAAAAATTGCTCCGTTGTTTAGGTTACAATTTGGCGTTTATTGTTCGATATTGTTTGTGGATTGCTGTTCGACGAAGAGGACTGCTGACCAACTGCCTCGAAGAGGAACGACCGACTAGACTCATGGAGGGGTCGAAGCAGTGGCTTATAAGAAGTAAGAGCGTTACATATGTGTGTGCGTGTATGCACTGAGAGCGTACATAGGATGAGCGCGATAACAGAAAACTTAAGAGAGACGTGACTTAAGAGATATTAACGGCTGCTGCTCCGAACACTCTTCTTATTTTTTAATATTTTTTTACGCTCTCCACATAAGAAAATTAATTTCTTTATTTTTCGACATTTTCCAAATGCTGATGCAATAATCAAAGCAATTGTGTGTCAGAAACCGGTCCTAAGTGGGTAATCACATTTCATATGAATATTTTGTTATGAAGAAGCACTCGCGCGATAGTCTGCCGACCAAAATGCAAACGCGAGAACGCTTTAACGGAGTCTTTGGTGAGATTATGTTGCAACCTTTTTTGTTTTGTAACCTGTTTTTTGTGTTATTTACCTCGATAACCTTGAAAACAGTAAAAAGATCATCGACGAACATAATATTTATAGCTTTTGACCAAACCTCGCAAATAACGCTTGACAATTTCGGGGTGTCCGAAAAAAAACTCTCATTTACGGACACATTGTGAAAGAGACAGAAAAAACCGCATTAAATCTGTTTTTCTCAACTCGCCCTTCGCTCAAGCAAAGACCGACTTTTTCACTTCTCTTTACTTTACTGGCACTTTTTCTGTAAGCTCTGGAGTAAAAGTGTCTCTTTAAGTTGTTATTGTGAGACACGATCGTGTGTCAGCTCAACCGATAACACGAAACAGATAACACAATCGAAGAGACAAAAAGTGTTCTGTTCAGTGAGACAGCGTGTGTGTGGTCTTTTTCTGTTTTGTCAGGGACCAGACAGCAAAGGAAAAAACCGTTCTTTGCGAGCACTGCTTTTGACACCTTCGATTTTGTTTTGATGCAAAAATCTACCTGTTTGTAAAAAGACAAATTTGTTTTCCATGTTTCCTGTTTCTACATGCCTATGCTACCATATCGAGCACATCATCCAGGCTAGGACCCCTGAGTCTATTATCTGTTTTTAAAAATGGCTCGGCGGTAAGGGTTTTGACTGTACATTTACAATACTACGAAATGACTGTTGCCGTATTCTAAGCTAAAACAGGTACCTAATGATACGCCTTCGTATCTAAATACACCCAGCGACAAAAAAAGCCGTACTCTGAAATTTCATGAATTTTTGACTTCTCAAGCAATTTTCCCCAAATGTTGTCCGATTCGTTTAATTTTTATTTTTTGTTGTTACGTAATCGATTTCAAACAAAAGTTTATCCTAATTTCTTTCATAGTCATATACATACTCAGAAACAAATTCTTTTTAAAATCACAAGCTTGTGACGCTTTTTCGGTAATTTTGACCCAACGAAAGAAAAATTAAATTAAAATAGAAAAACAACTTTTTACAACAAAAACTAAATTTTTTCTGATAAGTGAATTTGTTTCCTGTCAACTAATAACAAATTCAATATAATTCAGAGGTTTTTTTTTAAATTAGTAATTCATTAATATTTTGTTGTATCAAACTTTGCATTGTCGAAAATTTCCAAGATAACACGAATGGATAATATTCATGGGCAACACGAGCAAAGTACCCAAGCATACCCTGAGCGTCTTTTCGCGAATTAATTTGCGGTTAAAAAATACGTCTGACGTTGTTGACGATTCGATTTCTAAATAGTTAAGCCGTTATTTTCTCAGGGTTCTGACGGAATTCCCGGTTGTGTACTCAATAATTCCTCCATAAGAAAGGTAGCTAGTCTGTTAGAGTTTGTTGTTAGAGTTTACCTCTTTCATTATTAAAGGCTTTCAAGGTAACTTACAGACGGATGTAATTTGCACCGACTTCAGTAAAGCATTCGACTCTGTAAACCATTACCTTCTAGCACATAAACTTGACCTTTTAGGGTTTCCGCCCAACCTCCTGAGATGGATTTCTAGCTATCTTTGTTCCAGGTCTCAGAGAGTCCTCTTCAAAAACTCCCTCTCTTCACCAGTACAGGTTTCTTCGGGAGTACCACAGGGCAGCCATCTAGGCCCCTTACTCTTCACACTCTGTATTAATGACTTGCCTTCGGTATTAACATATTCTCGAGTACTTATGTATGCGGATGATGTTAAACTCTGTGTCCAGTATAAGGACATTTGTTTTCATTCTCGCTTGCAATCCGATCTCAATAACTTTCAGTCATGGTGCTGTGCAAACTTGTTACAACTTAATGCCGCGAAATGCAAAGTAATGACATTTCATCGTTCTAGCCCCTTGTTGGCTCCCTATATTCTATGTGGCGGTTCTCTTGAGAGAATTACCCTGGTGAATGATCTTGGTGTCTTATTAGACGCAAAGTTAAAGTTTTCCGAACACATTTCTACCATGGTAAATAAGGCCATGGGCGTGCTTGGGTTTATAAAGAGGTGGTCAAAAGAATTTGACGACCCCTATATAACAAAGACTCTCTATACTACGCTAGTTCTGTTGAGCCGCATGAACTTCACGATTCCTATTAGACTGACTAGAAATTTTATACCGTTGTTCCTTCCACTTTGTAGATCGAATTATTCCTTGCATGAACCGTTTAGGGTCTTATGCTCGGATTATAATTCCCTTTACCGTATAATATATATACAATTAATTCCCTTCCTCTTCTTAAATCAGTAATATTAGCATACCTTTCTCGTAGTTATTTAGTTGTTATATTTCAAATGCATGCTAAGTTTTTTTAGCAAGTCTAGTTCTAAGTTTCCTCGCATATTAGTCTTTCCTGTATGTTCGCGTTCGGTTCAGCTAAAAATAAAATATATATGTATATCTTATATATAAAATTCTCGTCTTATCTTATATATAAAATTCTCGTCTTATCTTATATATAAAATTCTCGTGGCACAAATTTTGTAGCTTAACTCCTCCGAAATGGCTCGACCGATTTTCATGAAATTTTGTGTGCTTATCGGTGAGGTCTGCGCATCGGCCCACATCTTTTTTTCATCACGATCAGGCCACTCCTTCGAGTACCTCTTAAAATCCTATGTCCTTTTTTTTGGGATGAACCGGAAAGAGTGGTCTGCTCGGGTCAAGATTTGGTATGCATAATTTTTTATACGCCCTTATGTTTTGACAAAGTTTGATTCAGATTGATTAGTTTTAAGGCATAGCATCGTTGTGAATAAAGGAAGTGGTATGGCTGTATTTAGAATTGAAAATACTAATGTAAATGCTCCTCCGGTGAATCAAAATGATGAAATTACGATTTACCAAATTGACCGGTGTATCAGTTCCATATAGGGTTTTTTATTGAACTGAAAAAATGTTTCCTAGAAATAATATACATGGCAAAACAACGTTTGCCGGGTCACCTAGTATTTAAATAATTTTACTGAATTTTTCCTTTGTATGATCAAATTGCTGAATGACCGTTGGAAAAAGTATTATTTGAAAAAATATTTCTTTTTCAAAATTACTAATTTTGTTAGGAATTGATTTATTGACAACAAAAATTACACGAATCGGGTAACGTTTGGGGAAACCCCATGCTGGAGAAGTCAAAAATGCATAAAATATCAGAGTGCGGCTTTTTTTTTGTCGCTGGGTGTACATATATACATTAGTGTTGCATTTATTTATAAAAGTGTAATTTTCAAAGGGTCAAAAAATGTTCCCCTTAAATTTAAAGTAAATAGTTAACATTCAACTTTTCATACCAAAATGCTTTCGGAATAGGGAAAAGTTGACAAAATCAAAGAAGCCTGTTTTGATTCAGCTGCTTCCAATTCTGGACGACTTAGCGCCGTTACATTGCGCCTAGAGAAACTATTAAGCCAAGAACTCTTCCGTGCTGACATTAGGTTAGGTTAGGTTAGGTAGACGCGGCTGCCAAGATCGCTCGGAGCCCAGCACACTTAGGCCGGTTTCGGCCCGTTGTGATACCGCTTGGGATCAATCCCTCCCTGCAAGTGAGACTTCATGTCAACAGTTGTCCCATCCAGATGCTCTTATAAAGTTTGCGATCTTTCTGGGACATAGCGTGGACATCTCCGAGATGTCGTTCAGAAAGGCAGAGCCCAAGTGATGCAGCCTCCTTCTGCTGAGAGCTGGACAGGAGCAGAACAGGCGTCCCACTGTTTCCTCCTCGTCTCTGCAGCTGCGGCAGAAATCATTGTATGGGGCACCCAGCCTGTTTGCGTGGGTGCCTACTAGCCAGTGTCCTGTGAGGGACCGTATGACTGCGCTGCACCTTTCCCTGCCTAGTTTGCAGAGCTCTGAGGTGCGCTTTTTATCTATGGTCGGCCATGTTTGCCGAGCTGTGCGACAACGTGGCCCTATTTGCCACTTGTTGTCCGTCAGTCGCATGTACTGCTCTTTTATGATGAGCTTGCAGGTGGCCATAGGTATACAAATATCCTCCTTATCTTGGAGAAGGGGGGTCGCAGTACCAGATCTGGCCAGCTCGTCCGCTATGCAGTTGCCCTCGATATCCCGGTGGCCCGGGACCCATATAAGGCTGATAGCAAATTGCTGAGCCATCTCGTGAAGAGATCTGCGGCACTTCGCCACAGTAGCCGAGTTCGAGGAGATCGCGTTAAGTGATCTGATCGCAGCTTGGCTGTCGCTGTAGATGTTTAGATTGGTTGCCGTGGTGGTAACCGTTTAAAGGCAGTTCAGAGCATCCCTGATTGCTGTAACTTCCGCTTGGAAGACGCTACAGTGATCCGGAAGCCTGAAAGATTGCCTTATGTTTAGCTGTTCAGAGTAGATTCCTCCTCCAACCCTGCCGTCCAGCTTTGAGCCATCCGTTAAGATGTTTATGGCCCCGTCTGGGCCGGGGAGTCCCTCGAGCCATTCGTCTCTATGAGAGATGATTGTGCTGAATGGAGTCTCCGTGTGCTCCATTGGAACTTGATAGTCCGTTCTTGCTGGGACCATGTTGTTTTTATTTAGTATAGATGAGTGACCTATGTGCTGGGGTACCCATTGTTCAGAGTCCCTAAGACGTATTGCTGCCATTTCTGCCCGCTCCTTTCCTGCAAGGTCAAGGCTCTGGAGGCATAACATGGCGTTTAGCGCATCATTTGGTGTAGTTCGAAGAGCTCCACTGAGGCAGAGGGCGGCTGTTCGCTGAACCTTGCCCAGCTGATTGGTGATTGTCCTTTTTGTTCGGGCAGGCCACCAGACAGTAACTCCGTAGAGTATTATAGGTCTGACTATTGCCAGATATATCCATAGGACTATGCTTGGGTTCATGCCCCACTTTAGGCCGATAGCTTTTTTGCAAGTGTAGAGTGCTGTCGCTGCCTTCCTCACTCTATCCTTGACATTCAGGTTCCAGCTAAGCTTTTTGTCAATTACCAACCCTAAGGGACTGGCACTGTCGCTGAAGGAGAGCCTGTATCCGTTTAGTATTGGGGGGTTGAGGGGCGGGACCTTGTATTTTTTTGTGAATAACACGAGTTCCGTTTTCGAGGGATTTAGTCCCAATCCGCGCGATTCTGTCCATCCGGACAATCGAGCAAGCTTTGCGGTCATTAGGTCGCATAGTGTTTGGGGGTATTTCCCCGCAAAGATAATTGCAACGTCCGCGTATGCCACTACTTTACAGCCCCCCTCTTCCAGGTCGCATAGAATCTTATTGACCGCCATGTTCCATAGAAGAGGAGACAGAACTCCCCCTTGCGGGGTTCCTCTGTTGACATACCTTGACTGGGTGGACGATCCCATCGATGATGTCCCCGTCCTGCGTATGAGCAATTGATCAATGAACATCACCAAGTGACGGTCCACCCCAGGTCAGTCAGGGCTTTTGTAATGGCGCCCGGTGTGACGTTGTTGAAGGCTCCCTCGATATCGAGAAAAGCTATTAGTGAGTATTCTTTGAGATGCAGAGATTTTTCTACACTCGAGATCACTTCATGAAGTGCCGTTTCCGTGGATTTTCCTTTCCGGTAGGCATGCTGCGCATTTGAGTACAGCTGGGGACTTATGGTAGTCCGTAATTGTAACCCGATAAGTCTCTCAAAGGTTTTGAGTAGGAAAGACGATAGACTGATTGGTCTAAGGTCTTTCGGGGTTGAGTGTGAGGCTTTGCCTGCTTTAGGGATGAAAACTATCCTAGCCTTAAGCCATGCTTGCGGTATTGTAAATACCGCCAGTGTCTTCCTGAAGATACTATGTAGCCAGTTGATGGCCGTTTCCCCGGCCTTCTGAAGTTGGGCCGGGATAACCTGGTCCGGGCCTGGCGATTTAAACGGGTTGAAGCTGTTTACTGCCCAACTTATATTCCGTTTTGTAAGGATATGGTCCATCGATTCTACCGATCCCTCTCCTGGGAGGTATGTCGGCTCGGTGGTTGTGCATCCGGGGAAATGCGTGTCGAGCAGAATGTGTAGGGACTCCTCACTAGAGTTGGTCCACGTGCCATCATTCTTTTTGAGGTAACCTACCGAGGGGGTAGTTTTGAGAGAACTTTCCGGAGTCTTGCGGCCTCCGAAGTTTCCTCGATTTCGGAGCAAAATTTTTGCCAGGAGGCTCTTTTAGCCTTCCTCGTTTCCTTTTTGTATAGTGCTAGACTGGTTTTATAGTCTGCCCAGTGAGTATCCTCCTTAGCTCTTGTGGCTCTATTGAATAGAGTCCTACAAGTTCTACGAAGGGTGTCTAGTTGCTTAGTCCTTGGTCCCTTGGTCTGGTAGAAGGGCATGCTGCCTTGAAGGCTTTGTTGCACGCATCCGTAAACCTGTTCACAAGACGGTTTAGGTTGTCTTCCGTGTTCGGGCAATTAGGGGCGTTAGGAGGGAGTAGTTTCTCCAGGGTTGTACTATATTTTTCCCAGTTGCCTTTTCTGGGGTTGATATAGTCGGTTGATTTTGGGATCTCGAAGGATAATATCGTCTCGATATACCTGTGGTCCGAGAAGGAGTGGTCTCCTAGGACTCTCCAGCTCTTGATTGTGTCTAGCAGTTTGCTTGACACTAGCGTGATGTCAATGACCTCCTGCCGATTTTTAATAATAAACGTGGGGTCGTTACCTCTATTGCAAATGAATAAATTTGAGTTCAGGATGAAGCTGAACAGTGACTCACCTCTTACATTCGTGTCCGTGCTCCCCCATTGGGTGTGGTGGGCGTTGGCATCGCAACCTATAAGTAGGTCTTTGTCCGTCCTTTCGCTGTCGCTGGCTATTTTGCGAACAAGGTCGTTGGGAGGATTATCCTCCTCGTGGGCCATATAGGACGCCACCTGCCTGAGATGATTCCTTTTTAGCTCTAGGCTCGCCGCCGTGTTATCGCCATCGCTATAATTATGGAGCAGAAAGATATTTAGGTGCTTTCTCGCAAGTATGCAGGTACGGATTTTACCTTCATTTTGGGATACAATGATCTTGTATTCCCTCGTCCCCAATCCACAGACCTTGCCTCCTACCACCCAAGGCTCCTGGATCAGGACTACGTCGGCTCCGCTTGCGTCTAAGCGGAGTATGAGAGCAGCCGATGCTGCTTTACAGTGGTGGAGATTTATTTGAAGGATCCTTAGGACCATCTTCAAGATTCTCCACCACCGTGATGTCTGCGTCCGAGACGTCTGAGACTCTCTCTCGGCACATTGACTCAAAGTCGAGCATCAGCTCCGTCTCTGAAGAGAAGCCTTCCTGGTCTGGCTCCAGCTCGTCGTCAGGCGCTTCGATCTCCGCAGCGACATCCTGCACGTCTGGGTTGACGACAGGAAGCGCCGCGGCCGCCGCGTCCGATTTGTACACCTTGATGGTGACCGAGCTGAAGCCGAAGTTTAGCTCTCCTTTTGCTGCCTCCATCGGGGCCAGCGACTCTTTATTGAGAACGAGCACTGCCTGGTTAGTCGGCCCTTGTGTCGTCTCAACCTTGGCTACCTTCCAATCCGAGGTTGGTAGTCCTGGGTTGCATCTCTGCAGCATCTTGAGGATGCGTTCTGGCTCCTTAAAGGTAGCCGGCACCCAAATTCTGGCCCTCGGTCTGCTGGGCACCTCGCTCCAGTCGACTGCGACGAGTTTCGCCCCAGCATAGACCTCGCCGACCTGCGCTACCGCCGCTTTATAAGCTTTACGGAGCGCTCGTCTTCGCAGGCAATTATCTTGACATTGCCCTGGAACCACCCCATGTCCTTGCAGACTGGCGGTGGTCCTGGGTCTTTGTCGAGGAGGTCGAAGCAGCGGTCGGCCAGTGCCGCTTCCACCCACTTCCACTGACTCCTTGGGATTCTTCCCTCTGCGCTGCCTTTGTCGAGGACACCAATTAGCGTCCTCTCCTTGGCAATCTGCGCAAAAGAGACATTTGGCAGCACTCTGGAGCGCTTTGCTGCCGGTCCCGGTGTCTCCTGCGACCGCTGCCTCTTGGCTTGGGGAGCCATCTTTTTCTGTTCTAAGGTGAACTCCGGGAGCACGGCCGAAGCCCATTCCACCTTCTTCAGACAGTCGGCTGATGGGCTGGCTTCACTGCTGGCGTGTTGCCGACGGAGTATGTGCCCTGCACTCCTCTTTTCGGCATATGTATATCGTCTGGCTTGGGCGCTTGTCGACGGCAATTCAACCCCCTCCGCTTTACCAGAAGGTCGGGCAGCCGCAATATTGCTTAGCTTTCCTTCCAAGGTGTCAGCTTCGGGAGTTACCTTGCCACCCACTCCGGATTCGGGATGGGACCCCCTCGGGTTCGCACAGGCACCTTCCACCTTACAGGTATTCCCTGCTGTAGAGCCGGTTGGGCCAGGCCTTTGGGCCGCTGCCTTTCCGTGCTTGGGATTGCTCCCAGTTGGCATTTGGGGAGCGCCGCACTCATTTGTTTTTTTGGTTTATGTTTTTGTTATTGTACATCTTGTTCCCACGAGATGCAGAGAAAGGGAAAGGTCAGCCCGGGCAGAGATCCACGTTGCCCGGGTAAAGGCATCGATAGAACAGGGGGGCTGCCAAGTCCCTGAGCCCTCCGTTAGCGACTGGGCTAGTTTTTATACCGGGCCCCCAGCCAGGCTGACTCTCGGCACGGGTCGAGTAA
Source organism: Drosophila lowei (assembly GCA_008121275.1). NCBI lineage: Eukaryota > Metazoa > Arthropoda > Insecta > Diptera > Drosophilidae > Drosophila > Drosophila lowei. The sequence continues at coordinate 590,104 of CM017778.1, forward strand.
CACACTTAGTCCGGCCCGGTGTGAGGTGGGTGTGGGGGTGGGGATGTGGGTAGGTATTGTGTATGGATGGGAGTGTGTGAGCTACTTATTGAGGCGGCACCACAAGCGCATCGTCAGTGCTGCTACCTAGCTAACACCCGCTGGCTGTCGGGACTGCTTATATCGGTACTCTCCATGAGGGATGCCCGCTTATTCGCAGCTGACCTACCGAGGTAGGCCGTTCGCTATCCGCAACCCGCGACCCGTCCGGTGGCCTCAGCTAGGCCCCCTTTGAGCTACCTCACGAGCTCATCAGACCAGACCGTGCTGACATTACATCAGTAAAAATATTTGCGGGCAATATTTAAGTCATGTTCCACTCTTTGCAAGATTTAAAGATTCCTGGAACACTATTGAACAAACCAAGTTTAGGTTTGGTGTCACTAATCAGTACGTTGCAACGCATTTAAATGACAGAAGAAATGCAATAATTAACTTCTGTCAAGTTGAATTGAGAAAAATTCATTTGCGTACTGAGTGCGTTGAATTGTTAGAGTTAACTCAAATTTGTTTGGGATCGGTTCCGAAAAGTCATTGTTTTCGACTCCCTGGACCAATACGATTTATATTTTTCAAAAATAATTTAAGTTGACAATTCGAGAAAAAAATATTTGCGCGACGTATATTTTTTTATAGTTTTTATATAAAAAATATTTGGGCAGGCTCCGGTTTTCAGTTACTTTTGCGGATTACGTTTTCGGCCAAAACCTTTCGTTTTTAGGTGCTCCCGTTTTCACAAATTTTTGGTGTCGATATGTTTCATTTTGTCATTGATTCTGGCAAACAAAACAGCTGACCTGGTTTAAAATATACAGCGTGATAAAGGAAGAACAAAATATTTATAAAGAAGGCACAAGCTAAATTCCCCTGGTAATGGTGTCAAATTTATGTTAAGTTTGAAATTAAGATTCGTTTTGTTTTATAAAAAGCCGTTTACGTTTCATATCGTCGAGGAAAATGTTTTCGTTTTGAAAACGAAGAAATCTTGTGATAATGTGAAAACGGGAGCACCAATTTATGTGATATTAAAAGAAAATCGGAAAACTTTTGTGAAAGTGAAAACCAGAGCACGTCGTTTTAAAAAAGACTTGTAGCCATTTGTGGGATTTATCTGATGAAAACATCGCACTTGCATTGTTTGACGATAAAGTTTGTTTCTCTTAGCACTTTGGCCTATTAGCCAATATCCTGTGAAGGAACGTATGACTGCTCTGCACCTTTTCCTGCCTAGTTTGCAGAGCTCGGAGGTGCGCTTCCTATCTATGGTCGGCCATGTTAGCCGAGTTATGCGAAATCGTGGCACTATTTGCCACATATCGTCAGTTAGTTGTTTGTATTGCTCATTTATGATAAGCTTACAGGTGGCCATTGGCATACAGATATCCTCCTTATCTTGGAGAAGGGGGGTGGTAGTGCCAGATCTGGCCAACTCGTCCGCTATACAGTTGCCTTCAATGTCCCGGAGGCCCGGGACCCATATAAGGCTAATGGCAAATTGCTGAGCCATCTCGGGAAGAGATTTGCGGTAGTCTGCCCCGGTGGCCGAGTTCGACAAAATCGCATTTAGTGATTTGATCGCAGCTCGGCTGTCGCTATAGATGTTTAGCTGGGTTGCCGTGGCGGTAACCGTTTGAAGGCAGTCAAGAGCCTCCCTGATTGCTGTAACTTCCGCTTGGAATACGCTACAGTGATCTGGGAGCCTGAAGGAGTGCCTTATGTTTAGCTGTTCAGAGTAGATTCCTCCTCCGACCCTGCCGTCCAGCTTCGATCCATCCGTGAAGATGTTTAAGCCTTATCTGTGTACTCTCTTGGAACTTGGAGGTCCGTTTTAGCGGGGACGATATTGCTGTTGTTTAGCATGGCTGAGTTACCTATGCGCTGTGGCATTGATTGGAGTCTCTTGGACGTATTGTTGTTGTTTCTGCCCGCTCCTTTCCCGGAAGGTCAAGGCTCTGGAGGCAATTGGATGACATTTGGCGCATCATTTGAGGTGGTGCGAAGAGCTCCACTGATACATAAGGCGGAGGTTCGCTGAACTTTGCTCAGTTGTTTGCTGATCGTCTTTTTTGATAGGGCCGGTTATCAAACTGTAACTCCGTAGAGTAGTATTGGTATATATTGCCAGATAGTACCGTCTCGATGTACCTGTGTTCAGAGAAGTAATGGTCCTCCAGGACTTTCCAACTCTTGACTATGTCTAACAGTTTGTATGACACTAACGTGAGGTCAATAACCTCCTGCCGATTTTTAATTATAAAAGTGGTGTTGTTGCCGCGATTACAAATAAATAAATTTGAGTTAAGTATGAAGCTGAAAAGTGACTCAAATTAAATTTGACTTAAATTTGTATCCGACCGCCCCCATTGGGTGTGGTGAACGTTGGCATCGCAACCTATTAGTAGTTCTATGTCCGACCTCTCGCTGTCGCTGGCTAGTTTGCAAACGAGGTCTTTGGGACGATCGCTTTCCTCATGGGCCATTAAAGACGATATCAGCCTTAGATGAGTCCCTTTTAGCTATAGGCTTGCCGCTGTGTTGTCGCCATCGCTATAATTATGGAGCAGAAAGATATTTAGGTGCTTTCTCGCAAGTATGCAGGTACGGGTTTTACCTTCGTTTTGGGATACAATAAGCTTGTATTCCTTCGTCCCTAATCCATAGACCTTCTACTTTCGAAGGCTCCTAGATTAAGACTACGTCGGCTCCGCTCGAGTCCAAGCGGAGTATGAGGACAGCCAATGCTGCTTTACTGCGGTGGAGATTGATTTGAAGTATTCTTAGGAACATCTTCAAGGTTCTTCACCACTATAATGTCGGCGTCCGTGTCGTCTGAGACACTCTCTCGGCACATCGACTCGAGGTCGAGCATAAGCTCCGTCTCCGAAGAGTAGCCTTCTTGGGCCGGCTCCAGCTCGTCATCGTGCGCTTCGATCTCCGCAGCAACGTCCTGCTCGACTGGGTTGTCAACAGGACGCGCCACGGCCGCTGCATCCGACTTGTACACCTTGGTGGTGACTGAGCTGAAGCCTCGCTTTTAGCTGCCTCTATCGGCGCCAGTGACTCTTTATTGAGAACGATCACGGCCTGGTTGGTCGGTCCTTGCGTCTTCTCAACTCTAACTACCTTCCAGTCGGAAGTCGGTAGGTTTGGGTTGCACCTCTGCAACATTTTGAGGATGCTCTCTGGCTCCTTAAAGGTAGCTGGCACCCATACTCTAGCCCTTGGCCTACTGGACACCTCGCTCCAGTCCACTGCGACGACCTTCGCCCCAGAGTAGACCTCTCCGATCTGCGCCACCGCATCACGGAGCGCTCGTCCTCGCAGGCTCTTATTTTAATGCAACCCTTGTACCATCCCATGCCTTTCCAGACTGGGGGGGGGTCCGGGCTGCTTATCCAGCAGCTCGAAGCAGCGGTCGGCCAGTGCCGCTTCTACCCACTTCCAATGATTCCTTGGGATCCTTGAGTCCGTGCTGCCTTTGTACAGGACGCCAATCAGCGTCCTTTCTCTGGCAATCTGCGCGAAGTATTTGGCAGTACTCTGCGCTTCGGTACTGGCCCAGGAGTCTCCTGCGAGCGTTGCCTCTTTGGCTGAGGGACTCCCTTCTTCGGCGCTTCTGTGCCATACTTCGGCAGCACCTTCGAAGCCCACTCAACCTTTTTCAGCCACTTGTCCGTTGGGCTGGACATCTGGCTTGCGTTTTGCCGACGGAGTATGTTGCCAGCACTCCTCCTTTCGGCGTATGTGTATGTCTTAGCTTGGACGCTAGTCGATGGCAAATAATTACCCGCCACTTTACCTGCAGGTAGAGCAGCCGCAGGATTGCATAGCCACTCTGCCAAGGTATTGGTTTGGGATCCGGATCCGGGACCTTTTTGGGTTCGCCCTAGCGTCTTTCGCCGTGCAGGTTTTGTCTGCTGTGTTGCGGGTTGGGCCAGGCCTTTGGGCCGCTGCCTTCCCCCTGTTTGGCATTGCTCCCGGTTGGCATTTTGGGAGTGCCAGGCTCATTTATGTTTTTATATGTTCCAAATCTTCCATTCTATTCTTACGAACTGCAGAAGGGGTAAAGGTCCGTCCGGGCAGAGATCCACGCTGCCCGGATAAAGCATCCTTAGAACAGGGGGCTGCCAAGTCCCTGAGCTCTCCTTTAACGACTGGGCTAGTTTTATATACCGGGCCTCCAGCCAGTCGAATAACACACTTAGTCCGGCCCGGTGGCATAGTAATAGTAATGCCCAGAATGGATTAGTAATAAAGATTTTCAAAATGCTTTAAAAATATCAAAACAAGTGGTTAATGATAAAGCCGAACGTGTTGGTAAACTTATGCAAGACTATAACTGTTAAGCTATTAAGCGTTTTTAATAACTTGCAATTTTAATTTAATTTTTGCAATTCCGCTGCATGTGCATATGCGGTAGCAAATGATCTTTACAGTGGGGGCATTGGAAATGACAACAACAAAATGCATTTCCTTTGGGCCGCACCACTGGCAATAATTTACAATATTTAAGCTGCTTGACCCGACAATAACCAAATACTAACCAAACGAGGGGGAACGTTGTGAGTCACTGTTACGTCCGCGACTCTGCATTTATAGGGACATGAGAGAGGAACAGAAAATGAGTAAGCGGCATGGCCACGCTACGAAGCCACTGAAATTTCATTTTGTTCCGTCTGGCTATAGTAATGATCCGATTCAGATGGTGCAGTCTTGTAGGGGCCTTTGTGGGGGGCGGAAGATGGCGTGGCAAAATTTTGAAACTCTTGATTCAGTTTGATATCACAGGATTTTGGATGCAAAATTTTGGTGCTGTAGCTCTTATAGTCGGACAGACAAACATGGCTCAATCGACTAGGCTATTAATGATGATCAAGAATATATATACTTTATGGGGTCGGAAACACTTCCTTATGGACGTTACACACATCCACTTTCCCCACAAATCTAATATACCCTATACTCTTGAGTATCGGGTATAAAAAGTGCTGTACATAGTTTTCTGTGCTCTGATAGAAAACTTTCGAATAGTTTATTTTCAAAATTAAATCTATATCTTATACCTTTACATTGTCTATAATTTAATAATTTTCGTTTCTTCTAGATACAACTTTTTAGGATTCGTCAAGGATATCTATACAAATCTACCCAACCATGTAACATCTATTTTTTGAAACGTCAAACGATATCTGGTTAGGCGACTTAACGGAACTAAACTTGGAAAGTCTGTTACCCGAAGCCTATTCTGTTAAAACTATACATGTCGAAAAACAGCTTGACTCCAATTCTCAGCAGCCTACTGTAAGTATAGCGTTCTTTCGTATTCTTTTTAACGCGTAATGCGTAACGAGCAGGATTTGAAGTTCTATTAGACCATTACCACTACCAGAGACGTAATATCGAGTCTCGCACATTCAAGGAAGCATGTGAATCATTGGAAATTCGGAAAAAACTAACAACACCACTTCACTCCCAATCGGATGGCATGGCACATCGTTTTAATAGAACCTTTGCGAAGTATCTTAGGAAAGTAGTTGACGCAAATTGGAGAAAATGGGTTGAGTTTATACCAATGTTATTAATGACAAATCGCTCAGGGAAGCATGATATAACATCAACCACCAGGGCAGCTGCAGCCTTAAGACTTCCATATGATTTGAAATTCCCGCTGTAATCCCCCTGATTACAGATATTTAATAGAAACAAATTATGATGATAGAAGAAGATGATAGAATCTGACAGCGAACACGGAAGGTTTTCACCATGGCCATTTGGTGAAAATTATAGCGAATTGCCAGATTGAATAGTCAGAGAATTGGGATGATATGCCGAATCAATGGGAATTGTCAATTGCTCGGAGTTGTTTTGAACAGCACCTGAATTTCTTAAAAATGAAGTCTCACAATTTTTTAAATAACCTCTTTTTTCTAGTCTTTAATCCGGAAATATGATCTGTCAAAAGTAAAAATATATTCTTGGTAAGCATCAATTGCCGAGTCGATGTAACCTGTCAGTCTGTCCGTCGATCAGTCCCGTTTTACTTGTAGTTCTCAGTGACTATAAAAAGAGCTATAGAGTTTTGTTTGTTTTATTATACCCGGTACTCGAAGAGTAATCGAAGAGTGCTGATCGTGATCATTCTTTGTTCCGACCCCATAAAGTATACATATTCTGTCTGTCAGTTCTAGTTATAGCCATGTCGAAAACGTTAATTTTAATAACATTTTTCTGGGCGGAATATTTTTGTATTTCGAGCAGAGAAATTAGCCTACAATGGACGTTGTAATGAAAATAATTGGAGCAGGGAGTATTTTCATTAATTCCATACTTAATTTTCCACGGATTTAAATTTGTATGATGTAAACTTTATTTATTATTGTTTTATCTTTAACTTAACACTATTAAAGTCGAACCGTCATAAGAATTTAAAACTCCGAAAGAATTTAATTGTCTAGTTTTTTTACCTAGAGCTGGTTTTGTACGCGGATCGCGAATGGCAGTTCTAATAGTGATTTTACTAGAGGTTATTTCAAATTAAAAATATAGGGATTCAAGAATTTTAAATCTTAAATTTGAGTGAAATGGGCTTTGGGGATGTAGATAAAATAGAGAGATACTAAAACTAATGTAAAATGTCGTTATTTTTATAACTCCCTTATTATTATTAATTATAATTCTTTTTCAGTATACCCTACTTCCTCGAGGAATATTATCCCTAAAAGTTTTACAAGAGCTTCCAATTATTGTAGTATTGATGTACCAAATATATAAGAATGCAGTCCATCAAGAGGTTTCCGAATTTATACCTTTAATATTGACCACCATAAATTTACAGCCAACGGTCATACAACGGTAAGTACATTGCTATCAATTGTCGTTTTCTAATGGCAAGCTAAGCTCTATCGACCGATATTCTTAAACTCGACATACCCAAGTCAAAATTTACAATTTTAAATGTAAAATTGAATATTCATATCCGAGTACATATAATCAATCCGGTTGCTCATGCTCTTATAGATGGAGACGATCCTATAGACGGGTATGGTTTCGAATGCTTTCGTTGGGGCCGACCTCTATTACCCATGACGCAGAGCAGAGCCTGCCGCTGAGTCTTGTCCATAAGCATTCTATAATAGGTCGTTTTCCACCTCGACTTCCTGCAAACTGTGGACAGTTGCATTGTACTGTTGATCTTCCATATGTCGAACCACCATTATCCAAAAGAAAACCCTCGACATATGGAGACTTCGACACACAGAGTTGGACGTAATGTGCGCCCTAAATTCTGTTGCCAACCTTTTTATTTCGAAATATACAAAATTCAAGTTAAAGTTATGGAAGTTCGAGTTATGGAAGTTATATGTATTACACTACGTTGTTAGGGGATATAGAGCTGGGTATTAGTATCTGGGAGGAGGCTGCCAGTTAGGGAAAGTGCGAAGATCTAATTCTCGATTTTGTGTGCGCAGTCTTTGGTTTCAACTATAAAGTTCCAGGGGATCAACAAGAATTTGATCAAATATAACAGGGTTGGAGGAAGCAGTGGCTTGACAGCTTCAACTGTCGTTTCATCGTGCCAGACGCTGTCATAGAGAAACACGTAGTATCAGCATTTCCTAGTATCCATTGTGGTAAGAACGTACATACGTCAGCATAAGTATTTTGACAAAAATTATGCAGAACATATTCGGTTGTAACTTTTTATTTTTTCAAAGTAGAAACTATATTTATTTATTGTATATATGTAGGTATTATATTAAGCTATTAACAATATATACAAAAAGTATAAGTGCGTTTATTGTGAAATGAAAATGAATTATTCACAAACTGAAGGTGGCATAAGTATTTTGACATTTTATAAAATGTAAAAAAAATTAAAAACGAATGTAACGAAGTAACTTTTATGATGAATCTGTAAAATATATATCCTCCCTTTGGCTCTATCACCTTTTGCAGAGGTCTCGAACTGACTCCACTAAGCTGTGGATATAAGACAACAGAATTTCTCTCCAGAGTGATTTCACCTCTGAGATTGTATCCTCCCGGTTTCTTGTCAAATTTGCAGTCCGGTTCCTTTTTATATACGACCAGAGATTCTCGATAATGCTTAAGTCTGGGCTCTGCGGTGGCCAGTCAAAGTATTAACCCCAATATCCTTCAAGAATTGGGTAACGACTTTAACTTTATGACACGGCGCGTTGTCCTGTTGGAATGTAAAGGACTCCCCAATCAAATTATCTCCAAAGGGGAAAGTGTGATTGTTTAGCACTTCCAAATATTTGTCTTTATTCATGCTACCATCAACAGGAACTAAATTTCCCAAGCCATTGTAGACGACGCATCTCCAAAACATTACGATCCCACCTCCATGGCTCGTTCTTTCACATATGAGTCCCCCTTTTTTGCGACGTTCTTTTAGAATTCTTACGAAAACTCTTTTTGAGCCGTGAAACTGAAAAACACTTTCATCACCCCATACAAAATTTTTGCCAAAATGAAAATGGTTTGCCGATCAATTTTTTGGCAAACTCAAGGCACTTTAACTTATTGCGCTGAGTTATTTGCGGTATCGCTGTGGCAATATATGATCCATAATCAGCTTCCTTAAGACGTCTACATATTGTCCGTTCACTGACATCAAAATTTCCTGTTTCCTTCAATTCATTGGCAACGCATCGAGGAGTTTTCAAGACATCCCGCTTAAATTGCCGCAAAATAAAAGTGCCTTGGCAGTGGTCTTTCGTGGTCTGCCACAACGTGCAACGTTTTTTTTGTAGTGTGGGTTTTTATATTTGTTTATTTGATAATAGATTGTCTGACGTGAAATATTGTATAATCTACTGATATTTCGCACTGAAATACCGGAGTTAAACTTCACTATTGTTTCATTTTTAAGAGATTTACTCAATTCCTTTGTTTAACCCGTATTTAAAAAAATTATTGAACGAAAACATTTTTATCAGCAATTACAATCTCTAAACTGAGATAAGCCGTAACAATGGTTTCGCTTTCTATCAACACAGATCAATGCAAATTAATTTAAGTTCTGACAAAAATACTTTTGTCCAGCCAAGATCAGCGTACGAATGAGAATAAAGAAGCATATTAAGAAAACGCAAGATGCAACTACGAACATAATTTGCAATGTACTTTATGCATTCATGTA
>CM017778.1:599808-628188 GCA_008121275.1 Drosophila lowei
GAATCGTGGATTCATGCGGCATTCGCAAAGCTGGGCTTCCCTCTCCTATACCTTTCTCCCCTGGGGACCCGGCGAAGAGGATGTGAGTCGTGGATCATGCGGCATTCACCAAGCTGGGTTTCCCTCTCCTATACCTTTCTCCCCTGGGGACCCGGCGATGCTGGATGTGAGTCGTGGATTCACGCGGCATTCGCAAAGCTGGGCTCCTCTCCTACACCCTCGCCCTGGGGACCCGGCGACGCAGATGTGAGTCGTGGATCATGCGACATCTGCTAAGCTGGGCTCCCTCTCCCATACCCTTCCGATCCCTGACCCAAACCCTTCTCCCGCCGCGCATGACCCCAACGCATGTCTCTGCAGCCCTAAGCATGGGTTCACCACGCCTTGGCCGGGCCAGGCCCGACCGTCCCACGATCCACCCCACGGGCGCGCTTTCGCCACGAACGGCTCTTCCCTTAGGTCCTCACACAACAAATTTTGCTGTGGGAAGGACCGGGCCCTGGACAGACTGAGAAGCTGTACCTCGGCCTGAGAACTTCCTTTACATTACACGAAAAACACATTCACGCTGGACCCCAGTCGCTATTAGCCATCATTCGTCAAACGTACTGGCCAATCGGTGGCCGAAAGACCGTAGCACACGTAATCCAAAAGTGTGTCAGATGCTTTAGAGTGAAGCCTCGAACTCTCGAGCAAATAATGGCAGATCTTCCGGTGGACAGAGTTAGCGAATCTCGGGCATTTTTAGTTACCGGCGTGGACTATTGCGGTCCGTTCCAGTATAAATCAGAAGTTCGAAACCGGCCCCCACTAAAAGTGCTACATGAGCATTTTATATGCTTCTCCACCATGGCGGTTCACATCGAGCTTGTGAAGGATCTTACAACGTCTGCGTTCCTCTGCTCTTCGCCGTTTTCATTTGCACCCGTGGAAGACCGATTCGTATTTGGTCAGATAATGCCACAAATTTTGTTGGAGCGCGGAACGAACTGGCGGAACTTAAGTCGCTATTCCTAAGCGACAGTCATCAAGAAGCCGTGCATCAAGCTTGTCTCAACGATTGCATCGATTGGCGTTTCATTCCTCCTAGATCGCCACATTTTGGAGGATTGTGGGAGGCGTCAGTCAAGCTTTTGCTAAACATCATCTTCGACGTGCCCTCGGATCCTTGCTTCTTGGATTTGATGAGCTGCGCACTCTCGCGTGGAATATCTGTGTAATCATTAATTCGAGGCCATTGTTTCCACTTTCAGAGAACCCTGCAGATCTCGATGTACTCACGCCCAGCCATTTTCTGGTTGGCGCCCCTATCACAACCTTCTTGGAGCCTGACTTAGTTCATTTAAACGTCGATCGCTTGGACCGTTGGCAGAAGGTCACACAGCTTCAGCAAATCTTTTGGTCTCGCTGGCGCCAATCGTATTTAACCAGTCTTCAAAAGAACGAAGTGGCGTACCCGAATCCTGAGCTTCACGTCAATGATGTCGTTCTTGTTAAGGACGAGAACTTCCTCCTCTGAAGTGGCCTCCTAGCGAGAATCCTCGAGCTCATCCCAGGAGCTGATGGCGTATCTCGAGTCGCCTTGATCAGGATGGCTACAGGTGTTAGCCGAAGAGCACTTGTAAAACTATGTCTATTGCCTCTACGAGATGAGGTGAAAGGCATGGATCCTTCCACGGAGTATGTTCGGGCGAAGCCCGAGTGTAAATTTTGTACCATCGTTCTATTGCCTATCAATTCACTTTCTTTTCCATTTTGGTCATTATACTAAACTAACGTAACGTAAGCGTAGCTTTATCTATGCTCGCTCAGCAACATTCTCTCATTTAATCATCTATTCTTTATCTATGCTCGCTCTTGTTATCTTTTCTTTCCTATGCCGTCGCTAAGCCGTCAGCAGCTGCGCCTGCTCTAGCAGTTACCGCTTGATATAGTTGGAGAACAGACCTTTTTTGTCCCCAATCTATTACTTTGGCTCGAGATCGGCTCGCTTGCCTAATCCAAGTGTATCACTCTCTAATACTATTGTAAAAGCCTCTGGCATCTTCGGCCACCCTCAACACACAAAATACCTATAATAAAATTTATAACGTTTCGGAAATTATTAATTTGTGAAATTATTGAACAATCATAGTCAGCGAAAAAAGCTCGTTGTCTCAACATCGTTTAAGACAGGCACGCAAAGAAATCCGCACAAAGTTTAAGAACGGCACTATAACCATATCTGGACCAAAGGAGAAAGAAAATTTACACGATTTCAAATTAGTTAAAAGGCTCTCATTATCAATAAAGGGGGGATGGATAAAACTTGAACTGTTGAAAGGGATTGGATATGAGTGCGAGGCAGGATAGTCGTTAGGTGAAGCGAGAATGTAGGGCAGGTTATTAGAGCAGAGTAGCAAAGTTAAAAAATGAAGCAAATAGGTTAGCAACATCGGAATTGTTATTTGCATAAGTACCATTTAAGTTTAAAGAAGAGGGGTGTTGTGATGAATTACGTTTAGAGTTAACAAACTTTAAAGAATTGTTTAGGATCTCGTTTAAAGTTAAGCTTTCATTTAGCCAAGTAATTGTTATAGCATAGAGTATTACAAATGGAAAATTTAGATTTTGCAATTTAATACTTAGAAAAATCTGACTGCGAGCCAGACAGTTTATGAACGAGATTCTATATTACTTAGGTTTATTTGCCGCGAAGTGAACCAAATAGGGCAAGAAAGATTTCTGAGAGGGGAAACAAATGGAACAAAGGTATGTTGGAAGCTGCCGAGCTTTTTCGGCAACTCTGACTCCACATTTACAAATAAAAAATTGCTCCGTTGTTAAGGTTACAATTTGGCGTTTATTGTTCGATATTGTTTGTGTGTTTTTGTTCGAGGCCGTGGCCGTGGACTTCGATTTGGGCGTTAGGCGTTTTGGGCGACGAAAAGGACTGCTGACCGACTGCCTCGAAGAGGAACGACCGACTAGACTGATGGAGGGGTCGATACACACATATGTGTGTGCGTGTATGCACTGAGAGCGTACATAGGATTCGCGCGATAACAGCAAAACTTAAGAGAGACGTGACTTAAGAGATATTAACGGCTGCTGCTCCGAACAGTAGGAAAGGTGGAAAAAACAGTGTAGAATGTGTTAATGGCGAGCTCATGAAAGTCGTCTAGGAACAACCAATCGATCAGAGAAAGTGCGCTATTCAATGAGATAAAATCAGCCCTCTTGAAACAAAATATAGCCGAAGGCCTTATGCAGGGTTTGGTGGGACGAGAAGAAGGCAGCTGGACATCAATTTCCAGGGTGGGATGGTAAATTTCTTCGGGGAAAAGATAGAGGGGATCCTCTGTAGACTAGAGTATTCGTTGTGTCGCTAGTAAAGACAAGGTCTAAAATCCTACCTATGCTATTGCATATGCCGTTTATCTGCCCCAATGATGAGTCGGTCAGAGAATCAACCAAATCGTGCTGCATGAATGGGAACATCTGTTTAGAGTCATTGGATGGAGACCAGGAAATATTTGGTAGATTAAAATCTCCAAGGACGATAAGACAATCGGACTCATTAAGTTGGGACGAAATAGATTGAAAATGGGCTGCGTGAAGCATGTGGGTTGAAAATTCAGAGGACGGTGGAATGTAAGAGATTTATCGAGGGGAGTCGAAGTTTAACATTATTTCAATATTGTTATGCGCCTCGACAGAAAACAGTTGGGATGTTATGTCAGAACGGACAGCAATCAGGACACCGCCACCACGAGATGGACGATCCGATCGATATATATTAAATTTGTCTATAAGAATCTCGGAATCAGAGATTGAGGAGCCAGGTTTCGGAGAAAGCGATAATATCGGCCTCAAAAGTTGCACTATCAGTATGTAACCTGTTGAGCTTGATGCCCAAACCACGAACATTCTGATAGGCAATCTTTACCGTACTAGGAGAAACTAGTACTAGTGTAGCAGACGGATATGGAGTTGGAACTCGATGTTCAGGGCTAGTGGGACGATTTGTAAACAGGTGACAAATCGGATGCACCGGCCAGAAAGAGGGATCAAGGACATGCTTATCCGGGACGAGAATTTTAAAAGAGGAGATGTTTCACTTGACCTTGAAGTTAAATTTGGTAACTACAAGACCCGCAGAACTATCTATGTTAAGTTTAGAAAGTATAAAGTTTTGGACCATGACCTCCGTAGCCGATGCCATAAGTCGAGAAACGAAAATAGATTTTAGAGGAGCAACGCAGTAAGAACAGATGGAGAGGTCACAGAATTATTCCTTGAGACGGGAACAGTGGACGTAGAGGTGTTAGTAGGAAAAGCAGTAACTATGGGAGTTGAGGTTAAAGAAGCCTCAACATCCTTCTAGACAGCAGCGTTTACGGCTTTAAATAGGGCGACAGAAGCACTTGCGATGGCTTCCTCGTTGACCTCCAGTCGGACATCCTGGTCAGACACGGGCGCAGGAGGGGCGGCAGGTGCGACTGCAGGAGAGACTGCAGATGAGGTCGCAGTGGCAGTCGGTGTAATGGTATCATTAGATCCAAGATCCATTGCGTCAAAAATTAATTAGTGACGGTGATCGGTGCAGGGTGCTGGTGATCCCAGGCCTGGAAGAGAAACGACCGTATAAGAGTTTGGCACATAGTTGTTAACCTTCTTTCTCTTTGGCGACTCAGTCAAAATTTTGAGATTTTTGAAATGAGATTCCATCGCGAGAAACTTATCCTGGAGCATTTTGAACCCAGAGTTGAGGGCAGCGAATTCATTATGAGTCTGTCTCATAAAAACCCGCATGTCGTTCTCAATAGCTCTGCAGTCCCAACAAGTCCTCTAATTTGGCCAATGTCGGCGTAAACAGTGTGTGCCATGTTATCACACAACCAGCAGAAGGTGAATGTTTGCCGTGTGGCAAAACAGCATGTACTCATTATGAACAAATGAGAAAAAAGAAATAGGAAAAGGCGTGAAATTAATCGAGAAAAAAAATTGAGCGATGACTTTAAGTCAAAACTAATACAGATCAAATAGCACAAACAAATAATAACACAGATCAAAATAACAACAGCAACGAACGAACGGCCGTCGCCAATACGCTGTGCTTGACTAATATCGAAGTTTGTATAAAGAGACGAGAAAACACAAAGCGTCTGGCAATAGAGGGAGGCGACAAACGCGATACGACTGTGTTAGTATATATGCAGAAGAGGTTAAAACGTAGATAAAAATAGAGATCGGCTCAGAGAGAGTGCACCGAAAAAACGTATGTCAACAAAATTCAGCAGTGACTATGAATGACGTGGTAGGTAAGAATGCAAAAATTGGATTAAAATTGGAAAAAAATACACGAAGACACGAGTACTGATTATGCAAATGTAGCAAACGGAATGCACGATCGGTTACAAACACAATAATCGTGTATAGAATGTAATTACTCTGCTTAAATCACCGAAAATAATAATTGTTAGGCGGAGCAAAGTAAAGACGCGACCATCAGCAACGATAGATATCGATACAGCGCTATCAGCATTAGAAATAGCTCTGGTACATTAATTCCTTGCCGTGCCCCGCTCGATTCTGGATCGCAGGTGCATATTATCACTTCTAGTGTAGCCCAACAGTTGCTGCTACAGAAGAAAGAATCGAAGTTATAGAGTCTGGTCTCGGCGAATCGTGTTCCATGTCCGAAGTATGCTGCGTGGATATCCAACTGGAATGACACGCGTCAAGATATGCCACGACCATTTCGGCATTAGTTGCTCCCACCATTAAGAGCAATCAATCCAACTCTACTGTCGACATTATTCACTGGAACATGCCCTCCAACATACATTTGGCAGATCAGAAGTTATACCAGTCTCAACTATTTGATATTCTTATTATTGGCCATTGGCCAAATCAGGTTGGAAGCCGGGCTACCACATCTCCAGGAAACCAGGCTAGGATGGATAGTTGCAGGAGAGGTGCCTCAGTCTCGCAAGGCACCTCCAGTTTCTGCTTCTTTATTTACAGTTAATCCATCTGAAATAGTGTCCGGAGAAGCTGCGACGCTGAAGCTGAAGACGTCCCCTGGAGCAACAAGAGAGCAACAATGATGCCAAGGAAGGATGTTGAAGAGTATGTTCGGCTAAGCGCCGGTTATTGGCAGCACAAAGAGCAGAGAACAGATCTCTAAACGTAGCGCAACTCTTTGCTTTGTTATTGTTATTGTTTGGTTGCTTCTCCCCACGCTCTCAATCGCTGAATCGATTTTTCTCATCTTTCGTCACCGACGAGAGCTGCGAGGGAGGCTCTACGCGGCTAATAAAGCAAAACCTATATACATAATATAATCCAACAAAGTGATTCTTTGACGTTTTACTATTTTTAAAAATGCATTCAATTAGTTTCGCCTATTTTTCAACGACATGTTTACATTTTGAAGGCGGAATTGGGCATTAAGTTCTAAGATCCGATAAAAAATGTCTGGGCCGAAGTCTATGGTTGAGTTAGGGGAATTTTTAGAAGTTTGTTTTGAGGATATAACGGATAAATATCGGAAGGCTTAATACGATTCAATCCCCAATAGGGTCAAATGTGTAATAAAAGCCAAGGAGGTACCACAAAATATGAATTAATTTATAATATAAATTATTTATAATTATTTATAAAAAAAAAACGAGGGGAATGCTGTGAGTCGCAGCTACGGCCGCGACTCTACATTTATATCCGATACTCAGTCAATATGACTCCTTTTTAAATAGTAGTCTTGTTAAAATTGAGATATGATCGGTTCGTCTCTTATTATACATGTAACGACCAATGTTGTTAAATGTAACTTTTAATTTTGAGATTCAGCATCAAAATTTCCAAATATTTAAATTCCATAGAATAAGGTGGCTGTCAAAATGATAGGTAGCTATCATTTGGTATCTGGTAAGTATTTTTGTGTGGTTGCAAATTGTCTTTTGTAGACTCCTGTAGCTTTCAACCTGGTTCTCCAAGAAAGCGTATTGTTGAGTCTTAAGTTTTCTGCATGATTTATATAATTGATTTGTTTCTTGTTCCTTCGATTTCAAGCTTGTGATATTTGGCCCTTATTTAGCGGCTTCTTATGTATTTGGACGTTGATATGCAATGACTGCATCTTAAAAGTGGCGATGCAATTACTGCACCATCAAGTGGCCCGTGAGACACCAGCAAACGGCTGTTACGCGCGGATCCCAGGCAAAACGCAGCCCTCCTCCCGCCCAACCGACCGAGGGGCGTTGCCGCATGACGCACGGCGCGTAACCGAACCGAGCGCGAACATGCAAGAAAGATAGCTGTTAGACTAACATTCGAGGAAAATTAGCACTAAACTTTACTAAGAAACTAAGCATGCAATCAAAATACAAATACCACTACAATTACTAATTACTAGAAAGGTGTGTAAGGATTAGTAATTTAATAAGAGGAAGAGAATTAGTGGTGGATATAATATGGTAGAGGGAATTATAACACAGCCCCACAAAAAAAAAAAAAAGCTGCGCGGCTGACCAGAGTATCATATCCCTATGTATTTTGAGGCCCTGAGCACGAATCCAAGGTCAGATTTGCTCCATCACGTCAGGTTTTTTTTCTAACCTCAAAAAACCAATATGATCGAAACATGGTGGAAATTCATTTGAAAAATTCATCGGATTTGCTTGAAACTCGTCACTCGATGGCTTTTGGGGTCGCTGATTACGAATTTGATGTCAGTTTTCTTGTTTCGAGATGTATTGAGTTCTTTTCTTTCAAAAAGCTCTATTTAAAGGGGAAGATGTAGATGTGGATGTAGATGTAGATGTAGCAAGGCCGGGGAGTTATTCGTTTTATGAATCGGGCCTTATTGATCCGCCATTTGGAATTTTTAAAACTGACTTCAAATTCGTAATTATTGACCCCAAAAGCCATCGAGTGACGAGTTTCAAGCAAATCCGATGCATTTTTCAAATGAATTTCCACCATGTTTCGATCATATTGGTTTTTTGAGGTTAGAAAAAAAACCTGACGTGATGGAGAAAATCTGACCTTGGATTCGTGCTCAGGGCCCCAAAATACATAGGGATATGATACTCTGGTCAGCCGCGCACGACACTTTTATACCCGATACTCAAAATGAGTATTGGGGTATATTAGATTTGTGGTAAAAGTGGATGTGTGTAACGTCCAGAAGGAAGCGTTTCCGACCCCATAAAGTATATATATTCTTGATCAGCATCAATAGCCGAGTCGATTGAGCCATGTCTGTCTGTCCGTCCGTCCGCCCGCCCGTCCGTCCGTCCGTCCGTCCGTCCGTCCGTCCGTCTGTCCGTCTGTCCGTCTGTCCGTCCCTATTAGCGCCTAGTGCTTAAAGACTATAAGAGCTAGAGCAACGACATTTTGTATACAGACTTCTGTAATATGTCACTGTTACAAGTGTATTTCAAAACTTCGCCCCGCCCACTTCCGCCCCCACAAAGGACGAAAATCTGTGGCATCCACAATTTTAAAGATACGAGAAAACCAAAACGCAGAATCGTAGAGAATGAGTTTATCTTCTAGACTGCAGAATCTGAATTGATCGTAGCATTATTATAGCCAGAATGAAGAAAACAATTTCATTTTTCTCGCCCTGTCTCTCTCTAACACACACGTAGCATAGCCGGCTTTGCATAGCGCAAAACATTAGCGCCTAGATCTCAGGGACTATAAGAGCTAGAGCAACCAAATTTGGTATCCACACTCCTGAAATATCGGACCTTGACGAGTTTGTTTCAAAATTTCGCCACACCCCCTTCCGGCCCCGCAAAGGACGAAAATCTGGAGCATCCACAAATCTCAGAGACTATTAGACCTGACTGTCGAGCTCCCACTGTTACAAAACTATTTGTAATTTTTCACTGCAGAACTCACTGTTGATAGCTCACTGCTACAAGTGTGTTTCAAAATTTCGGCCCACCCCCTTCCACAGCCTTTAACAACGAAAATCTGTGGCAACCAGAGTTTTGAAGATAGGAGAAAATTAAAAACGCACAATCATAGAGAATGGCCATATCTACCAGATTGCCGAATATTGCCGAATCCGAGTAAGATCGGATTATTATTATAGCCAAAAGTAACAAATCAATTTGCAGTGGCTACGCAGCGCCCGTCGACACGTTCTGACTGATTTTCTGTCTCTCTCGCACGCACTCTTTGTCGTTTAATGTAGCCATACTGACTATGTATCGGGTATAAATGTAGAGTTGCGGTCGCAGCAGCAACTCACAACGTTCCCCTCGTTTTTTTGGGGGCTGTGTAATCCGAGCATAAGACCCTAAACGGTTCATGCAAGGAATAATTCGATCTACAAAATGGAAGGAACAACGGTATAAAATTTCTAGTCAGTCTAATAGGAATCGTGAAGTTTATGCGGCTCAACAGATCAGGGCTGTCTATGTCACCCCTGATCAAGTTGTGCATAAATATTACACCAAGCATTTTTCTACGGTTAACTATGGATGGGAGGTTTACTAATAGCAATCTACTAAAGTAAGATGGCATTCTCACACCCGCATCCCAGCTAAGACCCCGCAGAGCAAAGAGTAAAAAGTTTTTCTGTACTGATTCTATCCGGTCCTGGTGTGTGTCTCTGTGCTGAGTACACCATACACAGGAGCCATATTCGAAGATCGGACGAACAAGAGAGCTATAGAGAGTCTTTGTTATATAGGGGTCGTCAAATTCCTTTGACCACCTCTTTATAAACCCAAGCACGCCCATGGCCTTATTTACCATGGTAGAAATTTTTTCAGAAAACTATAGCTTGGCGTCTAATATAACACCAAGATCATCCACCAAGGTGTATATTATATATTATTATACATTTACATTTATCTGGATTAAGTGATAATCCATTATTCTTCGCCCAGTTACTCAAATTTAACAAATCACTGTTACACACTTATACACTCATCAACTTTTACTCAATGGACGACTGACATATATTTTGGACGTCATCCGCATATATATGACTTTTAAAATTGAACAGGACGTTTGGCAGGTTATTCACATATAAAGAAAACAGGAGCGGTCCAAGAACTAAATCTTGAGGTTCACCACGTGTAATGATCAGCATTGACGCGATTCTATTTTCACTTACTACTGCTTGTCTTCTATCAGTTAAATACGATCTTAATAGCTTTATATCTGCATTACTAGAATTGAAAAAGTTGCTTAGTTTACTTAATAAAACTTCGTGGTTAGCCGTGACAAATGCTTTACTGAAGTCAATATTACTATTAACGTCACATTTCGTTCATTCTGAACCATGGATTTTTTTAGGTGCAATTTTTAATTTACGGAAAATTACGAGTGTCTCATAAAGACTTGTTTTGTAAGTTGTTCTACTTGGGAATCTACATCATCCATGTTGAATATTCTATTCCAGTCATATGTATTGAATTCATCAAAAAGTTTGGTAATGTTAATGCTATTAAAATTTCTGTACCATATTACGTCGTCAATCATTTTACAATTAAAATCTTATGATTTTGATCGTGTAGAAGTATTTTTTCCTTATCAAAAAAAAGGTCCAATAATGTGTTTGCAGTGTTTAAAAAATGTGTTGGTCTACTATTATTGACTAGATGCAAGCCTAATGATGCCATCGCTGACGCCATATGTATGTCGTTCCTTCCAGTATATTGCTATTTAAAACTCCGATTATAATTATATCAGTATAGCTTACAGATAAGTCTGAAATTACGTCAATAACTTAACTTGTATATAGCAACACCCGGACCATTTCTTCAACATTTCTCCTTCTTCAAAGCGTATTCCATGAATACGGAGATCGCACGTAATGTCCGCTTTGGCGCGCTCTATTTCTTGCATCCCGCGTACTTAATTTTTGAGTTGGTTGATCTGCTGCTCCATTTCCTGGATGGCCTCAACCGCCTTCTCCACTTGCAGAACACGTTGAGTGAGTTTCTTCATATATTCTGTCATGGCAAGAATTTGATTGGTCATTTTTTAAAACTTGTCCTCAATAGCCTGCAATACACGCTCAGACTTTAGCGTATTTGCCGTGATTAGCTCAGCCTGCTTAGCAAACATTATGTACATGGCTTTCTGTATATTTTCTGGTATTTCTTTAGAACTCTTCGAACCTTTGAAATCAGTTCCAGATTGTTTTCGCAGAAGTTTTGATACTGGAGCCATGTTCAAACGTTTGTCCGTTATTTTTCCATTATTTTTATACCCGATACTCAAAATGAGTATAGGGGTATATTACATTTGTGGTGAAAGTGGATGTGTGTAACTTCCAGAAGGAAGCGTTTCCGACCTAATAAAGTATATATATTCTTGATCAGCATCAATAGCCGAGTCGATTGAGCCATGTCTGTCTGTCCGTCCGTCCGTCTGTCCGTCCCTATGAGCGCCTAGTGCTCAGAGACTATAGGAGCTAGAGCAACGACATTTAGTATCCAGACTTCTGTAATATGTCACTGTTACAAATTTATTTCAAAGTTTCACCCCGCCCTCTTCCGCCCCCACAAAAGATTAAAATCTGTGGCATCCACAATTTTAAAGATACGAGAAAACTAAAAACGCAGATTCGTAGAGAATGACTGCAGAATCGGAACCAGATCGTATAATTATTATAGCCAGAATGAAGAAAACAATTTCATTCTCTTCGCCCTGTCTCTCTCTAACACACACGTTTTATGGTTGGCTTTGCCTATTGCTAAAAGTGAGATCTCAGACACTATAAGAGCTAGAGCAACCAAACTTGGTGTCCACACTCCTGTGAAATCGAACCTGCAAAAGTGTATTTCAAAATTTTGGCCCACCCCATTCCGCCCCCACAAAGGACGACAAACTGTGGAATCCACAATTTTGAAGATACACCTCATTCTGTTTTTACACGGTAGAATGTTCCTGAAAAAACCGTGTAAAAGGTTAGGTTAGGTTGAGGCGGCTGCCGGGCTCGCTCGGAGCCCGTCACACTTAGGCCGGTTTCGGCCCGTTGTGATACCGCATAGGATCATTCCTTCCTGCGTTGTGAGACTTCCTGTCAGCAATTATCCCATCCAGATGCTATCACAAAGTTCGCTATCTTCCTGGGACATAGTTTGGACATCTCTGAGATGTCGTGTAGAAAGGCTGAGCCCAAGTGCTGTAGCCTTCTTCTGCTGAGAGCTGGGCAGGAGCAGAACAGGTGTTCCACTGTCTCCTCCTCTTCCTCGTCTCTACAGCTGCGACAAAAATCGTTATGTGGTGCCCCCAGCCTGTTAGCGTGAGTGCCTATTAGCCAGTGTCCTGTGAGGGAACGTATGACTACGCTTCACCTTTTCCTGCTTAGCTTGCAGAGCTTGGAGGTGCGCTTCATGTCCATGGTCGGCCATGTTTGCCGAGTTGTGCGACATCGTGGCACTATTTGCCACATATCGTTTGTTAGTCGCTTGTATTGCTCTTTTATAATGAGCTTACAGGTGGCCATTGGCATACAGATATCCTCCTTGTCTTGGAGAAGGGGGATTGTAGTGCCAGATCTGGCCAGCTCGTCCGCTATACAGTTGCCCTCGATGTCCCGGCAATAGCAAATTGCTGAGCCATCTCGTGCAGAGATTTGCGGCAGTCTGCTACGGTGGCCGAGTTCGAGGAAATCGCACTTAGCGATTTGATCGCAGCCTGGCTATCGCTATAAATGTTTAGCTTGGTTGCCGTAACGGCAACCGCTTGTAGGCAGTCTAGAGCCTCCCTGATTGCTATGACTTCCGCTTGAAAGACGCTGCAATGATCTGGGAGCCTGAAGGAATGCCTTATGTTTAGCTGTTCAGAGTAGATTCCCCCTTCGACTCTGTCGTCCAGCTTTGATCCATCTGTGAAGATGTTTATGGCCCCATCTGGGCCTGGGAGTCCCTCGAGCCATTCGTCTCTTTGAGGGATGATTGTGTCGAAGGGAGTGACTGTGTACTCTCTTGGAACTTGGTAGTCTGTTTTTGAGGGGACGGTATTGCTATTATTTAATATGGCTGATTGACCTATGCACTGTGTCACCCATTGATCTGAGTCTCTTAGACGTATTGCTGCTGCTTCTGCCCGTTCCTTTCCTGCGAGGTCAAGGCTCTGTAGGCATAGGATGGCATTTAGCGCATCATTTGGGGTGGTGCGAAGAGCTCCGCTGATGCATAGGGCGGCAGTTCGCTGGACTTTGCCCAGTTGCTTGGTGATCGCCTTTTTTGATAGGGCCGGCCACCACACCGTAACTCCGTAGAGTAGTATTGGTCTAACTATAGCTTGATATATCCATTGACTATGCTTGGGATCATACCCCATCTTAGCCCAATAGCTTTTTTGCATGTGTAGAGTGCAGTCATTGCCTTCTTCACTCTGTCTTTGACATTCAGGTTCCAGTTAAGCTTCTTGTCAATTACCAACCCTAAGTAACTGGCACTGTCGCTAAAGGGGAGCATGCATCCTTGTAGTATTGGGGGGTTGAGGGGCGGGACCTTGTATTTATTTGTGAATAATACGAGTTCCGTTTTTAGGATTTACTCCCAGACCGCGCGATTCTGTCCAATCCGACAGTTGCGCTAGCTTTGCGATCATTTAGTCGCACAGTGTTTGGGGGTATTTCCCCGAGAAGATAATCGCAACGTCGTCCGCATAGGCCACGACTTTGCAGCCCCCCCCTTCTAGGTCACATAGAATCTTGTTGACTGCTATGTTCCACAGAAGAGGAGACAGGACACCACCTTGCGGGGTGCCTCTGTTGACATACCTTGACTGGGCGGACGATCCCATCGATGATGTCACCGTCCTGTATGTGAGCAATTGATCAATGAGCATCACCAAGTGACGGTCCACCCCCAGGTCAGTCAGGGCTTCTGTAATGGCGCCCGGTACAACGTTGTTGAAAGCTCCCTCAATATCGATGCAGCTCCCTCTTTGAGATGCAGAGATTTCTCTACCGCTGAGATCACTTCATGAAGAGCCGTTTCCGTGGATTTTCCTTTCCGGTAGGCATGCTGTGCGCCTGACAGCAACTGAGGGTGTATAGTTGTCCTCAGTTGCAGCCCGACGAGTCTCTCAAAGGTTTTGAGGAGGAAGGACGATAGGCTGATTGGTCTAAAGTCTTTTGCAGTTGAGTGGGAGGCTTTTCCTGCTTTGGGAATGAAGACTATCTTTGCCTTAAGCCATGCTCGCGGGATTGTACCCACAGCCAGTATCTTCCTGAAGATACCTTGTAGCCAGTTGATGGCCGTATCCCCGGCCTTCTGAAGTTGGGCCGGGATTACCTGGTCTGGGCCTGGCGATTTGAACGGCTTGAAGCTGTTTATTGCCCAGCTTATGTTACGATTTGTGAGGATGTGATCCATCGAGGTTACCGGTCCCTCTCCTGGGAGATGTACCGTCTCGATGGTTGTGCACCCTGGGAAATGCGTGTCTAGTAGAATGTGCAGGGACTCCTCACTGGAGTTGGTCCACGTGCCATCATTCCTTTTAAGATACCCTACCGAGGGCTTAGTTTTTGAGAGAATCTTGCGAAGCCTTGCGGCCTCTGACGTTTCCTCAATTTCCGAGCAAAATTTTTGCCAAGAGGCCCTTTTTGCTTTCCTTGCTTCCTTTTTATATAGTGACAGACTGATTTTGTAGTCTGCCCAGTGGTTCTCCTCGTTCGCGCTTTTGGCCCTGTTAAAGAGGGTCCTGCAGCTTTTCCGTAGGATGTCTATTTGTTTCGACCACTAGGGGGGTTTCTTTTTCCCCCTAGGTTGGCTAGAGGGGCATGCTGCCGCGAAGGCTTTGTTGCATGCTTCTGTGAACCTGTTCACTAGGCGATCTAGGTCGTCTTTTGTGTCTGGGCATGATGGTGCTTTGGAGGGGAGTAAGTCCTCCAGGGATGAGCTATATTTTACCCAGTTGGCTTTCCTGGGATTAATATAGTCCTTAGGTTTCGGACACTAGAGGGATAGTGTGGTCTCGATGTATCTGTGGTCAGAGAAAGAGTGGTCATCAAGGACTTGCCAACTCTTGACTATGTCTAACAGGTTGTGAGACTCTAAGGTGAGGTCAATAACCTCCTGTCGATTTTTAATTATAAAAGTGGGGTCGTTGTCCCGATTACAAATAAATAGATTTGAGTTAAGAATGAAGCTGAAAAGTGACTCACCCCTTACATTTGTGTTCGAGCTCCCCCACTGAGTGTGGTGAGCGTTGGCATCGCAACCTATTAATAGGTCTATGTCCGACCTCTCGCTGTCGCTGGCTAGTTAGCGAACAAGGTCGTTGGGAGGATCGTTTTCCTCATGGGCCATGTAGGACGACATCAGCCTTAGATGTGTCCCTTTCAGCTCTAGGCTTGCCGCCGTGTTGTCGCTATCGCTATAATTATGGAGCAGAAAGATATTAAGGTGCTTTCTGGCGAGAATGCAGGTGCGGGTTTTACCTTCATGTTGAGCTACAATTATCTTGTACTCCTTCGACCCTAGTCCACAAACCTTGTCTCCCACTATCCAAGGTTCCTGGATCAGGGTTACGTCTGCTCCGCTCTCTTCGAGGCGGAGTATAAGAGCAGCGGATGCTGCTTTACAGTGGTGGAGATTGATCTGAAGGAGCCTCAAGGACATCCTTAGTGTTCTCCACCACTGTAATATCGGCATCTGGATCGTCCTCGACTTCCTCGTGGCAACACATCGCCTCGAAGTCGCATCTCAGCGTGCCATCGGTGGAGTAGCCCTCTGGGTCTGTCTCTGTGTGATCGTCGGGTGCTTCGATCTCCGAGGCAGCGTCCTGCTCGACTGGCTTGTCGACAGGACGTGCCCCGGCCGCTGCATCCAACTTTTAGACCTTTACGGTCACCGAGCTGAACCCAAAATTGAGCTCGCCTTTGGCAGCCCCAATCGGGGCCAGCGACTCTTTGTTGAGGACGACCACCGCCTGGTTTGTGGGGCCCTGTGTCGTCTCAACTTTGACCACCTTCCAGTCCGATGTTGGGAGGTGGGGGTTGCATCTTTGCAGCATTTTTAGGATGCGTTCCGGCTCCTTCATGGAGGCGGGCACCCAGACTCTCGCCCTTGGTCTACTGGGCACTTCGCTCCAGTCTACAGCGACGAGCTTCGCCCCTGGGTAGACTTCCCCGACTTGCGCTACCGCTGCTTTGTACAGCTGTACGGAGCGCTCGTCTTCACAGGCTACGATTTTTATGCAGCCCTGGTACTAGCCCATGTCTTTGCAGACGGGGGGGGTCCAGGCTGCTTTTCCAGCAGCTCGATGCAGCGGTCGGCCAGTGCCGCTTCCACCCACTTCCACTGGTTCTTAGGGATTCGGGAGTCCGCGCTGCCTTTGTCCAGGACGCCAATCAGCGTCCTTTCTCTGGCAATCTGCGCGAACGATGTGTTAGGCAGTACTCTGGAGCGCTTCGGTGTTGGCCCAGGAGTTTCTTGCAAGCGCTGCCTCTTTGGCTGAGGGGCTTCCTTCTTCGGTGCTTCCTTGCCAAAGTTCGGCAGCACCTTCGAGGCCCACTAACCTTCTTTATCCATTTGTCCGTTGGGCTGGACATCTGGCTTGCGTTCTGCCGACGGAGTATATTGCCAGCACTCCTTCTATCGGCATATGTAAATGGTTTGGCTTGGACATTAGTAGATGGTGACTCATCACCCGCCACTTTACCAGCAGGCAGAGCAGCCGCAGGATTGCATAGCCACTCTGCCAAGGTATCGGTTTGGGAGCCAATTCACCACCCACCCCGAAACCGGGATGGGACCCTTTGCGCTCTCCCCTAGCATCTTCCGCCGCGCAGGTTTTCATTGCTGGTTTGCGGGTTGGGCCAGGCCTTTGGGCCGCTGCCTTCCCCTGTTTGGGATTGCTCCCTGTTGGCATTTGGGGAGTGCCAGACTCATTTTGTTTTGTTTTTAAATCTTCCATTCTTTTCCCACGAGCTGCAGAGAAGGGGTACGGTCCGTCCGGGCAGAGATCCACGTTGCCCGGATAAGGCATACTTAGAACAGGGGGCTGCCAAGTCCCTGAGCTCTCCGTTAACGACTGGGCTAGTTTTATATACCGGGCCCCCAGCTAGGCTGACTCTCGGCACGGGTCGAATAACACTCTTAGTCCGGCCCGGTGTGAGCTGAATGTGGGGGTTGGGATGTGTGTAGGTAGTGTGTAGAGATAGGGGAGTGTGTGAGCTACTTATACGAGGCGGCACCACAAGCGCATCGTCAGTGTTGCTACTTCGCGAATACCCGCTGGCTGTCCGGGGCTGCTTATTTTCGCTACTCTCCCTAGGGATGTCCGCTTATTCGCAGCTGACCTACCTATATGACCTGTATATAGGTAGGTCGTTCGCTATCCGCAACCTGCGACCCGTCCGGTGGCCTCAGCTAGGCCCCCTTTGAGCCACCTCACGAGCTCATTAGACCAGAAACCGTGTAAAAAAAAAAAAAAACCGTGTAAAAAAGACATTGATCATATGCAAAAATAGGTGATTGGAATAGGTTCCTTATCTCTAAAACCTGTTAAAATTAGGGAAAAAATTAGGAAATGTTGGAAAAACAATTTTGCGTATAAAAAATGTCTTTACCAAGCACGTCTGATTGCATTGATAGTTCACAAAATGCTAACACATTTCTATTGCAAACGAGGGGGAACGTTGTGAGTTACTGCGGCGACCGCAACTCTACATTTATACCCGATACTTAGTCAGTATAGCTCTCCTCCGGCAGACGCCGCTAATATTAAACGACACGACAAAGAGTGCGTGCGAGAGAGACAGAAAATCAGTCAGAAGGTGTTGTCGGGCGCTGCGTTTCCACTGCGAACTGATTTGTTTCTTTTGGCTATAAAAATGATCCGATCTGATCCAAATTGGGGCCCAATTTTTTAATAGTGTGGATACCAAATTTGGTTGCTCTAGCTCTTATAGTCTTTGAGATCTAGGCGCTCATTTTTAGTGATAGGCAAAACCGACCATGAAACTTGTGTGTTAGAGAGAGACAGTGCGAGAGAGAATGGAATTGTTTTCTTTATTCTGGCTATAATAATGATACGATTCAGGCGATACGATCATTTTCTACGATTCTACGTTTTTGGTTTTCTCGTATCTTTAAAATTGTGGATGCCACAGATTTTCGTCCTTGTGGGGGCGGAAGTGGGCGGGGCGATCTTTCGAAATACACTTGTAACAGTGACATATCACAGAAGTCTGGATATAAAATGTCGTTGCTCCAGCTCTTATAGTCTTTGAGCACTAGGCGCTCATAGGAACAGACAAACGGACAGACGGACAGACAGACATGGCTAAATCGACTCGGCTATAGATGCTGATCAAGAATATATATACTTTATTACGTCCGAAACGCTTCCTTCTGGACGTTACACACATCCACTTTTACCACAAATTGTATATATCCCTATACTCATTTTGAGTATCGGGTATAAAAGGGAATCCCCTTAAATTTCCACAAAAAGGGAATTCCCCTAAATTTTGGCTATCTACAATTGCTCTGACCAGTAAATTTCCTTGTATGTATGTATATTAGAGTGTCCCTTATTTTTCGAAAGTAAAATTTGAACACGCATATCCTCTATTTTTTTTACTTTTGTATCCAAATAACTAAAAAAAATTATTTTGCCTTTTTTAAATTACATTAAACCGTGCCGAATCGTGTTAGAAGTTGTGATTTTAACCGCGCATACATTTTACATTTAGGTTTCTGGCAACCTGTTTGTTACTCGCGTCAAATTTAATTTGTATTCCTTGTTTGACTAAATATAATATATAAAACATATATATACATTTAAAAATATATGTTTTAAATATATATAACACACATGTATAACAAAAAGGTTAAATTTAAATCACAACGAATACTTGGGTTTTTATAAAGCGATGTGGCATCTCTGTTCACTGTTCATTGAACATATGGCAGACCCCGTTACTTTTGTGTTTTTGGCGGCAAAGCGTTTACCAAGTAATAAAACACAATCAGGCAGGCTCCGTTTTTCATTTACTTTTGCGGATTACGTTTTCAGCCAAAACGTTTCGTTTTCGTTTTAAGGTGCTCCAGTTTTCACATATTTTTGTTATCGATATGATACATTTTGAAGTCCGAATTAAATTGGGCGGGAAACAGCTGTGCTCACCCAGATGTTCTGTTAAGCGCATGTTACAAGCACAGTCCAATCTGTTACATGCACATTTGTGCTGTTATGCGCAAAAAATTTATTTCTTGCCAACGTTCCGATAACCAAATCGGAATGCGTCAGCTGCTTACACCAAAACGAAATTTGTTGTTGCCGTGGCCAATTTTGTCCGAACCAAATTTGAGGTTGGGTTAAAATAAAATTATTTATAAAGAAAGCACAAGTTAAATTACCCTGATATAGGTGTCAAGTTTATGTTAATGCATCAATAAGTCATCTATTTTTTTCCTTTTGCAATTAAGGTTCGTTTTGTTGTATAAAAAGCCGTTTACTTTTCATTCCGTCAACGAAAATGTTTTCGTTTTGAAAACGAAGAAATCTTGCGGAATGGGAAAACGGGAGCCCCAATTTATGTGATTTCAAAAGTAAATCGGAAAAGTTTTGTGAAAGTGAAAAACGGAGCCTGGCTGAATATAATATTTTTAACAATGGCTCAAGTGTTACGCAGCTCTAAACAGAAAATTTTTATACCCGATACTCAAAATGAGTATTGGGGTATATTAGATTTGTGGTGAAAATGGATGTGTGTAACGTCCAGAAGGAAGCGTTTCCGACCCCATAAAGTATATATATTCTTGATCAGCATCAATAGCCGAGTCGATTGAGCCATGTCTGTCTGTCCGTCCGTCCGTCTGTCCGTCTGTCCGTCCCTATTAGCGCCTAGTGCTCAAAGACTATAAGAGCTAGAGCAACGACATTTTGTATACAGACTTCTGTAATATGTCACTGTTACAAGTGTATTTCAAAACTTAGCCCCGCCCACTTCCGCCCCCACAAAGGACGAAAATCTGTGGCATCCACAATTTTAAAGATACGAGAAAACCAAAAACGCAGAATCGTAGAGAATGAGTTTATCTTCTAGACTGCAGAATCTGAATTGGATCGTAGCATTATTATAGCCAGTATGAAGAAAACAATTTCATTTTTTCTCGCCCTGTCTCTCTCTAACACACACGTAGCATAGCCGGCTTTGCATAGCGCAAAACATTAGCGCCTACATCTCAGAGACTATAAGAGCTAGAGCAACCAAATTTTTTATCCAGATTCCTATAATATCGGACCTTGACGAGTTTGTTTCAAAATTTCGCCCCACCCCCTTCCGCCCCCGCAAAGGACGAAAATCTGGAGCATCCACAGATCTCAGAGACTATTAGACCTGACTGTCGAGCTCTCACTGTTACAAAACTATTTGTAATTTTTCACTGCAGAACTCACTGTTGATAGCTCACTGCTAAAAGTGTGTTTCAAAATTTCGGCCCACCCCCTTCCGCAGCCATAAACAACGAAAATCTGTGGCAACCACAATTTTGAAGATAGGAGAAAATTAAAAACGCACAATCATAGAGAATGGCCATATCTACCAGATTGCCGAACCTTGCCGAATCCGAGTAAGATCGGATTATTATTATAGCCAAAAGTAACAAATCAATTTGCAGTGGCTACGCAGCGGCCTTCGACACGTTCTGACTGATTTTCTGTCTCTCTCGCACGCACTCTTTGTCGTTTAATGTAGCCATTCTGACTATGTATCGGGTATAAATGTAGAGTTGCGGTCGCAGCAGCAACTCACAACGTTCCCCCTCGTTTTAGTTGGTAATATAAATCATTAAATAGTTGGCGCAAAACTTCCGTCGAATCGTCAAGTGCTTGCGGTTCTGTTTTACAATACGCGTGAAGTAAAATTGACAGCAAATGAAAGTGCTAATCTGGCGCTTCGCGCAAAAAAATCCCACAAAATCTTTGCCTAACTGTGTAAAGAAGCTGCTATGCTTACATCAAGCTTGGAGAGACCTTCAAAAAGATGCTAAGAAAGTATCAGAAAAGTATAGATCCAGGAGAGACCATTTTGTTCAAACTTTGGACAATTTGTTTGATATTTTGCCCATTCCGAAGCAATGGAAATAATCAAAATTGAAGAGGATAAAAAGTTACTGCAGTGCCAAAGAAAAGCAGGCAGACCCGGCTGCCAATAAGGGAGAACGCTTTCAAACAAGGCGTTTGAAAGAAGAAACCCGGCAAAGAAAGAATGATTCTTCATTGGGTTCTCCTTCTTCGAATTTTGATCTTCATATGAATGATGAATAATTTATATGAAATTATTCTAAATGATTTTTAGAAGTTTACTATTTAACTTTGTAGGATGATTCACTGTCAAGCTTGGAAAATATAGCTGACAGCTCTCATAACTCCATGATAACCGAAAGTGGTCAGCCTCAAAACATAAAAAGACGTTGTAGCAAAAACTTTATCACTCCGAAGCTCGTGGCTGCCTTGGATAGGTGCCAGCTTAGTGTAAGGGACTCTGTTTACGTTCTTCAAGCTACACTAGAGGTACTTGGTTACAATTTTGATGAGCTTAGTATTAACAAGTCTACCATTCAAAGAATTCGTACAGAAAGTCGGAAGAAACGCGCTATAGCGATAAAAGAGGATTTCAACAATAATATCCCAGAAGTTGTCAGTCTGCACTGGGATGGAAAGCTTTTACCAGCTTTTACCAGGAACGTCTTCCAATTGTAATCGCATTTGAAAATACAGAACAACTCATTGCAGTGCCACATCTGCAAAATTCGACAGATAAAGAGCAAGCACAAGCTGTTTGGAATGCGGTTCTCAAATGGAATCTTGAAGATTGCGTACAAATTCTTTGTTTTGATACAACAGCTTCAAACACAGGTCGGTTTAACGGCACGTGCTTATTGTTAGAGCAAAAATTTGATAGAGATTTGCTATATTTTGCCTGTCGACATCAAATCTACGAGCTTGTACTGAAAAGTGTTTTTGAAGTAAAAGTTGCAGAAATAGCAAGTCCAGATATTCCCCTTTTTAAAAAGCTTAAGGATACTTGGAAAAATCTGGACCTTTCAAAAATACAATCTGGTCTACAAACTGTGGAAGCGCACTTTAGCCGTTCTAAATATAATGAGTGGTTGGAATTTTTTCCAATTTTTTCGAAAGGAGACTTTCGGGAGTTTATTGAACTCTCCATAATATTCCTAGGTGGCGATATTGGACGGGAACAGAAAATAAGACCTCTTGGCACGATGCATCAAGCTCGATGGATGGCACGAGCAATTTACACCTTAAAAATGGCAATTTTAAGCTCTCAGCTCAAGCTCAGTAAAAAAGAAATCGCAGCTATATACTGTAGCAAAGTAATAATTAGTGAGGCATTCAACTAGTATTTAAAATAGCATACAGCGCGCATTGGTATTTACCGCACCATCGATACACTCGGCGGGAAATACCAATAGTGAGATATCGGATAAGAAACATCGATAATAGAGTAAGTTCACTTTGTAAATGGCGATTGTGAGAGACAATATCAAATCGCCGGGCTTGTGTTTTTATACCTAGACAGTTCACCCACGCACCGATATTGGTCACTACAATTCCCGGGTTAGACGGCCTACAATTTCAGAAGTGGGATAGGATCAACCGCCGCCAGTGAAAAATAGCGAAAATTTTTCTTTTCTCGTCCGTCGAAGACGCCATCGCTGAAAAAAACATGTCGGACTTGGTCGGCTCGGAGGAGTTCTCGGCCGCCCAGCTGCGCGGATGGCTGGAGTCCCCTCAATCTACCAAAAGGTGGAAGCAAAGCTGCCATGGCAGCGAGACTTAACGAAATACCAGTAGAGCTGCGGGGACAGGGACCACCGGCAGCCGAAACATGCGAGAACGAGAGGGAAGATGAGGCAGCCGCAGATCAAGACTCGACGAAGAGCGAACGCAAAGAGAAGAACGAAAAAGCACCGCAAGCGCCTGGGCACAACAACAACCACGGCGAATATCGAGCAGAGGTTGAAATGTTAAAATTGCAAATCGAGCTGCTGAAGCTGCAGAGCGAGAGGGAGAAGGAAGGGAGAGGAGAGAACACAACACCAGCCGCCAACAATGACGCTGGCGTCATGTTGCTAAATGCCGCCAAAGACATGTTGCCAACATATCATGGCAACATTTCTGGAAACAACGATGACGTCACAACTTGATCGCGCAGTTTAAGGCCATCGCAAAAGTGAACAAACTGAAGGATGAGAAGCTACTAATGCTGCTAATGTCGAAGCTTAAGGACAAAGCATTGGTGTGGCTGCATTCGAGTCCGGAGCACATGTCGTTGCCAATCGATCAGTTGTTGAACGTCATGGAAGACACTTTCCATCCCAAGGAAAGCAAACTGTTGCTCCGTCGCAAGTTCGAGTCCCGTTCATGGGCACGTGACGAGGAGTTCTCGATGTACTTCAACGCCAAAGTGTCGCTGGCATCCCGCATAGTCATTGACGACGAGGAGTTTATTGACGGAGTCATCGAAGGTATCCCAGATGTAGGCCTGCGTAGGCAAGCCCACATGCAGTGCTTTGGTGCTCCATATCAACTACTCAAGGCGTTCGAGAAGATCATGCTGCCAAAGAAGTACGGTTCAACTGAAGGGGCAAACACTGGAGCCTCGCCAACACCCATTCGCTGCTACAACTGCAACTCTTTGGGCCACGTGGCAGGGGAGTGCCGCAAGCCCAAGCGCGAAAGAGGAGCGTGCTACGGATGCGGCAGCATGAGTCACCAGGTGTCACACTGTGACGAAAAGAAGTACAAGGTACATAACGATTACATATACAAATTTAATATATACATTAGCAATTACAATAACAAATGCTTGTCCTTAGATTGCCTCATCGACTCAGGGAGCCCAATAAGTTTTATAAAGTTATCATGTCTAGAGCACCAGTCGGAAAATAATCTAAATAAAGCGGAAGAGCGCTCACGATTAAGTTCGAATGAAATCAAAGAAGATGATTTAAGTTTATATAAGTTTAACAAAGACAAGAAAAAACAGAGAAATTGAATTTATTTTGAATAAAAATGCGGATTACGCTTATGTTGGACTAAACAATAGCAAACTTAACATCTTTGGTAAAATACCCAGTTTTGTAATTATTAACAAAAATCGAATCAACTTTGAATTACTAGTAGTGGCAGACGAGTCGATGGGATATGAGGCTGTGTTAGGTAGTAATTTTATGAATTTATGCAAATTTAAAATTGTAAGTGACATTTGCAAGGAGAAGGAGAGTGAGACAAAAAACGAGTGTGAAATAAAAAATGAGTGTTTAGGAGAAAATGAGTGTTTAGAAGAAAATGAGTGTGAAATAAAAAATGAGTGTTTAAGAAAAAATGAGTGTGGAATAGAGAATGAGCGTTTAGGAGAATATGAGTGTGAAGTAAAAGATGAGGGTGGTAAAGAGAACGAGCATGAAGTAGAAAGTGAAGGCAAGGTAGAAAATGAGTGTTCTGCAATGGTTGAGTGTCTGGAAGACAGCGATACCTGCGAGACCGTAAAAGCCAATTTCAACGAACTACCAAGCCAGTATCCAGTCAAAGAAAACGATTGGGAGTTGAAAGTAGGGACAGATTGTAGCCAAGAACTCGCAGGACGACTTAAATACATGTTTAGGACAGCGTATGTAAACGCAGAA
This sequence comes from Drosophila lowei, assembly GCA_008121275.1. NCBI lineage: Eukaryota > Metazoa > Arthropoda > Insecta > Diptera > Drosophilidae > Drosophila > Drosophila lowei. The sequence goes on from CM017778.1 coordinate 624,450, forward strand.
AGACCAAACTTACCACAAACCAAGTGGGAAATGAAGTTGAATTTCGAACACGAAAAACCGTTTCATTGCCCACCTAGAAGACTGTCGTATAGCGAAAAAGCCCAAGTACAGAAAATGATAGACGATTACACAGAAAAAGGTTACATCAGAACCAGTGAGTCAGAATACGTTTCGCCTATAGTACTGGTAAAAAAGAATTCGGGAGAGTTGAGACTGTGCGTCGATTATCGCACACTTAATAAAGGAATGATAAAGGACAATTACCCAACACCTCTTATAGACGACCTACTAGATAAACTGTCAGGGAAAAGACTTTTCACCAAGTTAGACCTGAAGAATGGATACTTCCACGTATTTATGCATAAAGATTCAGTTAAATACACATCGTTCACGACCCCCATGGGACAATACGAATGGTTGAGGATGCCGTTCGGGTTACGAAATGCATCGGCGGTGTTTCAAAGATTCACAAACAAAATTTTTGCAGACATGGTAAAGGAAGACAAAGTTATAATATACATGGACGATATTATGGTAGCAACAAAAGATAGTGATAGTCACATGGAAATTTTACAAGAAGTGATGAGACGATTGGTAGAGAATAAACTTGAATTAAGGATTGATAAATGCGAATTCTTACAGTCAGAAGTTAAGTACCTGGGCTATTCCATATCGGGTAACGGAATTAAACCAGATACGAAGGGATTACAGGCAGTAAAAGGGTTCCCAGTCCCCACGAAAACGAACGAAGTGCAGAGTTTCTTAGGGTTATGTTCTTACTTTAGACGGTTCGTAAAAAGATTTTTCTACGAAAGCTAAGCCCCTTTATGATTTGGTCAAAAAGACAGGAAGTTTGAATTCGGTATCATAGAACTAGAATGTTTCGAACAACTCAAAAGTAATTTGTTGGAAGCACCGATCTTGGCACTTTACAATCCCAGAGATCCGACAGAATTACATTGCGATGCAAGTTCGTTAGGTTTCGGGTCAATTCTAATGCAGAAGAAGGGTGATGGCAGAATGCACCCAGTGTTCTATTTCTCCAAGCGGACAACAATTACCGAAGCAAAATACCACAGCTTTGAACTGGAGACACTAGCGATAATTTATGCACTACAACGGTTTAGAGTATACGTGCAAGGCATACCCTTCAAAATAGTGACAGACTGCAACGCGCTAACTATGACTCTAAACAAAAAAGAACTCAATCCACGCATTGCCCGCTGGGCGTTAGAGTTACAAAATTATGACTACAAGTTAGAACACAGGTCAGGAAGCAGAATGCAACACGTAGATGCGCTAAGCAGAGCCATTCAGATACTCACGGTAGACACAAACACCTTTGAAGAAAATTTAATTATATGCCAAAACAGAGATAACAAACTGATGGAGCTGAGAGAAACGTTACAGAAATCAGAACACAAACATTATGAGATGAGAAACGGAATAATATACAGGAAAAAAGATAACAATACTATCCTATTCTGCGTACCCGAGGAAATGGAAGGCCACGTACTCTATAAGTACCACGATGAACTAGGGCACGTCGGTATAGACAAGATGACCGACGCTATATCGAAAAGCTACTGGATCTCAAACGTAAGGTATAAAGCCAAGCGACACATAGAAAACTGTCTAAAATGCATAGCGTACTCAGCAAAACACGGAAAAGAGGAAGGGTTTTACACAACATACCAAAAGGGTCAGGACCATTCGAGGTAGTACATATCGACCATTTCGGGCCAGTCGACAAAGGCAGGGCCAACAAACATGTTTTAGTAGTAGTAGTGTTTTAGTTCACCAAATTCGTAAGACTTTATACGACCAAAACCACTAGCACAAAGGAAGCAGTAATTGCAATGAAAGATTATTTCCGAGCTTACAGTAGACCCAGATGCATTGTGTCAGACAGAGGAAGCTGTTTCACGTCAAAAGAGTTTGAAGAATTCTTAGAACAGAGCAATGTTAAACACGTAAAGATAGCAACAGGGTCGCCACAGGCCAACGGGCAGGTAGAAAGGGTGAACAGAAGTTTGGGACCCATGATTGCAAAGCTTGTTGACCCGGAAAAAGGATTACATTGGGATATGGTAGTAGAAACAGTAGAACACGCGATTAACAACACAATTCAAAGAACAATTAATGAACACCCGAGTAGAATGTTGTTTGGGGTCGTACAAAAAGGAAAGGTTTCAGATTTACTAAAAGATCATCTAGACGAACTAACCGAACAACGGGCAACAAGGGATCTAGAAAAGATTAGAGCAGTAGCAGGCACTCATCAGGAAAAAATACAGTCTTATAACAAACAAGCAGCAGATTCAAAGCGAAGGGAGCCACACGTGTACGTAGATAATGATCTAGTTATGGTGAGAAATTTCGACACTCATATAGGGGTGTCTAAAAAGCTTATCCCGAAGTTCAAAGGACCTTATAAGATATCAAAGGTGTTAAAAAATGATAGGTATTTGCTAGAAGATGTAAAGGGGTATCAACAATCAAGGATCCCGTATAAAGGAGTTTGGGCGGAGGCGAATATGAAGCCGTGGATTGAAAATGGTAATAATGCAAATGTCACAGGGAATCAAAATGAAGAAAATGATTGTAATACGTAAACTTAGAATGTTAAGAGTAAACCACACCCAACTGTAATAAATCAATCTATCTAGAAACTAACTTAAATGTAAGGAGTTCAGGAGCACTCCGGTCAGGATGGCCGAATTGTAGCAAAGTAATAATTAGTGAGGCATTCAACTAGTATTTAAAATAGCATACAGCGCGCATTGGTATTTACCGCACCATCGATACACTCGGCGGGAAATACCAATAGTGAGATATCGGATAAGAAACATCGATAATAGAGTAAGTTCACTTTGTAAATGGCGGTCGTGAGAGACAGACGCGCAGCTTATAAAAAAAGAGTTATATCAAATCGCCGGGCTTGTGTTTTTATACCTAGACAGTTCACCCACACACCGATATTGGTCACTACAATTCCCGGGTTAGACGGCCTACAATACACAGGTCGTATATAGTATCATAGTATTCATAGTATCTACCTATGTGAAACCATGGCTTGAAAGTTCCTCGGCTGTGAAAGCACGGTATCAGGGTTTATGCTTTTTAAAATCATTGAAAGAAAATGAAAGTATTGATGAAGCTATATCAAAAGCAGCTTTCAAGGAATTTTGTCATTATTTATGGTATCTACATGATGAAATATCAATTCTCGCACTTTTTGATGACGACGTTACTTTTGATGTAAAGGAAAGAATGGTCACGAATTTGACTAAAAAAAATAGATCCAGTTTAGAAAAACGATATTTACCATCGATGGAAGATATTAACGGTGCACTTTTTGGTAATTAATATTAAAACCTTTTAGTATTAACTCAAATATTTTAGACAAAAACATGGACGATTTTATATCTATAAAAAGCAGGACATCATTTGATCGCCTTAAAATTGATTACTGTTTTTTGAGTCTGTGCCCTTCACCAAGGAACAGTAACCCATCTTACTTAAAAAGCAAGAAGAGTCTTTCATTACTTAAGGCAGTAAATGATAAAACAGAAAATGCTGTGAAATTGATGCAAGACTTTCACGGCCGTCTAACAGTGGATGAGGAACAAAAATAATTTTTGTTACGTTGCGTTCAGGAGCATAGAAAAATGTACCCGGATTGTAAAAAGGAAACTTTAAAAAGAAAATATTTTCAATAAAATGTTAGAATTGCCTA
>CM017778.1:628688-766887 GCA_008121275.1 Drosophila lowei
TATCCCTGGTACTATTTGCCGGCAACAGTCCATAAGGTGCTCATTCATGGATCTGCTGTTATAGAGCACGCAATCGTGCGCTGCACAGCTGCAGAGGCGAACAATAAAGAAATGAAGAAATGCAGACTGAATCATACCCGCAAAATGTCACGAATATTAACAAATACGGATATACTAAATTACCTGGGCAGAGAAAGATTCCAAAAGACAATTCAAAGTTATTTGAGTCAGTTTATAGTTTACTTGACGAGCCATTGTAAAATGTTGTATTATTTTGAAACTACAACCATTGTAAATATTTTTCATCATTTAAATTGCTCATAAATTGTTATTGTTTATTTATTTGTTACATTTTATTAATTGGTGTTAATTGGTTGGCAGTTTTTTGCAATTACAAATACTATTTAAGAGGTAAAACTTTCAGCTCTCTACTGCTATTAGAAGTATTTTTGGCCGCGCTTCCTTACAAGCGGAACCACAGTGGGCTGGTTGTATTGAACTTTGAAATTCCGATAAGCTTGTGCCTTTTTTATAAATAATTTTTTTCAGCCCAACATCAAATTTAGCTTTAAAATAATTGGTCAATGCAACAATTTGCGTTTTCGTGCAAACAGCTGACGCCGCCCGATTTTGGTATCGATACTTCGGACGTTAAACATAGCAGAGGCTTTTTTGAAAGCAATACACTAAATTATGCTTGTTCAAAGATGAACATATTCACTCATGTAACCAAAAAACAGATCTCTAAAGAAATCACATAAAAGTAGACAAGTTATGACTGCACGGGTGTAAGCAGAGATCTGTAACCCATTAATACGACAACAAAACAGAGGTGGGGAAAACACTTAACCAATGCAGTCCTAAAATAACACTAATGTAAGCATGCACTCAAATAGACACCCTCAGTAAAGTGTATCCTTTGCGTAGGTCTAACTATAATTATAGAATACAAAATTGTACCTCATGCCTTGTTTTCAAATCACATATAAGGCTCTGATTTGAAGAATAAAATTTAGTTTGAATTTACAACTCAACTCGCAAGTGTCTAGACTTTTCTTTTAAGGTCTTAACATTTTGGTCCTTCGAGCCGGATTATTTTGGTCCTTCGAGACTCTCCGTTGTTTACCCCCTGTGGTAAGAGCACGGAGTTAAACCAGCTCCTTTGAGACTGAACAAGTGTCTAGTTCACTGACAGCTGAAGGTAGAAAAATAAAAAATTCTGGTTTCCCTCCTGTAGGAAGGAACAGAGTATAAAATAAATTAATGAAACGTAAGTTTCAATTAATAATTTGGAAAAATACGAGCTAAACAGGCTGTATTTTTAATAGATAACTTTATATATCTAGTGTGATCGGAGTATATCAAACAAAACTGTATATGTATATCTATTGTAATTGAAAAGAAAAATGTTTTCGCGACGGTGGCTGTTCAGGCGAAGCCCGAGTGTACATTTTTTACCATCTTTCTATTGCCTATCAATTCACTTTCTTTTCCATTTTGGTCATTATACTAAACTAACGTAACGTAAGCGTAGCTTTATCTATGCTCGCTCAGCATCATGCTCTCATTTGATATAGTTGGCTCGCTTGCCTCATCCAAGTGTATCACTCTCTAATACTATTGTAAAAGGCTCTGGCATTTTCGGCCACCCTCAACACACAAATTACCTATAATAAAATTTATAATGTTTCGGAAATCATTAATTTGTGAAATTATTGAACAATTATAGTCAGCGAAAAAGCTCGCTGTCTCAACAGTGGCGTTTTCGAGGCCGAAACATCGAAAGAAAAAATATATATAATCCGAAACATCGAAAGTTCTTAAAGGCCAGCAATTGAGAAAAACACAAGTGGCAAAAAACCTGCGACTGTGAAAAAATAAATAAATAAATTTGTTTGTGTGTGCCCACTGTGCCAGCGACAATAACTGCAGCGACCCTAGCAGCAGCGACAATAACTGCAACGACCCCAGCGACAGCGACATAAGCAGCAACAACACCAGCAGCGCGACACCAGCGACAACAACACCAGCAGCAGCGGTATCAGCAGCAGCGACTTCAGCAGCAGCAGTAACAACAACAGCAGAAGCAGAATTCATCAGCTAAGTCAAATATTTTAAATAGTTGTTTCAGCCTAATTAAGTAACAAATTAAAGTAAGATTTTTATCGGAAAAAATCATTAAACTATTAGAAGCTCAAGCCGCGATAGCAAAGAAATTAAGAAGATTGAAGCTGGTCATTTGACAAGCGATGTAAACCAAAGGTTAGGAGACCTTAAGAACAAAGTTACAGGAAATAATTCTGCACTGGTAGCATATGGAGTAGTCGATCATGACTACTATAAGAAACAACAGTACGAAAAATGCTTACAAATATAGAGGACATACATCTGGTCTGATGAGCTCGTGAGGTGGCTCAAAGGGGGGCCTAGCTGAGGCCACCGGACGGGTCGCAGGTTGCGGATAGCGAACGACCTACCTATATATAGGTCATATAGGTAGGTCAGCTGCGAATAAGCGGACATCCCTAGGGAGTGTACCGTAAATAAGCAGCCCCGGACAGCCAGCGGGTGTTCGCGAAGTAGCAACACTGACGATGTGCTTGTGGTGCCGCCTCGTATAAGTAGCTCACACCTCCCTATCCTACACACTACCTACCCACATCCCAACCCCATTCAGCTCACACCGGGCCGCACTAAGAGTGTTATTCGACCCGTGCCGAGAGTCAACCTGGCTGGGGGCCGGTATATAAAACTAGCCCAGTCGCTAACGGAGCTCAGGGACTTGGCAGCCCCTGTTCTAAGTATGCCTTATCCGGGCAACGTGGATCTCTGCCCGGATGGACCGTACCCCTTCTCTGCAGCTCGTGGGAAAAGAATGGAAGAATTACAAAACAAACAAAATGAGTCTGGCACTCCCCAAATGCCAACAGGGAGCAATCCCAAACAGGGGAAGGCAGCGGCCCAAAGGCCTGGCCCAACCCGCAAACCAGCAGTGAAAAACTGCGCGGCGGAAGATGCTAGGGAGAGCCCAAAGGGGTCCCATCCCGGTTTCGGGGTGGGTGGTGAATCGGCTCCCAAAACTGATACCTTGGCAGAATGGCTATGCAATCCTGCGGCTGCTCTGCCTGCTGGTAAAGTGGCGGGTGATGAGTCACCATCTACTGGTGTCCAAGCCAAACCGTTTACATATGCCGACAGAAGGAGTGCTGGCAATATACTCCGCCGGCAGAACGCAAGCCAGATGTCCAGCCCAACGGACAAATGGATAAAGAAGGTTGAGTGGGCCTCGAAGGTGCTGCCGAACTTTGGCAAGGAAGCACCGAAGAAGGAAGCTCCTCAGCCAAAAAGGCAGCGCTCACAAGAGACTCCTGGGCCAACACCGAAGCGCTCCAGAGTTCTGCCTAACGTCGTTCGCGCAGATTGCCAGAGAAAGGACGCTGATTGGCGTCCTGGACAAAGGCAGCGCGGACTCCCGAATCCCCAGAAACCAGTGGAAGTGGGTGGAAGCGGCACTGGCCGACCGCTGCTTCGATATGCTGGAAAAGCAGCCTGGACCCCCCCCCGTCTGCAAAGACATGGGCTGGTACCAGGGCTGCATAAAAATCGTAGCCTGCGAAGACAGGCGCTCCGTACAGCTGTACAAAGCAGCGGTAGCGCAAGTCGGGGAGAAGTCTACCCAGGGGCGAAGCTCGTCGCCGTAGACTGGAGCAGAAGTGCCCAGTAGACCAAGGGCGAGAGTCTGGGTGCCCGCCTCCATGAAGGAGCCGGAACGCATCCTAAAAATGCTGCAAAGATGCAACCCCACCTCCCAACATCGGACTGGAAGGTGGTCAAAGTTGAGACGACGCAGGGCCCCTACAAACCAGGCGGTAGTCGTCCTCAACAAGGAGTCGCTGGCCCCGATTGGGGCTGCCAAAGGCGAACTCAATTTTGGGTTCAGCTCAGTGACCGTAAAGGTCTACAAGTCGGATGCAGCGGCCGGGGCGTCCTGTCGACAAGCCAGTCGAGCAGGACGCTGCCTCGGAAATCGAAGCACCCGACGACCACATAGAGACAGACCCAGAGGGCTACTCCACCGATGGCACGCTGAGATGCGACTTCGAGGCGATGTGTTGCCACGAGGAAGTCGAGGACGATCCAGACGCCGACATTACAGTGGTGGAGAACACTAAGGATGTCCCTGAGGCTCCTTCAGATCAATCTCCACCACTGTAAAGCAGCATCCGCTGCTCTTATACTCCGCCTCGAAGAGCGGAGCAGACGTAACCCTGATCCAGGAACCTTGGATAGTGGGAGACAAGGTTTGTGGACTAGGTCGAAGGAGTACAAGATAATTGTAGCTCAACATGAAGGTAAAACCCGCACCTGCATTCTCGCCAGAAAGCACCTTAATATCTTTCTGCTCCATAATTATAGCGATAGCGACAACACGGCGGCAAGCCTAGAGCTGAAAGGGACACATCTAAGGCTGATGTCGTCCTACATGGCCCATGAGAAAATGATCCTCCCAACGACCTCGTTCGCAAACTAGCCAGCGACAGCGAGAGGTCGAACATGGACCTATTAATTGGTTGCGATGCCAACGCTCACCACACCCAATGGGGGAGCTCGAACACAAATGTAAGGGGTGAGTCACTTTTCAGCTTCATCCTTAACTCTAATCTATTTATTTGTAATCGGGGCAACGACCCCACTTTTATAATTAAAATCGACAGGAGGTTATTGACCTCACCCTAGTGTCTCACAACATGCTAGACATAGTCAAGAGTTGGCAAGTCCTTGATGACCACTCTTTCTCTGACCACAGATACATCGAGACCACACTATCCCTCGAGTGTCCGAAACCCAAGGACTATATTAATCCCAGGAAAGCCAACTGGGAAAAATATAGCTCAGCCCTGGAGGACCTACTCCCCTCCAAAGCACCATTTTGCCCGGACACAAAAGACGACCTAGATCGCCTAGTGGACAGGTTCACAGAAGCATGCAACAAAGCCTTCGCGGCAGCATGCCCCTCTAGCAAACCTAGGGGGAAAAAGAAACCCCTGGTGGTCAAAACAAATAGACATCCTACGTAAAAGCTGCAGGACCCTCTTCAATAGGGCCAAAAGCGCGAACGAGGAGAGCCACTGGGCAGACTACAAAATCAGTCTGTCACTATATAAAAAAGAAACAAGGAAAGCAAAAAGGGCCTCTTGGCAAAAATTTTGCTCGGAAATTGAGGAAACGTCAGAGGCCGCAAGGCTTCGCAAGATTCTCTCAAAAACTAACCCCTCGGTAGGGTATCTTAAAAGAAATGACGGCACGTGGACCAACTCCAGTGAGGAGTCCCTGCACATTCTACTAGACACGCATTTCCCAGGGTGCACAACCATCGAGACGGTACACCTCCCAGGAGAGGGACCGGTAACCTCGATGGATCACATCCTCACTAAACGTAACATAAGCTGGGCAATAAACAGCTTCAACCCGTTCAAATCGCCAGGCCCAGACCAGGTAATCCCGGCCCAACTTCAGAAGGCCGGGGATACGGCCATCAACTGGCTACAAGGTATCTTCAGGAAGATACTGGCTGTGGGTACAATCCCGCGAACATGGCTTAAGGCAAAGATAGTCTTCATTCCCAAAGCAGGGAAAGCCTCGCACTCAACTGCAAAAAGACTTTAGACCAATCAGCCTATCGTCCTTCCTCCTCAAAACCTTTGAGAGACTCGTCGGGCTGCAACTGAGGACAACTATACACCCTCAGTTGCTGTCAGGTGCACAACATGCCTACCGGAAAGGAAAATCCACGGAAACGGCTCTTCATGAAGTGATCTCAGCGGTAGAGAAATCTCTGCATCTCAAAGAGTACTCACTCATAGCCTTTCTCGATATTGAGGGAGCTTTCAACAACGTCGTACCGGGTGCCATTACAGAAGCCCTGACTGACCTGGGGGTGGACCGTCACTTGGTGATGCTCATTGATCAATTGCTCACATGCAGGACAGTGACATCATCGATGGGATCGTCCGCCCAGTCAAGGTATGTCAACAGAGGCACCCCGCAAGGAGGTGTCCTGTCTCCTCTTCTGTGGAACATAGCAGTCAACAAGATTCTATGTGACCTGGAAGGGGGGGGCTGCAAAGTCGTGGCCTATGCGGACGACGTTGCGATTATCTTCTCGGGGAAATACCCCCAAACACTGTGCGACTTAATGACCGCAAAGCTAGCGCAACTGTCGGATTGGACAGAATCGCGCGGTCTGGGAGTAAATCCCTCAAAAACGGAACTCGTATTATTCACAAATAAATACAAGGTCCCGCCCCTCAACCCTCCAATACTACAAGGATGCAGGCTCTCCTTTAGCGACAGTGCCAGTTACTTAGGGTTGGTAATTGACAAGAAGCTTAACTGGAACCTGAATGTCAAAGACAGAGTGAAGAAGGCAATGACTGCACTCTACACATGCAAAAAAGCCATTGGGCTAAGATGGGGTATGATCCCAAGCATAGTCCAATGGATATATCAAGCTATAGTTAGACCAATACTACTCTATGGAGTTACGGTGTGGTGGCCGGCCCTATCAAAAAGGGCGATCACCACGCAACTGGGCAAAGTCCAGAGAACTGCCGCTCTATGTATCAGCGGAGCTCTTCGCACCACCCCAAATGATGCGCTAAATGCCATCCTATGCCTACAGAGCCTTGACCTCGCAGGAAAGGAACGTGCAGAAGCAGCAGCAATACGTCTAAGAGACTCAGATCAATGGGTGACACAGTGCATAGGTCACTCAGCCATATTAAATAATAGCAATACCGTCCCCTCAAAAACAGACTACCAAGTTCCAAGAGAGTACACAGTCACTCCCTTCGACACAATCATCCCTCACAGAGACGAATGGCTCGAGGGACTCCCAGGCCCAGATGGGGCCATAAACATCTTCACAGATGGATCAAAGCTGGACGACAGAGTCGGAGGGGGAATCTACTCTGAACAGCTAAACTTAAGGCATTCCTTCAGGCTCCCAGATCATTGCAGTGTCTTTCAAGCGGAAGTCATAGCAATCAGGGAGGCTCTAGACTGCCTACAAGCGGTTGCCGTAACGGCAACCAAGCTAAACATTTATAGCGATAGCCAGGCTGCGATCAAATCGCTAAGTGCGATTTCCTCGAACTCGGCCACCGTGGCAGACTGCCGCAAATCTCTGCACGAGATGGCTCAGCAATTTGCTATCAGCCTGATTTGGGTCCCGGGTCACCGGGACATCGAGGGCAACTGTATAGCGGACGAGCTGGCCAGATCTGGCACTACAATCCCCCTTTCTCCAAGACAAGGAGGATATCTGTATGCCAATGGCCACCTGTAAGCTCATTATAAAAGAGCAATACAAGCGACTAACAAACGACATGTGGCAAATAGTGCCACGATGTCGCACAACTCGGCAAACATGGCCGACCATGGACATGAAGCGCACCTCCGAGCTCTGCAAGCTTAGCAGGAAAAGGTGCAGCGTAGTCATACGTTCCCTCACGGGACACTGGCTAATAGGCACCCACGCTAACAGGCTGGGGGCCCCACATAACGATTTTTGTCGCAGCTGTAGAGACGAGGAAGAGGAGGAGACAGTGGAACACCTGTTCTGCTCCTGCCCAGCTCTCAGCAGAAGAAGGCTGCAGCACCTGGGCTCAGCCTTTCTACACGACATCTCAGAGATGTCCAAACTATGTCCCAGGAAGATAGCGAACTTTGTGAGAGCATCTGGATGGGATAATTGCTGACAGGAAGTCTCACAATGCAGGAGGGAATGATCCTATGCGGTATCACAACGGGCCGAAACCGGCCTAAGTGTGACGGGCTCCGAGCGAGCCCAGCAGCCGCCTCAACCTAACCTAACCTAACCTAGAGGACATACAAAATAAGTATGTAGAGTTAAAATTAATGAAGCCTTAACGAAAGGGATGGTAGAAATAGCAGTGGAGACTGGAACTTTGAAGGAAAACATGGAACCCAAAATTGACCATAGCTTGAAAAAAGTATCTGAGGGAATCGACATAATGGTGGAAAACCTGAAGAAACCTACTGCAAGCCATGCAGAGGTTTAAGGGAAAAATTGAGTTCCACAGTAAAAAACTGAGCTCAAAAATGTAGTTTTATCTTGTCTATGAATTGGAATTTGATATTCAAATCATGTTAAGCAACCTAGAAATAAGGATGCAAACTGTAGCTGAGGAAAACAGTAAGGATAGTAAAGGGGCAACGACAAAAAAAGAAAATATCGATTTGCCTGATCTTCCGAAAGTAGAAGTACCCACATTCTCGGGCGAAGAAAAAGAGTGGGACGGCTTTTCACGTCCGTCGAGACACGGAGTATGGTAACTCACCTTTTAACTGGGCCGCTGGAGAATTATAATGCCGCTTGGGAATTGCTGACCAAGCGGTATGAAAATAAACGACAAATTTTTTCGGATCAGCTGAATCGTTTACTAGATTCACCAATTCTAGATCACGATTCATCGAAACATATTAAATGGTTTTCTGGATGGACGCTAAATAGATGCTAAAAAACATGTAAAATAAGTTATCCGAGAGTTTAATGAGGTTGGGTATAACTTAAGAAAGTGGATAACAAATATCCCTGAAATTATAGATGGCGTTAGAGATGACCAAGAAAATAAAGTATTAACCATTGAGGAGAATGAATCCGTCAAAACATTAGGACTCTAATGGGAACCGATAAAAGACGAGTTTAGGTTCAATTTCCATTATGAACCAATTAAGAAAATAACAAGAGAAGAGTATTATCAACCTTAGCCAAGATGTATCACCCCTTAGGCTGATTGTCTCCAGTGACACTTTGTGACGCCCAGCGCCAGGAAACACAAGCACTTGCGCCACAAAAACCATCTTAACCACTAGAACATAGGAAGAGGCAAACATGAAGACTCAGTAAGAAGCTTGAGTGGGAGTGAGACTATCATAACCATCTATTAGTACTTAAGAGACAAAATACCTGAAGACCTGCCGTGCCATTACAATTAAAATAAACAAAAAACCAAAAGAAACATAAAACACAAAGCCCATAGCACCAGTGTTGCCATTTGTGAAATGTGTAAATTGTGTAAAATTGAGGTGCAAGGATTTTATAAAGGAGCTTATTATCCAACTCAGAGAAAGGTAAGCTTCAATAGGATTTGATATTAAAAATAAATAATAACTTCTGTTTAATTTCAGACTTCCAGATAATTTTGAGACATTGGAAAAACTGCAAGTTTTTGCAGCAGAAAATGTACTCGAACATAATAAAAATCCTAATGATCTCATTTCCATATTGGAACACTTCAACTATAGCAATAAAGATGGAATTCTTGCCCAATATGGCAATATTCACTTAGTCCCTTGGCAAAGTACAGATGACACTATAAAGCTCTGGTCAGAAGTACTGACTTATAAAGATGCTGGCAAAAACAAACCTTTTGAAGAAATCGCTTTAATTGCCATTGAAATTTTAAGTCTACCGTGGTCAAATGCTGCCATTGAACGTGTAATCAGTCAAATAAATATTGTTAAGACCAAGCTTAGGAACAAAATGACTGTTAAATCCTTAAACTCAATATTAAATATAAGGTTTGTTTTAGTAATATTTAATTGTTTGATAAATACGACTATAATTCTTTTGAATTTTACAGATATGGATTGCGCCGTCATGGCAAATGTTGCCACAACTACCAATTACCGGAGAAATATTTAAATTTAATACGCTCCAGCGATAAATATACCGATTCGAGTAACATCGAGTTGGATAAAATAATAAAACAATTAGAAATGTGTATATCTACAGTATGTCTATTAATTGTTTGCAAAATGAAAAAAGGCACACAAGTTCAACTTAAACATGGTAAATATGAGTAAAGGCAGAATTTGGGGGAATTTTTTTTATTCACTGTTATTAAAATGTGTTTAAGCTGTAGGTATGACTAAAAATAAAGGACAAAATTCGAAGAAAAACGTCAAAGAAATGACAAAAACAAAAAAGCGGCACGTATGACTCTGTCTATTAATTCTTTGCAAAATGCAAACATTAATTTTAAAAATTTATATCTTTGGAAGATTCAGCTCTATTTGGCTAATATTTTGTATGCCCTCCATTAGCATCCATTACTCCTCTGAGACGTCGCGACATCGACGATATAAGGACATTTATGTCGTAATATTCGGGAATTTTCAGCCACTCCTCGTTTATGCAACGAATCAAATTATTTTTTGAGGTAGGGCTTCGTTTGGCCACCTTTTTCTTTAGCAAGGTCCAAAAATTCTCAATAGGATTAAGATCCGGACTATGGGCGGGCGTGTCAATCACTTTGCTGCAATTATAAAGCAGCCAAGTGCGGCACAGGAAAGATTTGTGCTTTGGATCATTGTCCTGGTACAGCTTGTATTTTAGTTTGCTGGTGTTTTGTGGATCAACGAAGCCAAAATTCTGCGCACTTTTTGTCAGTTCCTTCTTTAAAATGTCCAAATAAAACTTATTGGTCATAATGTCCGTGAAAATGCGCAGCTCTCCCACACCTTTGGAAGAAATACAGCCCCAAACCATCACTGAAAGCTTGCCAAATTTAACAGTAGGCACAATGTTCTTTGACTGGAGGGCTGTTTTCGGCTTACGCCAAACTTTTCCAGGGCCATCATTATAATATAGCATGATCTTGGTCTCGTCACAAAAAATTACGTCGTTCCAGTACTCGAGAGGCTTATCAGCATTAAATATCGCAAAGTTTAAGCGTTTCTCAATATTAACAGCGGACAGCAACGGCTTCTTCCTTGCCACGTGTGATGAGTATCTGTGGACATTTAAAACTTTTCGCACAGTCTCAGGGCAAACGGTCTTGTTTAGATTAATTTTTATATCATTGACCAACTCTCTGAGGCTTGTTTGTGGTTTATTTTCCACGGTTTTCAAGATTTGCGAAGAATCCCGCCGAGAAAGCTTCTTTGGTCTGCCGGTAGAGGTCTGTAATTCTAGCCTATTTTCTTTATCCGCACGTTTAATAACATTATAAACTGTTCTCAGCTTAATATTGAACATCTTGGCCAACTCTTTTGCTGTCTTCCCTTTACCATAATTAAAATACACCAATTGTATCAAATGATCGTCTGTTCGTTTACCGGGCATTGCAAAAACTTCAAATTACACAATAAACTCTACTGAACCCAAGAAAATTTTGAAACGAATGACTTTAAAGAAGACTTAAGAAAAACACGCGTCTGGTCGTTTTTGACCTTGATGTCCCGTTTGTTTTTCTTTCGTCTTCTTTCAATCAGTGTTTACATATTGCAAAGAATTAATAGACAGAGTCATACGTGCCGCTTTTTTGTTTTTTGTCATTTCTTTGACGTTTTTCTTCGAATTTTGTCCTTTATTTTTAGTCATACCTACAGCTTAAACACATTTTAATAACAGTTAATAAAAAAAATTCCCCCAAATTCTGCCTTTACTCATATTTACCATGTTTAAGTTGAACTTGTGTGCCTTTTTTCATTTTGCAAACAATTAATAGACTGTATGTGTTTTTTATTTTTAGCCTATTTTTTGGCCTGTTTTTTACAATTTTTAGCTTGCTCTAGCTTGTGTTTTTGTGAAATCTAGCTTATTTTGACGCTCAAAATCTGGCAACACTGCATAGCACAGCCACCAACGGTCACACCCACAGCTGATCATACCCAGTGTGACCGTAGCCAAAGCACCAACGGGCACATTACCAGCTGATCCGCACAAAACGCGTTAAGAACTTGCAAGTGCGGAACAGCTGTTTTTCGGGAATAAAACGGGCTCCGCCAGAGCGATCATCATCAGTTCGACTCCGGTCGGTCGAGGGTTAAGCCTCGGTGGCTACAGCCAACCGCTGCAGCGATCCTTTTATCTCGGAGTGTACTTCATACTCCGCCTTCCATCCCTCTCGGAGTGTACTCCGCCTCCCATCAATCTCGTAGTGTACTACATCCCCGCCGCCCATCCCTCTCGGAGCGTAGTTAAACCTCCGCAACGAATCCTCACCGCCTCTTGGAGCGCACTTAAACCTCCGCATCCAAACTTCTCTTCGGAGCTTACTTACACCTCCGCAACGCATCTTCTCCTTGGAGCGCACTTAAACCTCTGCAACTAATCTTCTCCTCGGAGCGTACTTAAACCTCCGCATCCAAACTTCTCATTGGAGCGCACTTAAACCTCCGCAACGAATCTTCTCCTCGGAGAGTACTTAAACCTCCGCATCCAAACTTCTCCTCGGAGCGTACTTAAACCTCCGCTACAAATATTCTCCTCGGAGTGTACATAAACCTCCGCTACGATTCTTCTCCTCGGAGCGTACTTAAACCTCCGCTACGAATCTTCCACTCGGAGCGAACTTAAACCTCCGCGACCTAGACCGACGCCGACCGGACGATCGCCCGCGCAGACGACCCCCGAAGGACGACCCCGAAGGAAGACCCAGAAGGGAGATAGCCATCCTAAACTCTGTACCATTAAGAGCAATAAACTAACCTTATTTTTCTACCGCTTAAACCCCACCTTATTCTTGAACCACGAGACTCTCTTTCAGCTACCACATCCAGAGATCAACAAAATTTCTGTGAACCCCGGCGCGGCGAGCATACCCCGGCCGTAGCGCCGTCACAACTTGTCGGAAAATTGTTTATTCAAAAACTTTGGCTATCAGACAAAAATTGGGATGAAGAATTATCAGAGCAGGATACTCCGGAATGGAATTCGTTTAAAGATAGTTTAACAGAATTAGAGAGCATTCGGATACCAAGATGGCTAAATTTTCAGCACAATAAGTCGATGCAAGTCCATTGGTTTTCCGATGCATCTGAAAAGGCTTATGCTGCCGTAGTGTAAGCTAAGCCAGCAAAAGCAAAGTTAATCCGAAGAGGAATCGGAAAACTATTCCAAAATTAGAACTTTGTGCAGCACATCTTCTGGCAAAATTAATTCAACGGGTGAAAATAGCGGTTGGAAGTAATGTAGAGTGTTATGCCTGGAGCGATTTTACGATTACTCTAGCCTGGATAAACAATGGAGACAATAAAGACAAGTTTATCAGGCGTCAAACTGACGAAGTAACAAATATTAAAGAAATTAAATGGGGACATGTTAGAAGTGAAGACAATCCAGCAGATGTAGCATCAAGGGGCATTAGTGCAGATAAAAGATTTTAAGATTTGGTGGAAAGGGCCTCAATGGTTTGCGAAATCTAAGGAACATTGGCCAAAAGAGGAAATTGAAGAAAAACGAGGGGGAACGTTGTGAGTTGCTGCTGCGACCGCAACTCTACATTTATACCCGATACATAGTCAGTATGGCTACATTAAACGACAAAGAGTGCGTGCGAGAGAGACAGAAAATCAGTCAGACCGTGTCGACGGGCGCTGCGTAGCCACTGCAAATTAATTTGTTACTTTTTGCTATAATAATAATCCGATCTTATTCGGATTCGGCAAGATTCGGCAATCTGGTAGATATGGCCATTCTCTATGATTGTGCGTTTTTAATTTTCTCCTATCTTCAAAATTGTGGTTGCCACAGATTTTCGTTGTTTATGGCTGCGGAAGGGGGTGGGGCGAAATTTTGAAACACACTTGTAGCAGTGAGCTCTCTACAGTGAGCAAAAAGAAATACACTTGTAACAGTGAGTTCTGCAGTGAAAAATTACAAATAGTTTTGTAACAGTGAGAGCTCTACAGTCAGGTCTAATAGTCTCTGAGATCTGTGGATGCTCCAGATTTTCGTCCTTTGCGGGGGCGGAAGACACCCCCGAAATTTTGAAAACAACTCGTCAAGGTCCGATATCACAGGAGTGTGGATACCAAATTTGGTTGCTCTAGCTTTTATAGTCTCTGAGATCTAGGAACTCACTTTTAGCAATAGGCAAAGCCGGCTATGATACGTGTGTGTTAGAGAGAGACAGGGCGAGAAAAAATGAAATTGTTTTCTTCATTCTGGCTATAATAATGATATGATCTGATTCAGATTCTGCAGTCTAGAAAATATCTCGTATCTTTAAAATTGTGGATGCCACAGATTTTCGTCTTTTGTGAGGGCGGAAGTGGGCGATGTTTTGAAATATACTTCTAACAGTGACATATCACAGAAGTCTGGATACAAAATGTCGTTGCTCTAGCTCTTATAGTCTTTGAGCACTCGGCGCTGATAGGGACGGACAGACGGACGGACGGACAGACAGACATGGCTCAATCGACTCGGCTATTGATGCTGATCAAGAATATATGTATATACTTTATGGGGTCGGAAACGCTTCCTTCTGGACGTTACACACATCCATTTTCACCACAAATTTAATATACCCCAATACTCATTTTGAGTATCGGGTATAATTAGTTGTTGGCACAACAATTGTAATAGCAAAAAATAACATTATTTATGAATTATTACAAAAATATTCGTGTATGCATAAACTAGAAAGAGTCATTGCATATGTATTGAGGTTTATTCAAATCAAAACCAAAAAGAAAGAATTTCCACCATTTTTGACAGTGAAGGAGATTAATAGCGCCAAAGTATTAATAGTAAAAAAACAACAAGCTATCCAATTCAGTTCCGAAATAGCTAGGCTAATTAATAAAAAGGAAATAGAAACAAAAAAAAAAGCTATTAAGCTTAAATCAGTTCTTACATAAAGATGGATTGTTTCGAGTTGGAGGTAGATTGTAAAACTCCAACGCGGAATTTGAGGTTAAACCTCCCTTGATTTTAGATAAGTGTCACTTGACGTCTTTAATTATCAAGAATGCACATAAAGAAACATTGCACGGTGGAATTAATCTGATGCGAAACTACAGTGTAGTTTCTACACGAGCACGTGTAGATTGAAATTGATGGAATAATGAAGAAAGAATATTATCTTCATATTTTGGAAACCAATTTGTCAAATTTTATAGACAAACTTACAAACTTATTCGGAATGTGATAAAAATCTTTTAAGGAAAAGGAACTCTTTGAATTGAAAATATTGTTTTTTTTCTTTCTCTCACTAAAGAATCTATGAAAAATAATCACAAGGATTGATGCATTTTTTAAGATTTTACAGGCGTTTAAACTGAAAAGTGATGAACTTGTATCCACACGTGCTCGCCACTGTACATCCAGCGAAAGTTTAGGATATTTGGGCTAAGAAATTGCTTAAAGAAAAAACTTACAGAGTGGGTCACCTGTGCTAGGTATCGACAGGATACGGCAGAACAAATTATGGGAAATCTGCCGAAACACAGAGCTACATTGTCGCACCCGTTTCGCCGGACCTTACCATATCCGTAAGAAGAGGAAAATGTACAAAAATCTTTTCCGATAATGGAACCAAGTTTGTGGGAGCTTCGCGCAAATTATACGAGGAATACCAAAGAGCCCTTAAGGACAACATAAAAGTGGTGCCAATATTAGAAAGAGAACAGATCCAGTGGCATTTCATTCCCCCGGCAGGACCTCACTTCGGAGGTATTTGGGAAGCTGGGGTAAAATCAATGAAATATCAAAAGGGTAATTGGAGACAATAATTTAACCTATGAGGAAATGGCAACTCTATTATGTAAAATTGAAGCGGTACAAAATTCACGCCCTTTGTATACAGCTACAAATGATATTGACGATCTGGATGTATTAACACCAGGTCATTTTATTATTGGAAGGCCAATATTTGGCCCGATTGAGACAATTTCAGAGGAACAAATCTGGAATCTGGATAGGTTGAGATTAATTCAGAAAATGAAAAGAAACAAAGAAATAAATGGAAAATAGGAATGCAGAATATTAAAAAAGGACAGATTGTATTAATAAAAGATGAAACCTGTCACCCAGCTAGATGGCCCTTTGGGAAAAATAGAAGAAATACATAAAGATAGGGACGATAAAGTATAAAACATCAAGACGGGTTGATAAAACGACCTATAACTAAAATTTGTCCATTAGCTGGAATTGAGTAAGAAGAATTGAACTCAGAAATGCCTCTAAAAGAGACCAGAAGTACTGGCGGTAGACCTCAAACATCCAAGCTAGGACTCCTGGCAGCATTGTAAATGCTTGTTATGTTGCCAAGTATCAAATGCAAAAATTGCTGCCAGACGACCAGCAAAGTGATCAATCGAAAAAATGAACAGTTCCACTTCGATATATTTAGACCAAATGGGGACGTTGAAATAATTGTTTACTATAATATGCACCTGTATTTTCAAATAAACTGAGCCCCACTTTAACATATATTGTTTGGGGTAATGAAAGATAGGGAAACGTTGGAAGGAAATATGAAAAATGTATTAGAAAACCAACATAATCTAGACGACTTAATTAAGAAACAAACATTAGTGATAGAGTCAACGGTAAATATTCTCAAAGAAACTACCAAGGAAATAAGTGTAAACTTTAGAAGTATGAGCACTAGAGTAGAAAATATAACGGAAGCATTAAAGGAAAGTTACTTTGTGTACAAAGAATCTATAAAATTCTGTATGGTAACAAAGCAACTGAGCTACAATCAGACTTATAAACCTGCTGATAGATATTAATCATGGTCGACTAAATCCAAATATTTTAAAACCTAAGCAGTTAAAAGGAGAAATATCAAAAAATAAAAGTTATTAGAAACATTAGTTCTTCCAGGAAAAAGAACAGGAACGGAATTGAAGGAAATTTACAGCCTATTAACAGCGAAAGAAATTTTTTTTATAGAAAATTTATTTTGAATGCGTACCATTTGTTTAGGATTATTCCGATGCTGGTTGAGCATGAACAAGCAGTGGTCAAGGTAGATTTGAGCTCTAAATATTTAGTATATAATTTCGAAATTGATTCCTATCATTCGATGACTTAAGCTACCTTGAACAAATATCAATGATAATGCTTGCGAGAAAGCTCCTTTCAAACCAGAAAGTCATTCAAATATCGTTTATAGAAATCAATGAAATCTTCTCCTCAACACCTACTTCCCTGGCTGCGATGACCAAACTACAGACCAAACTACTTCGCGGCTCCTTCTGTTGCCTCAAGTGATATCAAGAACCTGCAAAGAAAGAACATTTCCTGGGCGATCAAAAGATTCAAACCATACAAGTCTGCGGGGCCAGGTGGCATTATCCCTGCCAAACTGTTTCACGCTGGACAAAAAGCCATTAAATGGCTCAAAAGGATTTACGAGGGAGTCTTCTCCCACGGATATATCCCTGACACCTGGCTTCAGACCAAAGTCGTCTTCATTCCCAAGACAGGCAAGCCCTCGCACACTGCCCCTAAAGATTTCAGACCCATAAGTCTATCGTCCTACCTTCTGAAGACGATGGAACGGCTACTGGGGCTGCATCTCACGGCGAGTATTCCGCTTAGTCTAATCTCAGACTCCCAGCATGCCTATCGGAAGGAAAGATCCACCGAAACGGCCCTATACATGATCACATCGATCATCGAATCGTCCCTTAACTGTAAGGAGTACACCCTTCCTCGACATGGAAGGCGCCTTTAAGAACATCCTCCCGACCACCATCACGGGACACTGACGGACCTGGGGGTTGATTCCCGGACGGTGAGCCTAATCGATCAGGTGAAATAATGCAGGACCGTCACTGGTGACGCCAACGTCCACTCGATTTGTCAGCAGTGGCACACCGCAGTGCGGAGTCCTATCGCCCCTCCTATGGAACGTGGCAGTGAACGAAGTGCGGGAGATAGAGGGGGTGGCTGCCGCGTGGTGGCGTATGGAGACGATGTTGCCTTAGCTTTCTCCGGTATATTTCCGCATATATACTTGCAGAAAACCCATCGGACTAAAATGGTGACCCCTTATATAGTTCGATGGCTATACACCGCCATCATACGACCAATCATGCTCTATGGAGTGGTGGTATGGTGACCAGCCTTAGACAAAAGAACTTGTCTCAACAAACTCAGCAAACTATGGCAAGCATCCGCGTTTGGGCAATGGGGAATTCTGACGAGACTCCGTAATTAGCAGAGAGGGCAGATTACTGTATCCCTAGTGATCACCTCTCAGAACTCAGATTACCTCTTAATGACTTAATAATTTTAAAAGTTAAAAAAAACCAAACCTAGAAAACAAGAAAATTATCACTTAACATTTGTTGAGAAATTAGCCTCGTAGTTTTAGTTCAATGTTCATGTATATTACAACTGTTCAAAGTTCAATTTTGTTGCCTAGTGATACCAAGTAATTCCATATTGGACAGACTGTGTATCGGCGCTCAGCAAACGCTTCAAACATTTATCGGCAAGTCAGGATTTACAGAACAATCAATCTGGAAATAAGTCGCTGACTGTGTATCAAGCCAAATTTCCTCAAGATCAGAAATGTCCACTTTGCAAGGCAAATTATCATTTCATCACTTTTTGCTTGGCTTTGCAAAGGATGTTCCACTATGCATTAATTGTGTCAACGTGCAAATCTTCACATTGCAGAGTCTGTTCAAAACCGCATCATACTTTGTTGCATCGTAACACAACTGACTCATTTACAAGTCAAGCTGCGTTGGACAATCAGCCTTCAAGCACTCTGAATGCAAGTCCACTAGTGTCGAACCATGCAATGGCACTCGACAATGATCAAGTAATTTTTGTTATTATTAAAAGTAGATCAAGCCAATATCAGCCAGCCAAAGTATTGCTGCACTCCGGTTATCAAGTGAACTTTATCACCGAATTGGCAAAAAGTTTGCAGTTAAAAATAACTCGAACTTGTTAGGTATTAAACAGCTTATCGGCACATCAAGGTGACAATTAACCATCTGCTCTCGCATACACCCATTTGAAATGGTGGTAGATTTTGTGATCTTAAAATTAATTTCCTCGCAACACACAGAAATGGCTGTTCCGCCTGATTCATTAATAGCTGGTACTGATCCAGTCTTTTATAAGCCAAAAAAGTCGATTTGTTATTGGGTGCAGACGCCTTTGTCGATATTTTAAGTAATGGTCAAGTAAAGCAGGGCAGTGAGTGAGGCTCTAACCTTACATAAAACTGTTTTTGGGTGGGTTGTTTCTGGACGTTGCAAATCAAAAGGCCCTCAAGCTACATTAACTTTCTCTATGGTAAGCACAGCTCAAGAAGCCTGCCCGCTCGACAGCTTGGTTCAACGTTTCTGGGAGTTAGAAAATATTCCAAGTGCATCTCTTGATCTTGAGAGTGGCACCCTAAAAGATAAAAACAGTCCTAAGATTAGAGCTACGTGCTGCTAATCTTTTGGCAAAGTTGTGTGAGTAAGTGCGATCTATTACTGATTGTCCCGTAAATAAAGTTATTGTTTGGTCATATTCGGAAGTAGTTTCACATTGGCAGCAAACTCATCCCTCCCAGTTAACTACATTTGTTTCGAATCGAGTTGCAAAGATATAGGACATCACGTCGACAGCCCTATGGAAACATGGGCCCACCAAAGAAAATCATGCAGACCTAATATCTCGGGGATGATCAGTGGCAGACTTAAATTCGCAATTGTGGTTGAGTGGCCAGTCGTTCTTAAAGCAAGAATACAAGTGACATCAAAATTCTCATTTACATTTGACAGAATTGGATGCGTCTCCAATCGCGGCCGATGTTGAACAGAAACCCCCTCACCCTTATAGATAATTCGTCATTGCATACATTCTAACAGCAGGAAAAGCTATCCAACGAGATGAATTTTCGGATTTTTGGATTCCTAAGACAATCCATTTGGCTAATAAAATGCAGGAAAATTTGCAGAGGCTGTGCCAAAATGCGTCTGTAATGGAAACAGTGTATTCCATTACAAACCGAAGCTTCTCTCGCAAATCATGGGAAACTTCCCCGCTGATCGAGTGTGTGGTTATCGACACTTTGATATTAGCGGAGTTGATTTATTTGGACCGGTTCGTGTATCGCTTGGTATACAAGGCAAGCAGCCTGTTAAATGCTGTTAAATCCGAAAATGCTGATTGGTGTTATGGACTAAGAAGGTCACCATTGTCATGCGCACAAATGCAAACATGAGGCAAATGGTATGTGTTGCGCATCGGGAAAGGAGCAGCTACCTGAAACTGAGACACCACTAGAACCATTGAACGACTTGCTCATCGGCACGGATACAGATACAGAGAAACACAAATTGTTCACAATTTTGCGGCAAATGGTCAATAATTCCATTCAACATCGTTTGCATCAGCATCGTTCGTTCTCTATAGTAGTGACCAGACGTGTTTTTGTTTGGCGCTCCGATTCTTTTCCGTTTATTTTATATAAACAGCCGGTGTTTTAACAAAATAATCTTTTAATTAACTCTCCATTCAGCCTTAAAATTTAAAAATCTTTTCTTAAAACATAAAAACATAATTGTATTTTTGTGCGTCGTTAAGTCGTTTGTTTGTGTGTTACTTTCTGTAAATACGCTCTCAGGTTGAATTTAGCCCGCTCGTATCCCGTAGCCTTTGCTTTAGTTATTACTCTCTCTCTATCACCCGAACCCAAATAACTGTTCTTCCTCTCTCGCTCCTTAAACTTTCTGAGCAGTTGTTATTAGCTCTTACTATAACCGCTCTCCTCTTTGCTCTCATTTTACTAATTTCTCTGATATTTATGAGGCAGACGCGAAAGAGCTTTAAGGAGGTGATTCTTGGGTTTTAAAAAGCAGTACGATCGGCTCCTGGCCATAGAGTCTCAGTTTAGCGGTTTGAAACTGCTTAATGAGTCTCCGAGGCGCAAAATAGTCACTCCGCGGGATCTGCATGTGCCAACCGTCACTCAGCCGTTCGTTGCCGAAAAACTGACTCCGACCATTTCAATTGTGCAGCAGTTGATCTCGTTTGCCACTCCAAGGGCAACGACAGCTGCTGGCGATGCAGATTCGGTAGCCGAATTTATCGCCTCGGAGAACGTGCAGCTAGAAACGTCTGTAGCGTCCGTGTCCGTGGTGTCCGTAAGCTCACTAGCTGTCCCGTCCATTCCGATCCCACTAGTAAATAGACGATCCGCACCTCCGGATATTGCCCCCACAGGTACTAGGCCTGTGGTACCTAAGCCACTGGTGGGTGTTCCACCAAAACGACTAGTTTTTTAGGCAATCGCCAATCTTTCTGCCCAATTTTCAGCCGTACCCATACGGCTTACCGAGGTTGAACGTCATGACAGCTTGCTGCTTCATGATCTTCTACTAGATAAGCCAGTGTTTTCACCGGGTCCTGACGGAGTTCCCGTCTGTGTACTCAAGTACTGCGCCGAGGTTCCATTGATGTCCATTGATTCTTCATGCTTCCCCGATCTTGAAGGAATCGTTTTTAATTCCTCTCCATAAGAAAGGTAGAAGAACATCAAAGTTATCCGCTATTCCTGAAATGTTTGAGAAAATGTTAACTCCGCACTTGCAACATCTCTACAAGTCACTTATATCTCCAACTCAGCATGGAGAGAGAGTTGAGAGAGTTGTTAGAGTTAACTTCTTTCATTATTAAAGGCTTTCAAGGTAACTTAAAGACGGATGTTATTTACACCGACTTTAGTAAAGGTTTCGACTCTGTAAACCATTCCCTGTTTTAGGGTTTCGGCCCAACTTCCAGAGATGGATTTCTAGCTACCTTTGTCTCAAAGAGTTTTCTTTAAAAACTCCCTCTCTTCACCAGTAAAGGTTTCTTCGGAAGTACCACAGGGCAGCCATCTAGGCCCCTTACTCTTCACACTCTTTATTAATGACTTGCCTTCGGTATTAACATACTCTCGAGTACTCATGTATGCGGATGATCTTAAGCTCTGTGTCCAGTATAAGGACATTTCATTTCATTCTCGCTCGCAATCTGATCTACATAACTTTCAGTCATGGTGTTGTGCAAGCTTGTTACACCCTAATGCCTCCAGATGCAAAGTAATGACATTTAATCGTTCTAGCTCCTTGTTGGCTCCCTATACCCCATGCGGTGGTTTTCTTGAGAGAATTACCTTGGTGGATGATCTTGGTGTTATATTAGACGCCAAGCTAAAGTTTTCTGAACACATTTCTACCATGGTAAATAAGGCCATAGGCGTGCTTGGTTTATAAATAAGTGGTCAAAGGAATTTGACGACCCCCATATATAACAAAGACTCTCTTTACCTCGCTTGTTCGTCCGATCTTAGAATACGTATCCTGTGTATGTGTCTCTCAATACAAAGTACATCAGGACCGTATCGAATCAGTCCAGAAAAACTTCTTACTTCTTGCTCCGCGGGGCCTTAACTGGGATGCAGGTGTGAGAATGCCATCTTACTCGAGTAGATTGCTACTAGTAAACCTCCCATCCTTAGTTAACCGTAGAAAAATGCTTGGTGTGATATTTATGCACAACTTGATCAAGGGTGACGTAGATAGCCCTGATCTGTTGAGCCGCATAAACTTCATGATTCTTATTAGATTCACTAGAAACTATATACCGTTGTCCTTCTACTTTGTAGATCGAATTATTCCTTGCATGAGCCGTTTAGGGTCTTATGCTCGGGTTAGAATTCTCTCTACCAGATTATATCCATCACTAATTCCCTTCCTCTTATTCAATTAATAATACTCACATACCTTTCTCGTAATTAGAAATTGTAGTGGTATTAGTATTTTGAATGCATGCTTAGTTTCTTAGTAAGTTGAGTGCTAATTTTCCTCGAATATTAGTCTAACAGCTATCTTTCCTGCATGTTCACGTTCGGTTCGGCTACGCGCCGGGCGTCATGCGGCAGAGGAGGGCTGTGTTTTGCCTGGGATCCGCGCGTAACAGCCTTCTGCTGGTGTCACACGGGCCTCTTGATGGTTCAGTAATTGCATCCCCTCTTGAAACAATTCTCTTTTTTCATCTTTCTTTTTCTTAAATTTCTGTTTTCGGAGGCACAGGTAAGAAAAAGTGGGTTTGATGATAGGGTTTTTTTTGCTATTACATAATTTTATTGAATACCTGTGAAGCTTACCTTTTCTTTTTCAAGTGTGATTCCAGTTATAAAATGCTTCATGCAAAGATAAGCAGTTTCTTGAAGCTCTGATTTATCATTTTCCATTACTTTAAAAATTATATTAATAATTTTTTCTTTATAACCAATATCAGATATATAATGACATGCAGCCAGTGCACGTAAAGCACTAGTCCTGAGAGGTATAAGATTGGCCACGTTTTTATAACAATCCAATTTGGCCAATGTTGCATCTTCAGCTTCACTTAACGTGAGCAACTCGTGAAAAAATAGTTTATGAAAGGTATTTGATAAATCTGAAAAAAAATTTGTTTAATATTAATAATTTACTTAAACGGATGCGGGTATTATATTTTAAACTATATTGAGACGACCACTCATATTTATCACCATATAAAATATTGATGTTGATTTGTATTGATAATAAAACCTCGAAAACTTCTGAATTTTTGCCATGTCCCAAAATTCAGCCCCAGGATATTTATAGGCTTTATATAAAATCGGAAACGCGACCGCCGATCGGAAAATCGCGATTTTAGTATTTTTGTATGAATATTTTCAAAAGAAGGTCGTTACAGTTCTGTCAAACGTATGTTAACTAAACAAATAAATAAAATAGTTGAATATCAGCTACCGTATTAACCATACAACCAGCGACAAAAAAAGCCACACTCTGAAATTTTAGCCATTGGTGATTTCTCTAGTTGGTGGTTTTCGCAAATGTTTTCCCATTCGTTAAATTTGTATTTTGATGCTGTCGCTAAATCAATTTTAAACAAAAGTCCATACTAATTTGTTTTTTATCATAGTCATATACACTATAAAACACTAGGTGACCCGGCAAACGTTGTTTTGCCATGTATGTTATTTCTAGGAAACATTTTTTCAGTTCAATAAAAATAACTATCTACTATAAGTATGCGGGGATTTACTTATCAATTATAAGATTACTTAACAATAAAGATTAATCTCTCAGCGCAATAGAGTGTACAATATTCTTGGTTAGTCCGTCTTTAGCCAACACAAACAAACTGGATGGTTTTCCCACGCGAGAACATGCCATATATAGTTGTCCGTGAGAAAAGCATGGTGTTTCCAAATCTAAGCCACATACAGACAATGTCTGGCCTTGTGACTTATTGATTGTCATAGCGAAGGCCAATATAATTGGGAATTGATTGCGTTTGAATTCAATTGACACATCTGTATTATTCATAGGGATTCGTGGCAGCAACACATTTTGGCCTTGAAACAATCCATTCAAAATGATGGCTTCAATAACGTTTCTCATTAGTTTTTTAATGACTGATCCAACCTTCAATTGTAAATGGTGTGGTGGCATGCCTGGGAAATCCCATGAATCTAAAAACCCAATTGGATAATTCACAGTTTCGTTGGTATCGCAAACTGCATCGATAGATTTGTATGTCATGCCAAGTCCCCAGGCAACAACTGTTGTATCTTTAAATTTAACCCATTGACGTCCACATTTTTTGCTGCCAAAATCGCTCTTTCTGCCAGCCAATTATGATTGTATTTTGCGAGTCGATGATTGTGCAGAAGTCCGTCTGTAATTTTATGCATCCAGTATTTTCATGTACAGCAACTTTCCCATCGCCAATATCTAACAGTTGTTTAGAGAAAGTTTCGGCGGATGGATCATGAAGCATTTTAACGCGCATGTTCACCGTCAGCGAGTGCACGTTCGGAGTCCGTGCGAATTGACTTCAGGAACATGCTAGAATCTGGATCTGTACCGATAAGTAAACCGTGCAATGGTTCAGGTGGTGTTTCAATTTCGGTAATTTGTACTTTCCCTGATGAGCAACACATCCCAACTGGCTCATTTTTAAATTTGAGTGCATAACAATGCGGGCATTCCTTTTCCAAAGTACCAATAACCACTTTAGAATGACCATAATATTCAACATGAGGCTCATACTGGAATGCTAGTCGAAGAAATAAATTTGATGTAAATGCTCGATGAAATTGTTGGCGTTGTTGGTCAATTCGTCTACGTTTGTTGCGTTGTTGGTCAATTCCTCTACGTCTGTCGACTATGGATCTGCGCGTTACTCTCCGTTCTAGTTGCCTTTGTTGATTTCGTTCATCTCGGGCCTCTTGCGATTGTGATTCACATAACTGCGCCATGCTCACACGCTCATCTGCATTGTTTTCTTGGATTTGTTCACCTGAAATTCGTACTCTTATATCTCGCATGGTTCTCAAATTGGACTCAAATTGCCCCTCTGCGTCATATTGGCATTGCTCAAATATATTAAATTCTCGGGTTACAATGTTTGTTATTGAACTTCTCCGAAATGGCTCGACCGATTTTTTGAAATGTTATGTGCTTTCGATTATAAGCTTTTTTTTCGCTTCCGAGATGAAACGAATAATGATGTCATACACAATATTCAAACCCCAGGACCGAAATTTTCTTTCGGCCTACTGGGATTTCATATGTGTATAAAAAAGTTTTATTCAATTTAATATTTTTCATAACATTTTCTTCGAATTTCATGACGCCACATTTAAATTAAATGCTATTGGCTCAGATTGGCGAGATTACCTTGGTAATCGTAGTAACAATTTTCTGGGTTTTACAGGTGCTGCAGCTCCAGATGGCGATGGGCGCTTCCCACGATGCTATGCCTTAAAGCTAATCAATCCTAATGAAACTTTGTACCTCCCAAAAAAAAAGGACATACATAGGTGTTTGGGAGGTACCCGAAGGAGTGGTATGATCGGGATGAAAAATAGATGTTGGCCGATGCGCAGACCTAAACGATAAGCACACAAAATTTCACGAAAATCGGTCAAGCCATTTCGGAGGAGTTCAGCAACAAAATTTGTGACACGAGAATTTTATATATTAGAGAATAAATATTTTGTAAATCACAAGTTTGTAACGCAAACGATTTAACACAAAGACCGCGACTAAACTTTTATTTATTTATTTGTTTATTTATTTAATTGACAATTATCTGCTAATAATGGTACTTTTGTAGTTACAAAAGGAGGAAAGAAGAGAAGTTAAAAGTTTGTTAAATTTAGGTGATTATAAATATTACATGCTATTAGCTTAAGGGATAGTTCAGAATATAAGGTACGACAGAGGGAGTTATAGTTATGGCATATAACCCTAAAAGGTTCATGTTGGGCATAATTAGTCCTACATATGGGTAAGCGGATTGGCCGGGTACGGGTAGGTCTAGATGAAACGGCAAAGTCAATCAAACCCAAGAGAGTTTGGGAGTCAACAATCCCGAGAAGGAGCTTGTGCCATTACATATTCTGCGATGGTGCAACGACGGAAGGTCAATAAGATTTAGTCTAGATCGGTAAGGTGGCAAGATTCTATCCGAGTCCCAGTTAAAATTACGAAGGACAAACATTAAAAACATTTTGCACTGATTCAATAACACCATGCTGGTCTTTATACTGCGGGCTCCACACACAAGAACAATACTCCAATATCGGACGTACTAACGAGATATATAGTTGTTTCGTCACATACGGGCCGTCAAACTCCTTGGACCAACGCTGGATGAACGCTAAAACACCCTTTGCTTTATTTACTTTTGCGACTATATGGCTGCTTAAACACATCTTATGATCAAATAGGACTCCGAGGTCATTTGAACTCGAAATTCGCTCCAGGATATGATTTCCTAGAACGTATGAGACAAAACGTGGAGCGCGACGGTAAAATGGCATAAGTTTGCATTTAGAAAGGTTCAGAAAAAGAAGATTAGTTGAACACCACAGTAGTAGTTCACTTAGATACAGTTGAAGGCGTGTGTGCAAATACCAATCGGAGTAAGGCAGACAGATTTTAACATCATCAGCATACATTAGTGTAGTAGAGAATGATATAACTTGAGGAAGGTCATTCACAAATAAAATAAACAGAAGCGGGCCCAGATGACTTCCCTGTGGCACACCTGAAGTAACATTAACAATATTTGATAGCACATTAGAAAACAAAACACGTTGAGTACGGTTAGAGAGATAGGACAAAATCCAATCTAGAAGATTCGTTGGGAACCCTAATAAAGAGAGCTTGTGAATAAGCAGAGCATGGTTCACAGAATCGAATGCCTTGCTGAAGTCCGTAAAAACTACATCCGTCTGCAAACCACTTTGAAAACCACGGTGGATTAGGTTAGAAAACTCAAGAAGGTTAGTCGATGTTGAACGATGTCTGAAAAAACCGTGTTGCGACGGAGATATCAAGCTGCAACAAAGATGTTGCAGTTGCCGGGTGACCAGGAACTCAGGAAGCTTTGGGATGGCGGAAAGCTTTGCGATACCACGATAGTTTTCAATATTTGATCTTGAACCTTTTTTGTGAAGCGGAATGATGTAGGACTCTTTCCAAATTAATGGAAGACAAGACTGTTCCAAAGAGAGGTTGAAGAGAAAGGTCAAGGGTTTGCAAAGGGACTGGGCACAGTGTTTTAAAATGCAACTTGGTACCTGATCTGGACCCGCAGAAAACGATAAGTCCATAGATGACAAACCTTCCAGAACAACGTTTTCCTCGAAAATGGGCAGAAAAATGCTGTTAGCTTGAGGTAGCTGGTACGAATACTTGGAGAACCAGGGAGGCTTGGACGATACAGGTACAGTGATTTCTGAAACAAATGTATAAAGGGCGGAGTAAATAGAGCTATAAAACGAGTAGTAGTAGGTAATGAATAAAGAAACGACCAAGCAACAAGCGAGAGATGTAGATTTGAATCCATAAAGTTAGTTTTTCGAAAACACTTTATGCGGCAAGGAGCCATGGAACTGTCAGCACCACCAGATCGGGTACACTCAAGGGATATCGACAGAGTTGGATGGTAAGGATCTTCAGGAAATGATATTGGGCTTGCTCTGGATACCGTTGCTAGAGAAGCATCGTTAACAAACATGAGGTGAAGAAGTCTGTCCCTTATATTTTTAACGGCATTAATGTGGACAAGGGAAATATCCGTTAGCCCATTGATAAAGTCATTGTGGCAATTGGGAAAAACAGGTTTGCGTCATCGCAAGGCAGAAAGAAAGAAATGGGAGGTTAATGTCCCCCATGACAATAATTTGATCATTGCAACCTAAAGCAGATACGACAGTATTAATTGCTGAGAGGTGGTTTAAGTAAACCTCAGCATCAGACCTGGGAGGAATGTAGGAGCAGGTTAAATAGAAAAATGCCGAACCAACACGAACTTTGACTGCAACAAATTCAATTCCATGGATGTTATTGAATGGGAATAACTCAGATAAGAAATCAGATTTGACTGCAATCAGAACCCCACCAGCGAAATATGGGCGGTCCATTCTATAAATAGCGTAACTGTCAATGAAAATTTCATGATCATTGATAGAAGAGTTAAGCCAGGTTTCGGTAAAAGCGATGGCATCGAAATCAAAAGACGCACTACAAACTGCAAACGTTCTGATAGTGAATAGAAAAATGTTAAATCAGTTTCTTGGAGTGGCAGGTTCGGTAATTCTGGGACTCGAGCTCGAATCTTTGAAGGAACTCATGCATAATTGTATGCTCAGGCCATATTGACGGTTCAAGAGATTTAGAAAGTAAAGAATCAGGGAGAAGAATTTTAAAGGATGATATTTTGCGCTTATGTTTAAATGTAAATTTAGTCACAACAACATCATCAGGCGAAGCGTTAAGTTTAGAGGAAAGATGTTGTTTAACATCCTCCGTTGTAGCCTCAGGAATAAGACGGGAAACAAATATTGCTTTGCGAGGGACCACTGCTCTAAGTTGAAGTCCCGAGCGAGAGCGTGATGGTGGAGCCACTCCTACAAGAGATCTCGCTCCTGGGGCAGAAGCATTGGCAGCAACGGGTGGAGCAGGAATTGATAAAACATCACCAGCAACCAACACATCCGCACTAGGAGCACTCACCACGTCGGTAGTGATTGCAGCAGACACTGTAGGGATGGAATTGATGCTGAAGGGATCTTGGATGCTCGAAGGAAGCACATTGCTAGGTTTAAGCGAGGGGAACGTTGTGAGTTGCTGCTGCGACCGCAACTCTACATTTATACCCGATACATAGTCAGTGTTAATATGTATGTGTGTGTGTAGGAAGCTGGGTTGTATACGGTACATAAACCGTCTACAGTCAGGTCGTCGCAACTAGAACTTGAACCAGTTGGACTGCGGAGTGGGTATCCTACGGTGCGCAAATGAGGATCTGAAGACACGGCGACAGCCTCTAATGATTGCGATGGGAAATGAATGACAGGCAGTTGTGGTACTGTTTCTGATACTGAGTTTTATTGAACAAATGCATCTCCTTATATAGCTAGCAGTGGTACTCTTATTGTATGGGAAGGAACGCACAGGCTCCTTGTGAGTGTATTTTTAGATAGGGTCTCTGTGCGGGGGTTACATTTCAGTGCATTCACTTAGGTACTTGGCAGCAATAAAGTAGATAGTTTATTGCTTGATCCCTTTTGGTGGGTTCGAGTTTACAAGTGCTATTGTCTATTCTTAGTTGCTAATGTAATTTTTATGTAATTCATTCACATGAAGTGACATGGACAATTTTATTTATGAGTATTTGTGTATGAGATTGCACTGTATATTCTGTAATATTTATTAAGTATATGTCTGTGACTGAACATATATGTCTGTGGCTATATTAAACGACAAAGAGTGCGTGCGAGAGAGACAGAAAATCAGTCAGTGTCGACGGGCGCTGCGTAGCCACTGCATATAGATTTGTTACTTTTGGCTATAATAATAATCCGATCTGATTCGGATTCGGCAAGATTCGGCAATCTGGTAGATATGGCTATTCTCTATGATTGTGCGTTTTTAATTTTCCCCCTATCTTCAAAATTGTGTTTGCCACAGATTTTCGCCCTTTGTCGGGGCGGAAGGGGGTGAAATTTTGAAACACACTTGTAGCAGTGAGCTCTCTACAGTGAGCAAAATGAAATACACTTGTAACAGTGAGTTCTGCAGTGAAAAATTACAAATAGTTTTGTAACAGTGAGAGCTCTACAGTCAGGTCTAATAGTCTCTGAGATCTGTGGATGCCACAGATTTTCGTCCTTTGTGGGGGCGGAAGTGGGCGGGGCGAAGTTTTGAAATACACTTGTAACAGTGACATATCACAGAAGTCTGGATACAAAATGTCGTTGCTCTAGCTCTTATAGTCTGAGCACTAGGCGCTCATAGGGACGGACAGACGGACGGACGGACAGACAGACATGTCTCAATCGACTCGGCTATTGATGCTGATCAAGAATATATATACTTTATGGGGTCGGAAACGCTTCCTTCTGGACGTTACACACATCCCCTTTCACCACAAATCTAATATACCCCTAAACTCATTTTGAGTATCGGGTATAAAAAAGTAGTTATTTTTATTGTTTGAACTGATTCATGGAAACAAACAAAAAGTTTGATGAATAACGAATAACATTTGGGGAAACCCCAGGCCTTTTTTTGTCGTCGAGTGTATGTGTTGTTCTTTTTAAACCAGGTGGAAAACGTTTAAATCAGCCAGGTTCCGGTTTTCAGTTTCACAAATGTCTTCTCTCAGCTCCATAATGGAACGTACACTCAGGGAGATATGTACGTGAGTGGGCGGATGA
The DNA here is from genome assembly GCA_008121275.1 of Drosophila lowei. Taxonomy (NCBI): domain Eukaryota; kingdom Metazoa; phylum Arthropoda; class Insecta; order Diptera; family Drosophilidae; genus Drosophila; species Drosophila lowei. The sequence goes on from CM017778.1 coordinate 659,246, forward strand.
AATAGGACTCAGTATCAACGCGGACATAACAGACCTCATCCTCTTTACCAAGAGGTACAAGGTACCGATATGGACCTCCCCAAAAATCGATTAAACTAAGCTTAACACAAAAATACAAGTCAAATACCTGGGAACAGTACTGGACACCAAACTGGCATGAAAACCCAATGTAGTGGAAAGGTGAAAAAGACCATTATTGCGCTTAACGCATCCAAGAAGTTGCTCATCAGCACATGGGGCCTGGCACCGCTCTAATGCACTGGATATGTAATCGGTGGTGCGCCCAGCTCTGCTGTATGGAGTCTTAGTGTGGTGGCAAGCTACCGAAAAGAAGAAGTACCACAATCTTATGGAAAAGACTCAGCGACAGGCTCTGCTCTGTATTACAGGGGCGCTGAGGTCAACCCCAACCAAATCACTCGAAAATGTACTTGGAATCGACCCCCTGGACATCCAGGGGAGAATCCGGCCTTATTGGATCGGCCATTTTGATTTTTTGAAAACTGACTTAAAATTCGTAATTATTGACTTCAATTCTTCAAACTTCAAATTCGTAATTATCGACCCCGAAAACCCCCGAGTGACGAGTTTCAAGCGAATCCGATTAATTTTTCAAAAAAGTTTCCACCACATGGTGGATCATATTGGTTTTTTTAGGTTAGAAAAAAGACCTGCCGTGATGGATCAAATCTGACTTCTTGGACGTTGACATGCAATGACTGCACCGTCAAGTGGCCCGTGTGAAACCAGCAGAAGGCTGTTACGCGCGGATCCCAGGCAAAACGCAGCCCTCCTCCCGCCCAACCGACCGAGGGGCGCTGCCGCATGAAGCACGGCGCGTAGCCGAACCGAACGCGAACATGCAAGAAAGATAGCTGTTAGACTAACATTCGAGGAAAATTAGCACTAAACTTACTAAGAAACTAAGCATGCAATCAAAATACAAATACCACTACAATTACTAATTACTAGAAAGGTGTGTAAGGATTAGTAATTTAATAAGAGGAAGAGAATTAGTGGTGGATATAATATGGTAGAGGGAATTATAATCCGAGCATAAGACCCCAAACGGTTCATGCAAGGAATAATTCGATCTACAAAGTGGAAGGAACAACGGTATACAATTTCTAGTCAGTCTAATAGGAATCGTGAAGTTTATGCGGCTCAACAGATCAGGGCTGTCTATGTCACCCCTGATCAAGTTGTGCATAAATATCACACCAAGCATTTTTCTACGGTTAATTAGGGATGGGAGGTTTACTAATAGTAGTCTACTAGAGTAAGATGGGAGTCTTACACCCGCATCCCAGTTAAGGCCGCGCAGAGCAAAGAGTAAAAAGTTTTTCTGTACTGATTCTATACGGTCCTGGTATACTTTGTACTGAGGGCACCATACACAGGAGCCGTATTTTAAAATCGGACGAACTAGCGAAGTATAGAGAGTCTTTGTTATATAGGGGTCGTCAAATTCTTTTGACCACCTCTTTATAAACCCAAGCACGCCCATGGCCTTATTTACCATGGTAGAAATGTGTTCGGAAAACTTTAACTTTGCGTCTAATAAGACACCAAGATCATTCACCAGGGTAATTCTCTCAAGAGAACCGCCACATAGAATATAGGGAGCCAACAAGAGGCTAGAACGATGAAATGTTTTTACTTTGCATTTCGCGGCATTAAGTTGTAACAAGTTTGCACAACACCATGACTGAAAGTTATTGAGATCGGATTGCAAGCGAGAATGAAATGAAATGTCCTTATACTGGACACAGAGTTTAACATCATCCGCATACATAAGTACTCGAGAATATGTTAATACAGAAGGCAAGTCATTAATAAAGAGTGTGAAGAGTAAGGGGCCTAGATGGCTGCCCTGTGGTACTCCCGAAGAAACCTGTACTGGTGAAGAGAGGGAGTTTTTGAAGAGGACTCTTTGAGACCTGGAACAAAGATAGCTAGAAATCCATCTCAGGAGGTTGGGCGGAAACCCTAAAAGGTCAAGTTTATGTGCTAGAAGGGAATGGTTTACAGAGTCGAAAGCTTTACTGAAGTCGGTGCAAATTATACCGTCTGTAAGTTACCTTGAAAGCCTTTAATAATGAAAGAGAGTTTACCTCTCAAGTTCGTGGTGGTTGATCGCCGCCTTATAAATCCATGCTGACTTGGAGATATGAGTGACTTGCAGAGATGTTGCAAGTGCGGAGTTAAAACCTTCTCAAACATTTTAGGAATAGTGGATAACTTTGCTATACCTCTATAATTTTTTGCATCAGACTTGCTACCTTTTTTATGGAGAGGAATTATAAACGATTCCTTCCAGATCGGGGGGAAGCAAGAGGAATCAATGGACAGGGTGAATAGTTTAAGCAAGGGTCCACACAGTGCCTCGCAGTACCTGAGTACACAACCTGGAACCCCGTCTGGACCCGGTGAAAACACCGGCTTAACTAGTCGAAGATCATGAAGTAAAGAACATTCATTTAACAAGGGACTGAAAATGCCGTTCGACTTCGGTAAACCGTATGGGTACGGGTGATCAGAGTAGCTTTCCTCAGAATAGGTCGTTTGGAAAATTTGGGCAAAAAGATCGGCAATTGCCTGATCATTATTTGCCGACGTATTACGAAATGATAGCGAGGATGGGTGCGCGGACGTTCTACGCTTACTGTTTACGAAGCAGTAAAACTTTTTAGGGTCCTGAGAAAAACGTATCCTGCATCGAGATAGGTAGTTCTTATAGCATTGAGCATTAAGAACTGAAAAGTTTGACGGAGCTATTACATAGCGAGAGTGAGAAGTAGGAGAACCAACTTCTTGAAATTTTTTATAAAGTCTTGATTTTAAGTTTTTTAGACTGGATAACTCTTTGGTAAACCAAGGGGGTTTTCCAGATCTAATCGGACAAGAAAGCGGGACACAAGAATCAAAAATGTGCCAAGAGCATTGTAAAAATGTTTGTGCCTTTTATGACATCAGTGCACAAGTACAAAGCGGACCAATCAAAATCCCTAATGAGGTTATTAAGCTTCGCAAACTCGGCTTTACGAAAGCAGCGGACACGTTCAGGTAGTCTACTCGACCGATCCAATACAGTTGGTCCTATATCTAGCGACACCTCGAAAGTAGGATGGTAGGCGTCTTCAGGTATAGTGAGCGGAAGGGCTCGGGTTAACAACACTATGGTCGGATCCGATACAAAGCACAGATCAAAAAATCGACCCAAGGAATTTTTCACATGATTGACTTGAGACAGGGACAGGTCAAGCAAGCCGTCAACAAAGTCATGTCGTGACATGGGCACTAGGATACTAGACTCGTTTACCGAAGACCAAACAGTTCCTGGCAAGTTGAAGTCACCAAGAACTATCATACGATCTTTATCAGATAGCGAGGAAGAAACAGCGGTTAAAGCGGACAAGTGCTGCTCATAAATTGAAATATCCGAAGAAGGTGGGATACAGAGCAAGTAATGAATATAGCGAAAGCGGGAAGAATCAGTTTTACACACAGGAATTCCAGTTCCTGTTGAACTTGGACTGTGAAGTGTTCCGACGTGAAGTAAGAGTCCACTGCAATTAGAACCCCCCCTGCACGTCGAGACGAACGGTCCTTTCTGAAAGTTGTGTACCGACCTGCCAAAACCTCGGAACTAAGAATGTCCGGCTTTAACCAGGTTTCAGTAAACACAATAACGTGGGAAGCAAATGCAACACTATCCCGGAAAAGAATGCTGAGCTTACTACGCAAGCCTCTTACATTCTGATAGGTTACTAAGAGGTTACTAAGAGAAGTTAGTTTTTTGGAAGGGTGGAAGCAGGACGGGAAGATGAGGATGGCGCATTGGGATGATTTGTAAGTGTTATGGGGGGCCATAACAGTGTTCTTAGCCTTGAACTCCTTCACCACCAAATGCTCTGGCCAAAATTTGGCGGAGCAAATGGGGTCAAAGTGAGTTGGGGAGACACTTATCTTGACTTTAGATTCGTGTTCAGGGACCCAAAATACATAGGGATATGATACGACACTTTTTTTTGTGGGGCTGTGTTATTAGAGATTCAGTTTTATATTTAGAAATGTATACCACATGATAATATAGCAATTTTCGGAATAGCGTTGTCCTCTTTTGCGGCGAACTGCACGCGAACCATCGGGTCCAATGGTATTGAATTTGGACTCATCCGAGAATATGACTCGTGACCATTACGATTAACCCCAATTTGATTTTTCTTTAGACCAATTTAAGCGAGCTTTCGTCATTCGACTATGCAGAACTGGCTTTTTGCCAGGTGTCCTTGCTATTAAAGACACCTCCTTTGGCCGACTTTGAATAGTTTGAGCCGAAATATCATTTGCAAAAAAAAAGCTGCAGCTCTGATGCTATCTCAACATAATTTTTAAACCGATCCTTTGGCTCGTTTAATAATAATACTTTCTTTCCTTGCCCCTAAGATTGGTACCATGAAATATTTATTAATTACTAATTTTAAAAAAAATCGTAATCATATTGAATTTGTTATTAGTGTACAAGAAACAAATTAATTTATTGGAAAAAATTTCGTTTAATTTTAGTTAATAGTCCGGAAGGAAGCGTTTCCGACCCCATAAAGTATATATATTCTTGATCAGCATCAATAGCCGAGTCGATTGAGCCATGTCTGTCTGTTCGTCTGTCTGTTTGTTCCTATGAGAGCAACCAAATTTGGTATCCACACTACTGTGATATCGAACCTGCACAAGTGTATTTTAAAATTTCGCCCAACCCCCTTTCGCCCGAAAAATCTGACGAAAATCTGTGGCATCCACAATTTTGAAGATACGAGAAAATTAAAAACGCACAATCAGAGAGTGACCATATCTTCCCGATTGCCGATCAGATCGGATCATTATTATAACTAAAAGGAAAAAGGTAAATTTGCAGTGGCTATGGAGCGCCCGACGACACGTTCTGACTGATTTTCTGTCTCTCTCGCACGCACTCTTTGTCGTTTAATTTAGCCATACTGACTATGTATCGGGTATAAATGTAGAGTTACGGTCGCAGCAGCAACTCGCAATGTTCCCCCTCGTTTTTTCTTCCGTTGGGTCAAAAACACCGAAAAAGCGTTGCAAAAAATAGTTTGTCTCTAAGTATACGACTATAAAAACAAATTAGAATGGACTTTTGTTTAAAATTGATTAAGCGACAACAGAAAATAAAAATTTGTATCGGATAACATTTGGGGAAACCACATGCTGGAGAGGTCAAAAATGCATGAAATTTCAAAGTGCGGATTTTATGTTGTCGCTGAGTGTAGGTTATTGGTTGTTCAATGTTATTTATTATGTGGCACAATACAAACAGATTTAGTATAATGTTTTAGGCATATAGTGTTACTTTAATACTGTTCGTATTTTCTGGGTGGAGAATAGGAAAACAGAGAGTATTTTAACTATACAGAGAGACTTTTTTTTCTAAAGGATTGTGCGTTGTTCCAAACAACTTCTAGCCAAGACTGACTATTTTCAATATAATCCGACATGACAACAATAGTCAGTCTACTAAATCCCCATTCGTTACACTGCTCTCCGCCTAATCTTGTTCATCTCGAACAAGTTTCAAGTTTCCTCAATGGTAATGTGCCAGTCCCTCGAGATGTATCACTTTTAATTTTGCTCGTCGGTTGATTTTTTTTTGGATGCGATACACCACATCATTGATTCGTTTTATGATTGTATAAGGAGCCTCCCAATTCGTCTATAGCTTCGGCGATAATCCCTTCTTCCTTTGTGGATTATAAAACAGCACCAAGTCGCCATCGTGAAACCCTTCAGTGTTCGCCTTCAGATCACATCAGGCCTTTGTCCTGTCACTCACTAATTGGATGCGACTTCTTATGAATTTGTGTGTCTCGTTCAACTGGTCCCTTCTATCAACATCATTGATTGTTCCATTAAATCCGAATTTCAAATCAGCCGGAAGCCTTAAATCGTCCCCAAATATTGCAGCCTCCGGCGTGGTCGCTGTCGTATTATGATTTCCGGAGCGATATGCCATCAAAACATTGGAATAAGCTCATCCCGAATTTTCTGATTTGTGTCGAAGACTTTCCTAAGATACTCCTCTAAAGTTCTGATAAAACGTTCTACCATTCCATCGGATTGAGGATGAAGTTGTGTTGTAAGTGTTTTCCGAATTCCTAATGTCTCACATGCGTCTCTGAATGTGTGAGGATCAAAATTACGACCTTGGTCAGAATTTAATTCCATTGGTACATTAATAATTGGGTAACAAGATTCCTCCTGATTAGGGATGGGATATACTTCGGGCCAGTTTCTAAAATAATCAATTACCACTAGCACATATTTATTTCCACTGTCACTGGTTGGAATGGGCCTGCTATATCCATTGCGATCTTCTCAAACGGTGCTCCCAAATTGTACTGCTGCATTTTTCCGTGACTTCTAGTAGATGGTTCTTTTGCCATAGTACAACGATCACATCGACGGATTTAATCAGTTACCAACTCCTGGCAACCAAACCCATAGAATCATTTTTTAATTTTTCCGATTTTTCTGTTTATGCCCAAGTGCCCGCCACTACATCCATTTTTCCACTTTTATTTGTCATCTCTTCCCGAGTTGGCGTTCCATTATGTTTTTGACCCTCTATAAGTACTGCGAGGTCCTCATCGTCTTCTTGATCTTTACAGACTTTGTCGTGTTTTCTTTAGCTTCAGACCGTGAAAATTGTCTACAATCAGATTCACAAGGACGACGTGAGAGTGCGTCAGCATTTCCGTGTAATCCTCCTTTTCTGTGTTCGATAGTAAAGTCATACGTAGTTTTGCAACCGCTCTATCCATCGGGCGAGCTGTCCTTCTAGATCCTTGAACTGTAGAAGCCATCTAAGCGCTGCGTGATCAGTTCGCAGATGGAATTGTTGCCCGTACAAATACTTGTGGAAACGTTTGACGCTCTCTACGATTGCTAATAGTTCACTTCTCGTGACACAATAGTTTCTTTCTGGTTTCGACAAAATCTTGCTGTGATAAGCAATCACTCTCTCTTGCGGTCGCTACTTTATCTTTATCAGTGTGGACTCCCTCTCTAGTTACTTCATGACCCAAATATTTCACTTGTGTTTGGAAAAATTAGTCCAGCTTTCTCGATCCTTTTAAATCTTTTCCCATCACAATAATGTCATCTAAGTAAAATAGACAGGGGTTCCAGTGTAGTCCATTTAGTACACATTCCATCAATCGTTCAAAAGTAGCCGGAGCATTACAGAGGCCGAAAGGCATTACTGAGAATTGCCATAGTCCTTCACCAATAGTGAACGCAGTTTTTTCTTTATCTTCGTTGTCTATCTCCACTTGCCAATATCCGCTTCGTAAGTCCAAAGTCGAGAACCATCTAGCGCCAGATAGGAAATCCAGGGAATCGTCTATTCTAGGAAGAGGATAACTATCGTTTTTTGTTACTTCATTTAACTTCCGATAATCTACGCAAAAGCGGGTACTGCCATCTTTCTTTTTTACAAGTACTACTGGAGAACTCCATGGGTTAATGGACGGTTCTATTATTCTATTACGTTCCATTTCTGATATTAATTCTCTTGCTCTCTTGGCCAGTGGAACCCTACGTGGTAGCTGTCGAATTGGTCCTGTACTTTCTGTGTCAATTTTATGCCTAACCAAAGTAGTTCTTCCTTCAACCTTATTAAATGCAAAAATTTTCCAAAATGTTTCCAACAAGGAAGAAACTGTTATCTTTTGAGGTTTTGATAAAAGATGAACCCAATTTTGTTTCTGTAATCTTTCTAAAGGCTCAGGTTCTATACGATAACTATTCATTTGAGATTCATTTGTTTCGCAGTCTACCACCATCGTAACCTCTTGACACTGTCCAATTATTTCTCCTTTATGGATAATTTGATTCGTTCTAGTAGGGTTTAAGAGCCTTAGTGGTATCTGTCCATCTTCGGTAGCGTTTACAAGAGTCTTTCCCAACAAAATGTTTTTAAATTCCTTTTTTACGGGCTCGGCAACTAATAACTTCTCATCTCCATCCCTCTGACATAACTTAATCTACACTATAGTTTCCATATTGGGCGGCAGTACGAATTTTCTCTCCATGGACCAAGATCTCGGTCGTTTTTGTCTATCGCGACGTCTTCCGTTAAATACTCCTTGTCCTTGCGTTCTTGTCGGTCGATTATCATTATTCACCTCCGTTTGTACAGTATTCACTTTCGGTGATGGACGGCATACCAATAGCGATGTTTCACAGGTCAATGCCTGACTGACCGCTTCCTCGTATGTTTTTCTCTGCATCTCTGTCTAAATCCTTGATACCGTCTATGAAACCATTTATTTTGCATCTCTCCAGAAAGTCGGTTGGGGCATATCTGTCTATGTCTGTCGCAAACTCTTAAAGCGGCCGCGCGGTCAGCTTCTATCCAATTATTCCTCGACGCTGACCATCAAAACTAGGTGTAGAGAACTTCGGTTTGGCTGCTGTCATGTTGTTGACAGGAACACCCCATTCCAATTTACGGAATCGGTCCTCGAGCCGATCTTCGAGACGATTTTCTACTTGCCGAATTCCTTTATCAAGACGTGTAATCTCATCCAGACGCTGAACTGCTTCTGAGTTTTCCTAGAGTTTCTTGTCTTCCATCTGCTTTGTCATAGCTTCTAATTTCTGTGATTGAGCTTCACCTTGATCCTTCACTTCCATTATCATTTGTTGCTGTTGGTCACCTTGACCCTTCATCTGCAGCATCATCTGTTCTTGTTGGTCACCTTGACCCTTCATCTGCGGCATCATCTGTTCTTGTTGGTCACCTTGACTCTTCATCTGCAGCATCATCTGTTGTTGTTAGAACATCATTTGTTGCAACATCGTCATCATTTGGCCATTGTCCGCCACCGGCTGCTTCTCCTCCACTGTTGACCTGGAGCCTTGGTCATCCAAGAACTCAAAATCCTCGACATTGAGGCCTGCTCTCTCCATTGCAGCTCCTACTGGGCGATATGGATTACCACGGATAATATGACTCTTCTAATAAAAAAAAAGATGACTCAACCCTACGGCTGAACGAAAATTCTGTCAATCAGCCAGATTAGTTTCGACGTAACCTGGGGCCAGTTGTGGTATCAAAAAAGCTGCCGAGCGTTATAGGAGAACGAATACTGTGCGTAGTCCGGAAAGGACTGAGCGAACGATTTTTACTTCCTTGTCTGTAATCCTTTTATTTTATCTCTTTTATCTGTACAAACTTAATAAAGATTTGAATGAAAACTGAGTCCCATTGCCTTCTTAATTACAAAGCCTCTATAAAAAAATTTGTTGGAAAGAATCACCCTGCAAGCTCGGATACATTAAAACTCTTCTTACAAAAAAACTGAAAATTTTAAGATGTCCGCATAATCTCCAAAGCTGTTTTTAAAATACCTATGTAGGTATCTCCACTTTTCATGCTTTTTACAAATGAACTGCTTTATTGTGCCTTCGGTCTTATGTACGCTTAGTATAAACTAACTCAAGAACATGGCTCCAGACAGGTCTTCGCAGATTTGCATCCAGCACTCGGTCCTCTGATCGTCTCGCCTTGTACCGAGGTAATATCTAACTCAGCACTAAGGACCAAGAATCACACCGCATCTGGAATTAGCTCGTCCCCTGCAAAGGATCACGAAACAGGAACAACGACCACAATAACTAAATTACATGTAGATAATAAAGATATGATTCCCAAATTTCAGCCCTGAAAATCGACACTACCCCGTTCTTAAGGAGTCATTACAGAGCCTGCATTGGAAAGTCTTGCTTAATTTTAGTCCGCTGTTAAGGTATAGAAATCATTACTTACCAATCGTAAACAATCTTGGTTCCAAGGTGGTACAAAACGTGTTTCCATCCATTAATCCGATTTGTGCATTGGCTGGTTGATGTCTCAACAAATGTTTTTTCGGTGGTATTATATCAGCGAGTACATCTTTATGTGGGTCCATAACTTCCGATACTGTTTTAGATTGAATTGCTCCTATATGCTTTAAGAGTATCATAGATTCCTCTCTTACAATCCCATTAGGACTTGTAATATGTCGAACTAGTTCGTGAATAACTTCATATGTGGCCTTTGTTTGCAAGTCTTTAAGATCATCATTTTTATAACTTACACTAATAGGGCTTAAGCAAATTTCCAGCATGGTCTTCATATAGTTTTTTGTAATTTCGATGGCCCCATTGGAAACATCTCCCTCTAGGTCCATTAACACAAACATGAATGCTTTTAAAAAGTTGAAGAGATGTTGATATAGAGCACGTAAAGACATATGCTTACATAAAAACTGAATGGCTTGACAGCCACCGACCTTTGAATACCAAGGTCGATCATAGCATAAGGATGTCATTTTTTCTGCCAAATACTGTATTAAAGGTAATCTACATGCTCTTTCTTTATTCCCCATTATATTTGTGGCAGTATCAAGAATTATTCCCATGCAAGCTATGCCAGGTTTGCATAATTCCTTTTCTTCGTGACCCATGCAAGCAGCTAATGCATCGATTAGAACCATGGGATCAATGCCATTAGAGACTTGGTAGCCTTTTTGTGGAAATGGACCCGCCTGTTGTGCAATAGCTACCATTGTATAATGTCTTACAACAGCTGCCATTACTGGACAAACAGAATCTCGCAAGTCTTTCGTCGCTGAAGCTACTAACATTCCAATAAGAGCAGTCTGATGAGTTCCACGCACACTAACTTCCTCAACTTTATGTTGAAATATTGACCAATTCATTATATTGCTTTCCACAAAGTCTGCATGGGTAAACAGTTTAAGCAGCGTATGTTTCTCATCATCCAAACTAATGAACGCAGCTAAAAAACATCTGATTACTTCCCAGCTTTGACGCCTATAAAACTGATCAGTAGAATTAGACCCTAATGCTTTGAATGCAGAATGAATCGCTTCGTCCACGGGAAATTCGATTGGAGTTTCATATTCTTGAAAGTATGTTATAATGGAAATGATTGGTTTTTCATTTTGATCATAATGTAAAGTCTGTGGTTCCACCATCATTTTGCGATTGCCACCTCCAAATTTTCCAAGAACGCGAAAGGCAACCAGGGCGGCATTGTCCTGATTTCTTAAAGTTTTCCAAAGGGCTTGCATCAAAGCCGCTCTAACTGGTTGTATGTGATCATATAAAAAATCAGGCTGCAAATTGTCAACGCAGAGTTCCAATGTTCTTAGTCCCTAAAATTAGAAATTGTAGCTTTATTAAATTATAAGAAAGCATGTATTTATTAGTTACATATATGGATAAATATATTTTTTGTCTTATTTTTCTAAGACTTAAGCACCGCTCGGATAAGCTCGCATTTTAGTAATTATATCTTTACTTAGGGAGCACCACGTAAAGTCTATTGTGAACAAACTGTGTTTTAGGGGCGTCATATCTTTTACACTCCTATGTCTGCACATCAACATAAACAAAGTGGATTTTCGTGGGAAACAGGCTCGTTAATTCCTTAATGATTAATTAGGTGGCTGTAGTAGTTTCTAAAATCTAATAGATAGATAGGCATCATTTTTTAATAGTTGAAGTGGGTATTTTAACGAGCCGATGGAGATACTTCCCTTCTATGCATTTAAAACATCTGGTCAAAGTCAAAATACATTTTCCAGGGGTATTCCAAAAAAATAAATAATAAACTGCCTTTATATACATACGTTGTACGGGTGAGCTAAAGCTTCTCTACAGGCAGAAAAATCACTTAAAACTCCACATGAAATAAGTTAGAAAATCATAACACGGAAATTTGCATGTGTTAATTTCAGTTTTATCCAGATATTAATTTATCGTTAAATGATTTAAAACGCGTCCGTACAAGAAAAGGTTATATGTCGACTTATTACAGAAAATACCAAAATTCGTAATGCGAAAGCAAGAAAATAAGTTTATTAAAGTCTAAATTACTTATCTTAAAAGTACTTTCTTATTATTGTAAGCTTATAAAAACATACCTGACTGATTAAAGTAGGTGAACCATTTAAAGCAGAAACTAATGGATCCATTAACATTGGTAAATAAGGCAGTAAAGATGACAGTCGAACCGGTACAGTCAAACAAAGCTCCACAAAAAGATCCCGCATATGTTGCTTATGAAATCCACTTTGTAATCGATTTAGACCTTCCAATAAATTTGGTAATAGGGGTAAAAATTCTTGGTACAGTAAGTCATGACTGCCGCCACCTATAGATCTAAACAATGCCCTAAGTAGTAAAAAATAGTTGTACGGCTCATCAGAAATCAATGCCAATTCCATTGAGCGGATAACTATTTTGTGAAGATGCGGGCGTAACATCTGTTCGTTTTCGACAGGAAAGAGACTGACGCTTCCAAAAACTAGTTTAAATAACCGTAGATACAAATTAGATCGCTCAACGTTTGATCCCATTTCTTCCATTTTTTCCAAAAGATATTCCACCAAAACTGTGGCAAAAAGCGGCGATGTTGTTGGATTAGCTAAAAACGAGTTTGCTATTACTTGCAGGGATTGATTTTTATAGATTCTCTCCACCAAAAAATTGATTGTAGTTGCAAATATTTCTTGAAAGTTCTGCGAATGCATCATAAGGAACTGTGGAATAAACAATACAAGTTCAAAAAGAATTAATTATTATAATATTGTATAGGGCGCAAGCAACCCCCGTCTAACTCGTCCTAGCCACAAAAAAATACAATCGATAGAACGCGATCAAGAATTTACGTGAAGAAACTATTATAACTCAAATGTGACTGCTGATATATATCCGATACTCAGTCAGTAGGTTTCCCCTTCGCCAGAGGGCGCACATATTGCACGAAAAAGAGTGTGTGAGAGAGAGACACAGAAAATGAGTAAGCGGCGTAGCCACGCTACGTAGTCACTGAAATTTCATTTGTTCCGTCTGGCTATAATAATGATCCGATCTGTCGATAATCCGATTTCTCAAAATTTAACGTGCAGCAAATATTTATCGGTCAAACATTGTGTCGGGAACGACCCAAAATAAAACTTCGGGCACACAAAATATTTCATCGGGTGACGACGATGACCCAAAACTATTTTATATAATAGAGAGATACGTAAGCAGCTATAGTCGATTGATCCAATCTTTTTTTTAGTTACATTCTCTCATAATGTGGAAATGATCGAACACCATGCGCCAAAGTATAAAATTAAGGGCTGTTTTTAGACAGACTTTAATGAAAAGAAAGCAAAAATATTTTCCCTAATTAAAATCGTAATTGGTTTTCAAGGAGGCAACTCTGAACCCATTAAGTAAATATCAAAACACGAAGCACCATAACCATCAGAGAACTGCAAAAAGTCACATTTGCAATCACTCAAAAATACTCAGTGTTGAATAATCTCCATTGTTCCATTTTACGCACCCAAACGCAATCAAAAACAGTTTATGCGTGCCGACCGCACGTGAGCAAAATCATACGAGCTGAGTTTACTCAGTGCGATGCCGAAGCCACCTGAAACGAAAACTCAGTGGGTCCACAAGATATGTAAAGTTTGAGTGTTTAAAATCAGCAGCGATCGTATGTGCTCAAGCAAGTATCCGTCAACGCAGAGAGTTTATTCGGGTGAGTTTCATGCATGAACGTTTTTGAAATCACCCAAAGATGTTAGTTCTCTGATAACCATGTGCTGCTCAATCAGTCAAACGAAAGTTTTATTATACCCGATACTCAAAATGAGTATTGGGGTATATTAGATTTGTGGTAAAAGTGGATGTGTGTAACGTCCAGAAGGAAGCGTTTCCGACCCCATAAAGTATATATATTCTTGATCAGCATCAATAGCCGAGTCTATGTCTGTCTGTCTGTCTGTCTGTCTGTCTGTCCGTCTGTCCGTCTGTCCGTCTGTCCGTCCGTCCGTCTGTCCGTCCCTATTAACGCCTAGTGCTCAAAGACTATAAGAGCCAGAGCAACGACATTTTGTATCCAGACTTCTGTAATATGTCACTGTTGCAAGTATATTTCGAAACATCGCCCCGCCCACTTCCGCCCCCACAAAGGACGAAAATCTGTGGCATCCACAATTTTAAAGATGCGAGAAAACCAAAAACGCAGAATCGTAGAGAATGACCATATCTTTTAGACTGCAGAATCTGAATCAGATCATATCATTATTATAGCCAGAATGAAGAAAACAATTTCATTTTTCTCGCCCTGTCTCTCTCTAACACACACGTATCATAGCCGGCTTTGCATAGCGCAAAACATTAGCGCCTCGATCTCAGAGACTATAAGAGCTAGAGCAACTAAATTTTTTATCCAGATTCCTATAATATCGGACCTTGACGAGTTTGTTTCAAAATTTCGCCCCACCCCCTTCCGCCCCCGCAAAGGACAAAATTTGTGGTATTCACAGATCTCAGAGACTATTAGACCTGACTGTAGAGCTCTCACTGCTACAAAACTATTTGTAATTTTTCACTGCAGAACTCACTGTTACAAGTGTATTTCTTTTTGCTCAGAGAGCTCACTGCTACAAGTGTGTTTCAAAATTTCGCCCCACCCCCTTCCGCAGCCATAAACAACGACAATCTGTGGCAACCACAATTTTGAAGATAGGAGAAAATTAAAAACGCACAATCATAGAGAATGGCCATATCTACCAGATTGCCGAACCTTGCCGAATCCGAGTAAGATCGGATTATTATTATAGCCAAAGGTAACAAATCAATTTGCAGTGGCTACGCAGCGCCCGTCGACACGTTCTGACTGATTTTCTGTCTCTCTCGCACGCACTCTTTGTCGTTAAATGAACCCATACTGACTATGTATCGGGTATAAATGTAGAGTTGCGGTCGCAGCAGCAACTCACAACGTTCCCCCTCGTTTTTTACTTACAATGCCACTGAAATGCTCCAGAACTTCTTTTTCTTCTTTACTTCTAGATATTAATCCTGAAGTTCGCTGTTGGTTTGGATTAACGTTAATTGTATAGATATCTAAAGCCTCCATTGCAAAATGAACTAAGTCAATATATACACATAAAATCTCTGGATTAAAAAGCTTTTCTTGTGTAACAAGACTTGTATCAGAAATCTGAAACTTTAAAAGATATTAGGGGAAATACAACTAAAAAATAGATTTTAAACATACTTTTGAATTAAAAAAACCCCATGTAATTGTTTTAACTCCACCGACGAGGGTTTTGACTAAGCTTCGAAACTCAGCTACATTTACTGAACACACCCATTGAGCCCCAGATGCCGATGCTTTAGCTTGTTCACTTGTCAGCTGATCCTTGAAAGCAAATATATTTATATTTATATTTTTATAGTATAAATATTGTTTACAGTACATACATCTTTTAGTTCTGGCAAGTTAATTAGTGGTAATGTTGAGTTTCCTTGATGGTTGTTGGGTGCTCCAGAGTTGGATTGTCCTTTGCTTAAGATGAAATTCATGATAATGTTAAATAATATTGATGATTCAAAATATTTTTTGCGTCAGCTAATTTAACTTTTACACGAAATTTTAGCCAACCAATACACAGTTGAACGATTATGAAAGAAAATTTCGGCACTCCGAAAGGACATCCCTTGCAATCAATAAAAAATGTCTCTTCTGCATTGGCAACAACTATTCAAAAATTGTAAAAACAGAGTGAAGAGGTAGTTCAGAATTTTTTTTTCTAAACGAGAGGTTAAGTCTACATGATTTAATACATATATTCAAAAAAGAAAATTTTAAATTGATATAGTTTCCTGTTGAACTAAATAGTTCTCCCAACGTTTAAGAATACATCTATTCTAAAACTGGAGCTTTATACGGTTTACTGAGCACTTGAAACAACAGCGTCTGTACCTCAGTAATGTTGATAAATGTGTAAAATTCGTTTTTAATGTTACCTGTTGAGAAATTAGCCCTTTATTTGAGTTTTCTATAGTTCATAGTCATTCATACTATAACTTTCCCTATTCATATTCTCATCATTGAATTTTCTCACTTAAGCACCTAGATTTACGCGCATAGTTCTGTTGTTATTTCTTATGTCCAAAACCTAACTGTAACGCTCTCACGCGCATCATTCAGTTCCCTTTTGCTCGACTTCCTCTCGCGGATTGGAGTTAATGGAAAATTCCAGTTGAAACCAACCGCACGCATAGTTCGCTTTACCGCCGCATTTAGTCCTTCGAGCCGGATCACATCTCATAATTCAGTAAAGAGGTGCCTGCAAATCCCAACTAAATCGCACATCTACGGAGGCTCGGGAATTTGTACAGTCATGTACTTCTGTGCAAACATTAGAGCACAAGTTTGACTGATTGGTTGCAACTTTCAACATCTTTTTGGAGCTCCCAAGAGATTCTAATATAATTTGTGGATCCGGATTTGGATATCCCCGACTATGAGAAAGTTCTTTAGTGCCCATGCTATTTTCACTGAAGCTATAGGTGACCAGGGCAGTAGCGATAATGGTCACGACAACTCAAATCTACTGCTGTCGAACTCTGTGGACCGCCTTTTTGAGGGACAAACGCAACTTCTGGAGAAGATTCGGTATTCAGCGGGTCCCGCAGAGCTGCATTTTGAGAAAATACGCATTCCTACGTTTTTTGGAAGATACGAGTTATATTATTTGAAATCCTATCTGGAGAGTGAAGCTTTGTCTCTGAAAACTTCGGAAGAGTTTTTTCAAAATAAACGTTATGATGACTCCGGTCCAGCGGGCTCTAGTTGCGGTTTTTTACTTTAAATTGTCAGGTAATTTATGACCAAATAAAACAAGTGCTCGACTTCAAAGCATTAGTTCGACTGGTCGCAGCCAGAGATAGCAATAACTCTCCGACTCCACCGCCGAGCCGATCTTGCATGCGCAGAGAGCAGTACAAGAGCGCGGCGTGTGAGAGCAAAAGCTCTGCTCACAACATCGCGGGTAATTAAGATCGTCTGCTGCAACATTCCGGCCCCGTTGAAGACCTCCGGTGCTTCAACCGTCTATTGGCAGTTTTGCCAATTTGTGTATGGGGCGTTTAATTACGCCCGCGGGTGTTCGCACCTCGGCGACGCGCACTCTCCCATCTTCTCCCTTGATTGCGGCCACCACTCGTCCTGTGGTCCACTTCTGTGGCGGTGTGTTGTCCTCGTGGACGAGCACTAGACAGCCAATGTCCAAGTCTGGCCCTTTGGTAGCCCACTGGTGACGCTTCTGCAGGCTGACCAGGTAGTCCTTGGACCAGCCCTGCCAAAACTGCTGCTTGAGCGCTGACAGCATTCGCCACCGCTTCAAGTACGCGTGATCTGCTGCATCTGTCGTCGTGATCTGATTCGGGCGGCAGCGAAAGAAGCGGCTGCCCGATCAGCAGGTGCCCTGGCGTTAGCGCTTCTCCATCGCTGGGATCGTTGCCTGGGGACGCGATTGGCCGGGAGTTGAGAAGAGCCTCTACCTCTCCCAGGTGGGTGCACAACTCGTCCGCGGTGAGCTTGGCGTTGCCCACTCCGCGTACCAACCTCTGCTTGGCTGATTTGACGGCTGCCTCCCACAATCCGCCGAAGTGTGGTGCTCTCGGTGGTATGAAACACCACTCGACGCCTTGGCGCGCTGCGTACGCCTTGAGCCGGTCCTGGTTCCTCTGGTACGCTTGATGCAGCTCGTTCAGCACCTTGCTCGCGCCCACAAAGTTGGTGGCGTTGTCGCTGTACACCTCCTCCGGAAGGCCTCTTCTCCCGATGAACCTTTTAAAAACAGATAAAAAACTATCAGTGGACAAATCTGCTACAAGCTCCAGGTGAACAGCTTTTGATACAAAGCAGACGAAGACGGCTACATATGTCTTAATAGGGGGCCTGCCGCGAATCTTGAGAGACACGTAGAATGGGCCGCAGAAATCTACCCCACAAATCAAAAAAGGGCCGAGCTCTTCGCACTCTATCAGCTGGCAGGTTTCCTATGATCTGTCCCTGTAGGACTGGCTTGTATCGGAAGCAGTGCACACAATTTCTCAGGATCCTTGTACATGCTTCTCGAGCATTGATTAGCCATATCTGCTGCCTTAGCAACGATACCATGACTTTGGCGCCTGCATGGTAGTGAGTCCGATGCAAATTGCGAAGATAAAGCGTCACGAACTGCGACTTTTGCGACAGCAGCAGAGGAAAATTGGCGTCATACGGAATTTCTGCGTTGAGCAACCTTCCTCCCACTCGAATCAGTCGCAGCGTCACTCCGTCGAGTTCGCTCGTATGTATGAACGGGTTTAGTCGTTGAAGATGCGGTGACAGGATTTCCGACCTCGCTAGCTTGTGGAATTCTAGTCCCAACTCGTGTCTTTGGACTACTTCTACCAGCCTTAGAAATGAGACCTTAAGTTCTTTGGCTGACAGAACGACCTCTCGACTACGCTTGCTTCCTTGTAGGAACCGGTTTACATATGCCATAATCCGAAGCAATTTCTCAAAAGAAGAGCATCTTTCAATCAACTCGATGAAATCATTGGCCTGACACTTTGCCACTGAATGTGTTGCCAAACACTTCTTGTTTTCCGACCGTTCCATTTCTGGGGACAACTCAACCTGATGTAGACATGGCCACTCCTCAGAATTCCTGAGCAGAAATTGGGGACCATCAGTCCACAATGAGCACGTTACACCGTCTACGTCTGTGCCACGTGACACTAAATCGGCTGGGTTTTGCTCAGTAGGAACGTGCCGCCAAGTCACACCGCTTGACGATTCCTGGATTTCAGCAACCCTATTGGCCACAAACGTCGCGAGCGTGGCTGGATCCCTTTCCAGCCAGTACAAGGTGACTTGGGAGTCCGACCAAAAGTTCACACTTTCGATCATGAACTTGTCCAGGAGCGGTTTTACTTGAGCCCATAAAGTGGATAACAGGAGTGCTGCGCACAATTCGAGTCTTGGAATCGATTTCGTTTTGAGAGGAGCTACTCGAGACTTTGCGGTAAGAAGCTTAGACACGACATTTTTACCATCACTGGTACGGATGTAAATGCAGCATCCGTACGCTTCACCTGATGCGTCTGCGAATCCGTGAATCTGAACGCTTTTATGCGTGGGAAGGCCAATGTAGCGAGGTATGGTTATCTTGTCTAATTCAAACAACTTTTGCCGCCACAATTGCTGCAGCAATATTTTTTCCCTAGTTATTAAGGGACATAATAACCCTAATGGGTCGAACAATCGGGACGCAACTGACAAGATGTTTCGCTTTGTAGGGGTCAATGAATCAAATGAGTCATCTAAATGATAATGGAACAAATCATTTTGCGGATTCCATCTAATTCCGAGCGTTTTAACAGACGACGAAGGATCAAACTGCAGCGATTTCTCCTGGCCACTATCGGACAGCAGCTGGGGATGATTTGACGCCCACTTGGCCAACTTAAAACCCCCGGTTTCTAAGACCTCACACACTTCCAGCCGAATACGTTCTAAATCTTCCAAACTGTTTGCTCCTGTAAGCATATCATCAACGTAAAAGTCACTTTTTATGACTTGTGATGCAATAGGATGGGACTCAGCATAAACGTCTGCCAATTCAACGAGACAGCGGATGGCCAGAAATGGAGCTGAGGCTGTCCCATAAGTAACCGTATTCAGGCGATACGTTTGAACATCTACATTTGCCTTATCCCTCCACAGAATCAATTGGAAATTTCGGTCTTCTTCGGCGACCTGAACTTGCCTATACATTTTGGAGATGTCAGCTGTGAGCGCAAAACGATTTAATCGAAATCGGGCAAGAGTTGCGTAAAGCTCCCTCTGAATAGTTGCACCCACCATCAAAGTCTCATTTAATGAGATTGAAGTCGATGTTTTGCTCGATGCATCGAAAACGACGCGTAGCTTGGTGGTTTTACTATCAGGTCTCAGGACACATTGATGTGGAATGTAGTAATGGCGTCCTGGAGGAGTGCCTGGAAGCAATGACATGTGGCCAAGGATGAGATACTCTTTCATAAACTCCATATACAGATCATGCAAATACTGATCTCGTGCAAGTCTGCGTTCTAGGGATAGAAAGCGGCGTTTTGCCGTCTCGAACGAGAAACCCAACACGTTGGGATTTATTTTCAATGGCAGCCCCACTTCAAAACGACCCGATTCGAGCCTGCGTAAAGTCTGCTTGAAGTTTTGTTCACAAGCCAATTGTTCAGCTGTATATACAACCTTCGACTTCTCTGGGACCTGTTCCAATTCCCAAAAGCGCTCCACCAGAGAGTCGAGAGAACAATGATCGCTACCAACAGCGATATTGCATACAGCATCCTGTGCTGATGCCTTATATTTTCCTGATACAATCCATCCCAACAATGTTTTCTGGATTGATGGATGTTCGGAACTTGCCTTTAATTGGCCTACACACATCAACTCAAAAAAGGTTTCTGCCCCTATCAATAAGTCAACCTTAGCAGGCTTGTAAAAAATGCGGGTCTGCCAGCTGCAGGTTTGCTGGTATCTTCCATTGGGCGAAATTGACAACATGATCGGGTTGGTATGTGGAAATCGACCTTAACACCCAAAAATCGGAATCAAAGTTGTGAGCGTTGATACGAGATTGGACAGAAGTATGAATCTTGTGCTTTATGACGGAAGAGTTTTTTCCAACAGTTGTGATATTAAGGCACGAATCATCACGGCGCAATCGTAAGCGCTGGGCTAGATCCTCGGATATAAAATTAATTTGGGAGCCGGAATCTAGAAGTGCCCGTGCATACTGAAATTGTCCGGACCGATCTTGCACCTTTACAACAGCGGTAGCAAGAATAACCTGGTCAGCACTAGCAACGTGACTAGAATAAGCTGTCTGAGGCTCAGACGATGACGAATGTTCTACTGGCACAGAACTAGGCCCATTTTGCTGTGGCTCAACCCCGTATCGATGAAGCAGAGTGTTATGGGGCTTAGAGCACACTCGACATTTTGCTGTCTTGCACCTCATCACTGTATGACCTGGCTTCAAACAATTTATGCACAGTCGGAGTTGCTTGCTGATATCGAACCGTTGAAGAACAGGAAGAGCACTAAATGATTGACAATTGCTTATGGTATGATTCCCCGCGTGGCAATAGCTACATTTCGAATCAGCTCGCCTATCCGTCTTTGCACATGAAAATGACGATTTAGTGGGTCCTTTACTTGTCTCTTGTTTAGTTTTTCCCTTATTCCGTGTTGACTCTTCGGCAGCTAGATGCTGATAGCGCCGATTCAGCTGGGCTGCGCACTCGGACCAAGACGGTAGTTTATCGTAATCCAGTTGCTCTTCGAACCGAGACTTCGTTGTGGGATCTACTTTAGACAGCGCTATGTGAATTAGCATCGCGCTATTTATGTCTTTTTCACTTCCTAACGACTGCAGAGAAGAATAGATGGCTGACACCGTGTCAATGAGGGACCTAAGGCATGAAGCAGAAGCTTTTGTTGTGCTGGGAATGTCAAACAACTGCGAAACAGTATCAGAAAAGATCAAATATTTTTTGTCGTAAACCTCCTTCAAACTATCAAGAGCCTTCTCATAATTTTCTGCAGAGATCTGAAACGCCTTCACTGTTCCCAATGCATCGTCAACGAGACACGACAGTAAGTGGTTGAATTTTTCCACATTTGATAATATTGGGTCGTTATGCACCAAACTCTCGAAAAGGCTTATAAAGTTTTTAAATTCAGCATGTTTTCCACTAAACTTGGGGAGATTCATTTTAGGCAGATGTGATGAATGACGCTGGCTACTCCTATCCCTCCTCTGTGTTCGCTGAGTTTCGGGTTCTTTAAGTGCAGACATGTACAGAGCCTTTGTGGTAACACACATATCCTCGACCGATGCTCGTAGATCGTTGTTGGGATTTAAACAATCCACGTCTGCCTGTATATCCATAAACTTTTCACAATAATTTTCGATCAGCTCGAGTCTGCATTTAATTTGAAGAGAGTCGAACGAAATAGTTTTCTCCTCAAAGGCCGTTCTCACACGCCTTAGATCGCCCATCACCCTATCGTGTCTTTGCAGTGCTGTTGCTAACTTTTGCAGGACTTTTAGACCCCCTCCTTCTTTTGAACCTCCTTTCCTGGTAACAATTTCCCTTTCCTTTTCACTCATTCTGGCGCTTTCTCTTAATTCAAGAGGGTCGGAAAGTAATGCACTGGGTTTAGACAATGGTTAACCAAAATACTGTGGGGCATGCGAAAAACTATGAAAGAACGCGAAATTTCCACAAAAATCTGTATCGGCTTCAATAGATGTCAACGGCAGCAACGGAAAAGTTGACAATTATCATGCCAATGTACACATCAAATGTTTTCCAAAAAACTATGTATCGGCATCAAAGGGTTAACGCAGCGAAACAAACACAAATTATGCTGCCAATGCACACAACCAAACGCAGCCAAATTATGCACAATTTGGCGCAACGATAGCGTTACCGAAGTAAAGGCAGCACCAATAAGCGGTACTTCGCAAAAGATAATTGAAAACAGCGGCAATGACCGGAGCGTCTGATTAGCAAGTACCGTAAACCCTCATCAATTTGCACTTTTCTTCAATCCACCAATATTCCGCATATAATAAATATTTTATGTTGCTGTCTGTTCACTTTGGTTTATTTTATTACTTTGTGTTTTATTTAATTGGTATTCCAATTCAACGAGGTGCCAAAAATTGAGATCAGTGGCCAAATAGAGAAACACAGCGCACAAGATGGTGGCTTGGTTTTAGCACTCAATTTTTTTTTTCGCTCTAAATACCTGAGAATTCGGCATAGATTAGCCGAACACTTTCCTTTTTTTTGTTGATTAAAGATGAATCCAATTTGTCGCACAAAACCAGCCAGCTAGAGCTCTATTCGCAACAGAACAAAAAAAACCAATGACTTGTGCCGAGACAACGAAGATGCACTGTAGGTCACTGGTTTGTCGTGCGAATTTCCACGAAATGCTGGATGCCGATGTCTCTGCTCGGGCGCCAATGAAAACTTCGGAAGAGTTTTTCCAAAATAAACGTTATGATGACTCCGGTCCAGCGGGCTCTAGTTGCGGTTTTTTACTTTAAATTGTCAGGTAATTTATGACCAAATAAAACAAGTGCTCGACTTCAAAGCATTTATTCGACTGGTCGCAGCCAGAGATAGCAATAACTCTCCGACTCCACCGCCGAGCCGATCTTGCATGCGCAGAGAGCAGTACAAGAGCGCGGCGTGTAAGAGCAAAAGCTCTGCTCACAACATCGCACACGCTAAGATAGGGTAATTAAGATCGTCTGCTGCAACAGTCTCTGATTAATCATATTCCCATTACTGATGATATGTTAATTAGTCCTGGCAATTGGGAGAGGCTCGAAAATCGTTAAAACAAAAAATTACTGATGGCTCGTTCCTTCATTCAAAACGTTGCCAACTGCAAAAGGTTCAAACATCACCGAGTTGCGTAAGATAGTCGACACCGCCGACGAGAGTATACGTGGTCTACACGCGCTGAAATGCAACAGCCGCGATGTGAATCACCTCACCTCCAGTTAATCATGCAAGAATCGTGCACCACGCGATGTCGAGTTTTAT
Organism: Drosophila lowei; assembly: GCA_008121275.1. Lineage (NCBI taxonomy): Eukaryota > Metazoa > Arthropoda > Insecta > Diptera > Drosophilidae > Drosophila > Drosophila lowei. The sequence goes on from CM017778.1 coordinate 682,820, forward strand.
TCGATGGCTCTGGAGAGCAATTATATCTCAACTCACGGTTACACATTGGGCGACCTATTCAAAAGGATTTTTTTTGAGTAAGTCTACGTTTCCTGCCACGTCGGTTTGTGTTCTGTACGAACATTGAAAAAATGTTTAGAGGCATCATGGTTTCAGAGGATTACTCGCAGTACCAACGTATCGTCTGGCGAAAGGAGGGACTGCTACACGTGTATTTGCGTCTTCACCGTTTTTGGCCGTTCGAATTCTCAAGCAGCTCGCTGAAGATCATGCCGATTCGTATCTAAATGCTGTAGCAGTGCTTATCAAAGACGCATACGTGGATGACATTCCTACTGGTTCCACTCAGGGATGATTTGATTTTGCTTAACAGCCGAGATAAAACAGTTTTTTTTTTGTATTTTATTACAAAAAATAACAAAAATAAGAAAATATCTCCATATATCTCTTGCTTGTCCGTTGATGATGTCACCGACTGGAGGGACTCGGTGGTCTTTGGCTATATCCTTGTTGCGAATATACCAATCCCCACCTGAGATCATGCGGAGAGTTTTGCGTTCGAACACCCTGATCCTTTCAAGGTTTGTTTTGGCTGCAATGCCGTAGACTTGGATGCCGTATCTCCAGGCTGGTGGCAAGACAAGCTTGTAGATGCGGAATTTGTTGGCTAAGCTGAGCCTGTTGTTCGGCTTTAGGAGGCAGTACAGCTTCCTGGTCTTTTTTTTCCAGCCCCCTTCTGACACTCTCAGTGTGGTTGGAGAAGGTCAATCGGGTAGTCCAGCGTGACGCCAAGGTATTTAAGCTCCCTTCGTTGTTCCAGCATCTCGCCATACATGAAGGTTCCAAGGTACGTTCCCTTGCTGAGCGTGTGCGTCACCACTGCACACTTCTCGGGGCTGACACTATATTCCAGCGGCAGTTCCATTTTTCGAACTTTGGATAGATACCTTTGGATGTTGTCTGAGGCATCGTAGACACACTTCGCCCTAGAGAGAACTACTTTGTCATCTCCGAGGGTTGCCACCTTGAGAGTTTGGTCATGCTGCGTGCGGAGGCTTCGACTTGTAGAGGAGTCCGTTATGTCATACACGGTCTAACGCCTGCTGGATGTCCAGATATGCAGCCACCACGTACTGCTTTTTCTGGAAACCATCCAGGATGTGCTCCGTCACCTTGTGCAGCTGTTGCGGGGTGCCTTTTCTGAGCCTAAGCCCAAATCGAAAATTAGGGATGTCTCGTTTGACATACGAGGCCTCCAGTATTCTGCGCAGCATTCAGCGCTCAAGCAACTTACTGAATGTCCATAGAAGGCTTGTCAGTCGGTAGCTGTTGAGATCCTCCGGGGATTATCCAGGCTAGAGAAGCGACAATTCGTACACTTTTCCAGGCATTGGGGAAGTGTCCTATCTTTAGTGCGGCATTGAAGATTAGGACAAGGAATAGAAATGACCTATGCGGTAACGCCTTTGCCAGACAGTTGTCGATTCTATCGCCACCTGTTGCCTTCTTCCTTTTCAGGCTTTTGACATCCTCTTTGATTCCAGTGTGTGATGGGAGCTATAGGAAGTTCCATCTGGTGAGCGAAGTCCAATTTCTCCACGACCCTCATTGCACTACAAGCTGACGCAGACTGGAAAGGTTGGAACCTTTACTCCAGGTTCTACGCAAAGGCTTCAACCCTCCTACGCAAAGCCTTCAACCTGTCTTATGAGAATCTCGCCCAGGAGCCGTCATGTTTCCTATTTGGAAGTCGGTGCGTGGTTTATCCCAGATTCCTGGTTAGTTTAGAGGTCAATTTTGGGGCTTTCGTCTGATGTCGCCTCTTGGAGGATCCTGCTCGTGTCCTCCGCTTTGAGTTGGAAATCCTTTGGAAGAGTCCGTCTTTTTGTGGGTAATTTGTGCGGATGTACTCAATCCTGAGCCTCTTTTTAAATATCAGCAATCCCTCAACCTCACTCGAGGTCTCGCTTCCGTGTATCCCTGTCTGGAATCTCGGGGCACCTGTAGGTGCGGCAGCTACAGCAGCATCGCTTACTTTGGAGACGAGAATGTCAATCGCTCTATGCATGTCGTCGGCTGATTTCACTGCCATATTGAGGTCCAGAGAGTCTTCCTGAGCAGGGCAATATTGGAGCCCGGCTAAGCAACCTTGCCCTGGCTGGGATCGTCTGGGGGTCATTGACAGCGTCGCGATCAGTAGCAGGGGGTCAAAGCTCAGGGCGTGCTGTTCACGGAGCCCAGGGATAGTAGGATACCAGGGATCAACTTGTACCTGAAAAAGTCCAGGCAGTAGGGCGTGGATCTATTGTTCAATGGGTAGTACGTAGCCTTGCCCTTCGCTAGTAATTGTGCTGAGGAGCCCTTTTTAGCTGCACCAATGCCTCTGCTTAGCATTCAAGTCGCCTCCAGCGATGAATTTGTTGCCCAGCTGAGCCAAAAGGTGGTCGAACTCAGCGCTGGACCAAGGGATCAACGGAGCCAGGTAGGTAGGCAGCAACTAAGTGGATCGTCAGGGGCGCCTGTCCAGTGGCCCTCTGTGCACCTTCCAAACACCGGTTGCTTTAGGCATAGGTTCTTGGTGTGGTCCAACTCGTAGCAGCGAAAACATTGCCGCACGCTGTTGTTTTTCCTATTGCTATTGTTTGGGGCTTAGGCTGGGTCGATGAACCAAACATTTTTGTTTGGAGGATCAACAGCTACTCCGACAGCGTTGATTGTGACGTTTCTCCGGGACTTTGGGTTGTACAGATTTACACCCTGGTAGCCTAGGTTACCAAAGGCTTTAATAACACTCCCGCTGTGAACCAAACCAACTTTTTATGACAGATTTGGAGTTGAGGCGGACAGGCTCTTGGATATAACGCGGAAAGACTTGTCTTCATGTAGGCAAAAATGTGTATATTGACGACGTTTCGAGTCCGTAAAAGATTTACAAAAGGCTATTGTCCAGAATGGGCAAATGTGATAAAACCGTTCTCAAAAAATTGGTAAAATCGATGACAGCTATATCCTACTAGCTATAAATCGAGGTACATCAACTGACGTTGATTATGATTAGCTAAATAATTTGACTTTCTAACTGTAGTTATAAAACTCTGCAAGAGTATTAAAAATCAAATTAATATAATTCATTATGTTCGTTATATACATAATTATTATTCGATATTCTACTGTTAGCTAGAAAGCAAGACCGACGGCAAAAAAAACCTCAAATTTCTCCATGCAAAACACCGTTTTGGAGCATGGAAAGAGTCAGGAGAGCAATTATTTCCTAATCAAAACACACATCTATACAAATGTATATATCGTAATGTTTACTTACCATTTTTGAACGATTAAGGGCAGCTGAATTTTGGCAATAGTTTCAAATTTTTTCACAAAAACCTTCAATAGTTTTGACAAAATTTGTCGAGATCGCTGAGGCTCCAGTTCACTGTGATGGCGCAAGCAATCAACTAGATTTAATAAAAGCTTGCAAGACATAGTTTGTATTCCTACGGCAAGAGTCTCATCATGAACATTTTTTGAGAACAGATTTACTGCTTTTATTAACACGTCCAAACTTAGACTCTGACGAACATGATGAGCTAGATCTGCTAACGTAGAATATGCCAACGGCCGAATCGACTCCAATGTGACTCCCTTCCCAATAAGCAAGTCTTCATCAAATAACTTGTCTATTGATGGAATAAACTCTAAAAATAAATAAAAGATTTGAATTATTTTTTGATGTGTGATAAATCTTTTAGTAAATAAAAGTCTCGTATCCCGGTGTTTGTAGTTGAACTAATTCGAATCGGCTCGACTGATTTGTATACATTTTTTTTCTATATATTCAGTAGGTATGAGAAGGTAAAGTATTTTTCACCTTCCTACTACCCCCCACCATTTTTAATCGGGATTTTAGTATTTTTGTATGAAAGGTATCCAAATAATAAACATTATAAAGTATGTTTTGATCTATTTGTTGTAGTTTTGACAAAGTTTGATTCAGATTGATTAGTTTTAACGCATAGCATCGTGGGAAGCGCCCATCGCCTAGAAATAATATACATGGCAAAACAACGTTTGCCGGGTCACCTAGTAAACAATATTATTCAGAACTTTTTTTTTGTCAAAATATAAATTAATTAATATTTTGTGGTACCCCGCTTGGCATTTATTGCACATTTCACCCTCTTGGGCATCGAGTCGTATAAAGCCTTCAGGCGAATGCTTTACGGTGGCAATGCAGCAATTTTCGGAATAGCGTTTTCATCTTTTGCAGCGAACTGTGCGGGAACCATCGGTTCCAATGAGATTAAATTTGGACTCATCCGAGAATATGACTCGTGACCAATTAGATTCACCCCAATTTGCTTTTTCGTTAGACAAATTTCAGCGAGCTTTCTTCATTTGACTATGCAGAAGTGGCTTTTTGCCAGGTGTCCTTGCTATTAAAGGCACCTCCTTTGGCCCACGTTGAAAAGTTCAACTCGAAATATTATTTGCCAAACGTTGCTGCAGCTCTGATGCTATCTCAAGATAGTTTTTAAACCGATCCTTTGGCTCGTTTAATAATAACACGATCTTTCCTTACCCCATTGCTAAGATTGGTACCAAAAAATATTAATTAATTACTAACTACAAAAAAAAATCTGAATTATATTGAATTTGTTATTAGCTTACAAGAAAAAAAATAACATTGGAACAAATTTAGTTTTGGTTGCAAAAAGTGGTTTTTCTATTTTAATTTAATTTTTGTGGCAAATATACCGAAATGGCGTTACAAAAGTGTGATTTTAAAAATAATTAGTTTTGAAGTATGATATAAAAACAAATTAGGATAGACTTTTGTTTGAAATTGATTGAGCGACAACCAAAAATTAAAATTAGACGAATCGGATACTTTTTGGGGAAATCACATGCTGGAGAAGTCAAAAATGCATGAAATTTCAGAGAGCGGCTTTTTTTTCGTTGGGTGCAGTAAAGCAGAAAGAACAGACGAACATGACGCATATAATTGTCCGTGTGAAAAATATGGTGTTCCCAAATCTAATATACATTTAGTATATACTGATGTATATTAACTATTTTATATTCTATTATGATTATGATTATGATTATGATATATACAACTCCCCGCGTAACTTTTGAGTATCAACCACAGCCACCACGATACTCCCACTAGGGGGCCGACCAGCTGTTGTGGCCTGGAGAACGAAAGTCCGGCGAACCTGTCGAGGATCCGCATTCTCTAAGTCCATCGAGGTCTCGCAAGTATGCATAAAGGGGAAAATCACATGGGAAGTGCTGCCAATCCTCGCGTTCTGTGCCGCATAGACATGCAGGCGTGTCGCTATGCCTTTTTTCACCCGTAACCCGTCAGCAGGAACCCATCGCACAGCGTGAAGCCGAACCTTCGTTCGCTGTAGACAAAGCCTACGTTCGGGATGAAGCGGTGCGTCACCCGACCTGGGGAATCACCATCATCCCATCTGCGTTGCCACTCGCACAACAGGCCTTCGTCAAGTCGCGCCATCTTCTGCTTCCAGCTAAGATTTGCCAAATCTTTGCTGTTTAGCCAATCGCTCTCCTCCACTGGGTAGTCACGTTTTAGTTTGAAACTGATTGCCAGGCGTTTGGCGACCAGATCAAACGGGGGGCTCCAGAAAGTACTGGCAGTGCCACGGTGGACACCACAATCCTTTGGCACGCAATCAGATGCCTCCTGGCAACCACTTGCGTCTTCGTCACGACAGACCAAACCGAGGCACGAAACAGTGCACAGGGCACCATGAGTCCGGCATATATTGTCCGCTTTGCGCGGGGACTGCGACCCCAGTCGACCCGCAGTACGCGCGACTATGCCTCTACGACTCCAGTCAGCTTATCACGCAAGCCGCTCAACCGCTCGCCGACCGTGATGCCTAGGTACCGATATTTGCGCTTGTATGGCAGGCTTGCTCCAGCAAACCGTACCACTGGCGGCCGTCTAAGTACGCCTTTGAGCAGCATGATCGCTGTCTTGCTAGTTGAGACGGTAAGGCCGACTTCAATTCCCCCAAGCGCCTACGTTGGACATCAACTTACTTCCTTTTCGTTCGAGCTCTGAACGGGCATTTCCCTCGATGAGGAGGAGCAGGTCGTCAGCATACGCGCTGAGCGCACCAAGTGGCTCTAAGCGCTGGAGCAACACGTCCATCACGATGTTCCATTTGAATAGACCACTTATGGACCTCTACGGGCAACCTCTTGTCACCGGAACAGTGGCTACTCCACTGAGGTAGGATCGGTCCGGTCCCTTCAGAAGTGACACTATTCTAGGATGCTTCCATTCCGTTGGGAAGTACCCTGTCTCCAGGCAGCGGGAATACATCGCTGTCAGGTGCTGAGGGATGGCACGCCACAATGCAACGCATGCATCAACCTCGAAAGCTTCGAAGGCCGGTGGAGCCTCGATCGGGATGGGAATGTGTGTATTCGACTCCGCAACAGGTAAGAAGTGGCGAAGGAGCACACCCGCACAGTCGCGCCATGTTGCGACCAGCCCACCATCCGGTCGAAGGCATCCAATCTCCGTGCTCTTTTTGCGGCCTCATCAAATCCTGTAGACGTGCCCGCATGGATCATCTCTGTTATCTCCTACGAAGCGTCGCTAGTTGTCTTCCTTCGATGTCAGGATGAGCTTCTTGTACTGCGCTGAGGAGATCCTCAATGCAACCACGAGCTGCTCTGCTGCGTCGGTCTCGTGCCGACGAACATCCTGAAGCCGCCGCCTCAGTCTCCTGATCTCTCGGCGTTTGGAGTGTAGTTCGGAGCGTCGGTCGGGTCATGGTTCCGTGATCATGGATGTTGGATCATGTTGTGATCGCTGGTATCCTATTCCCTAACTTCCTAATTGTATGTGGCCCACATAGTTGCAGCTTGGTTGACGATTTTTACATCGATATCGCATTGGCCTCTACGGTTATCAAATGTAATCACCCGACTGGCTTCATTGAGCACACCGGCTCTCATGGTAATGATGGCAGCAGGAACTAAAGTTGTAGTAACGAACACTTGGATGTTCGAGAATTCATTGTTATTGGGTGTGAAAAACACCGGAGCAACTGTTGGTGGATTAACTTCTAACGGCGAGGCATATCCATTCGGAGTAGCAAATGATTCCTGCGAAGGGCAGGGTCAAAGCGTTCTAGGGAGAGGATGAAGGCAAAAGGCCACCAGTAAATAGACGTTCCGGACCTCTGGATATTGCCACCACAGGTACTAGGCCTGTGGTGCCCAAACCACTGGTGGGAGTCCCACCAAAACGACAAGTTTTTGTCTCACGGCTGGCCCCTGACCTCACATCGAATGATGTAATTGCTTTTATGCAAAGCAGGATAAAAGCCGTGGGTTTAAAGGTGGAGAAGTTTAATTTCTCTTATGCCAGGGAGATATCTTCGTTCAAGATAAGTGTCTCCCCAACTCACTTTGACACCATTTGCTCTGCCAAATTTTGGCCAGAGCATTTGGTGGTGAAGGAGTTCAAGGCTAAGAAGAACGAGGGGGAACGTTGTGAGTTGCTGCTGCGACCGCAACTCTACATTTATACCCGATACATAGTCATTACGCAAAGAGTCCGAGAGAGACAGAAAATCAGTCAGAACGTGTCGACGGGCGCTGCGTAGCCACTGCAAATTGATTTGTTACTTTTGGCTATAATAATCCGATCTGATTTGGATTCGGCAAGATTCGGCAATCTGGTAGATATGGCCATTCTCTATGATTGTGCGTTTTTAATTTTCTCCTATCTTCAAAATTGTGGTTGCCACAGATTGTCGTTGTTTATGGCTGCGGAAGGGGGTGGGGCGAAATTTTGAAACACACTTGTAGCAGTGAGCTATCAACAGTGAGTTCTGCAGTGAAAAATTACAAATAGTTTTGTAACAGTGAGAGCTCTACAGTCAGGTCTAATAGTCTCTGAGATCTGTGGATGCCACAGATTTTCGTCCTTTGCGGGGCCGGAAGGGGGTGGGGCGAAATTTTGAAACAAATCTGTCAAGGTCCGATATCATAGGAATGTGGATACCAAATTTGGTTGCTCTAGCTCTTATAGTCTCTAAAATATAGGCGCTAATGTTTTGCGCTAAGCAAAGCCGGCTATGATACGTGTGTGTTAGAGAGAGACAGGGCGAGAAAAAATTAAATTGTTTTCTTCATTCTGGCTATAATAATGATACGATCTAATTCAGATTCTGCAGTCGAGAAGATATGGTCATTCTCTACGATTCTGCGTTTTTGGTTTTCTCGTATCTTTAAAATTGTGGATGCCACAGATTTTCGTCCTTTGTGGGGGCGGAAGTGGGAGGGGCGAAGTTTTGAAATACACTTGTAACAGTGACATATCACAGAAGTCTGGATACAAAATGTCGTTGCTCTAGCTCTTATAGTCTTTGAGCACTAATAATACGGACTAATAGGGACGGACAGACGGACAGACGGACGGACGGACGGACAGACAGACATGGCTCAATCGACTCGTCTATTGATGCTGATCAAGAATATATATACTTTATGGGGTCGGAAACGCTTCCACTTTTACCACAAATCTAATATACCCCAATACTCATTTTGAGTATCGGGTATAAAAATAGGGCCCCCATAACACTTACAAATCTTCCCAATGCGCCATCCTCATCTTCCCGTCCTGCTTCCACCCTTCCAAAAAACTAACTTCTCTTAGTAACCTCTTAGTAACCTATCAGAATGTAAGAGGCTTGCGTAGTAAGCTCAGCATTCTTTTCCGGGATTGCATTTGCTTCCCACGTTGTGTTTACTGAAACCTGGTTAAAGCCGGACATTCTTAGTTCCGAGGTTTTGGCAGGTCGGTACACAACTTTAAGAAAGGACCGTTCGTCTCGACGTGCAGGGGGGTTCTAATTGCAGAGGACTCTTACTTCACGTCGGAACACTTCACAGTCCAAGTTCAACAGGAACTGGAATTCCTGTGTGTAAAACTGATTCTTCCCGCTTTCGCTATATTTATTACATGCTCGTATATCCCACCTTCTTCGGATATTTCAATTTATGAGCAGCACTTGTCCGCTTTAACCGCTGTTTCTTCCTCGCTATCTGATAAAGATCGTATGATAGTTCTTGGTGACTTCAACTTGCCAGGAACTGTTTGGTCTTCGGTAAACGAGTCTAAACGAGTTGTTGACGGCTTGCTTGACCTGTCCCTGTCTCAAGTCAATCATGTGAAAAATTCCTTGGGTCGATTGCTTGATCTGTGCTTTGTATCGGATCCGACCATAGTGTTGTTAACCCGAGCCCTTCCGCTCACTATACCTGAAGACGCCTACCATCCTACTTTCGAGGTGTCGCTAGATATAGGACCAACTGTATTGGATCGGTCGAGTAGACTACCTGAACGTGTCCGCTGCTTTCGTAAAGCCGAGTTTGCGAAGCTTAATAACCTCATTAGGGATTTTGATTGGTCCGCTTTGTACTTGTGCACTGATGTCATAAAAGGCACAAACATTTCTTACAATGCTCTTGGCACATTTTTTGATTCTTGTGTCCCGCTTTCTTCTCCGATTAGATCTGGAAAACCCCCTTGGTTTACCAAGGAGTTATCCAGTCTAAAAAACTTAAAATCAAGACTTTATAAAAAATTTCAAGAAGTTGGTTCTCCTACTTCTCACTCTCGCTATGTAATAGCTCGGTCAAACTTTTCAGTTCTTAATGCTCAATGCTATAAGAACTACCTATCTCGATGCAGGATACGTTTTTCTCAGGACCCTAAACAGTTTTACTGCTTCTTAAACACTAAGCGTAGAACGTCCGCACACCCATCCTCGCTATCATTTTGTAATACGTCGGCAAATAATGATAAGGCAATTGCCGATCTTTTTGCCCAATCTTTCCAAACCACCTTTTCTGAGGAAAGCTACTCTGGTCATCCGTACCCATACGGTTTACCGAGGTCGAACGGCATTTTCAGTCCCTTGTTAAATTAATGTTCTCTACTTCATGATCTTCGACTAGTTAAGCCGGTGTTTTCACCGGGTCCAGACGGGGTTCCAGGTTGTGTACTCAGGTACTGCGCCGAGGCACTGTGTGGACCCTTGCTTAAACTATTCACCCTGTCCATTGATTCCTCTTGCTTCCCCCCGATCTGGAAGGAATCGTTTATAATTCCTCTCCATAAAAAAGGTAGCAAGTCTGATGCAAAAAATTATAGAGGTATAGCAAAGTTATCCGCTATTCCTAAAATGTTTGAGAAGGTTTTAAGTCCGCACTTGCAACATCTCTGCAAGTCACTTATATCTCCAACTCAGCATGGATTTATAAGTCGGCGATCAACCACCACGAACTTGTTAGAGTTTACCTCTTTCATTATTAAAGGCTTTCAAGGTAACTTACAGACGGATGTAATTTGCACCGACTTCAGTAAAGCATTCGACTCTGTAAACCATTACCTTCTAGCACATAAACTTGACCTTTTAGGGTTTCCGCCCAACCTCCTGAGATGGATTTCTAGCTATCTTTGTTCCAGGTCTCAGAGAGTCCTCTTCAAAAACTCCCTCTCTTCACCAGTACAGGTTTCTTCGGGAGTACCACAGGGCAGCCATCTAGGCCCCTTACTCTTCACACTCTGTATTAATGACTTGCCTTCGGTATTAACATATTCTCGAGTACTTATGTATGCGGATGATGTTAAACTCTGTGTCCAGTATAAGGACATTTGTTTTCATTCTCGCTTGCAATCCGATCTCAATAACTTTCAGTCATGGTGCTGTGCAAACTTGTTACAACTTAATGCCGCGAAATGCAAAGTAATGACATTTCATCGTTCTAGCCCCTTGTTGGCTCCCTATATTCTATGTGGCGGTTCTCTTGAGAGAATTACCCTGGTGAATGATCTTGGTGTCTTATTAGACGCAAAGTTAAAGTTTTCCGAACACATTTCTACCATGGTAAATAAGGCCATGGGCGTGCTTGGGTTTATAAAGAGGTGGTCAAAAGAATTTGACGACCCCTATATAACAAAGACTCTCTATACTACGCTAGTTCGTCCGATTTTAGAATACGGCTCCTGTGTATGGTGCCCTCAATACAAAGTACACCAGGACCGTATAGAATCAGTACAAAAAAACTTTTTACTCTTTGCTCTGCGGGGCCTTAACTGGGATGCGGGTGTAAGACTCCCATCTTACTCTAGTAGACTACTATTAGTAAACCTCACATCCCTAATTAACCGTAGAAAAATGCTTGGTGTGATATTTATGCACAACTTGATCGGGGGTGACATAGACAGCCCTGATCTGTTGAGCCGCATGAACTTCACGATTCCTATTAGACTGACTAGAAATTTTATACAGTTGTTCCTTCCACTTTGTAGATCGAATTATTCCTTGCATGAACCGTTTAGGGTCTTATGCTCGGATTATAATTCCCTCTACCATATTATATCCACCACTAATTCTCTTCCTCTTATTATATTACTAATTCTTACACACCTTTCTAGTAATTAGTAATTGTAGTGGTATTTGTATTTTGATTGCATGCTTAGTTTCTTAGTAAGTTTAGTGCTAATTTTCCTCGAATGTCTAACAGCTATCTTTCTTGCATGTTCGCGTTCGGTTCGGCTACGCGCCGCGCGTCATGCGGCAGCGCCCCTCGGTCGGTTGGGCGGGAGGAGGGCTGCGTTTTGCCTGGGATCCGCGCTTAACAGCCTTCTGCTGGTTTCACACGGGCCACTTGACGGTGCAGTAACTGCATCGCCTCTTGAAAGATGCTGTCATTGCATGTCAACGTCCAAGATAAGGCGGCCCTCACATTACAGAACCGGCTCCAAGGCAAGGCGGATATCTCCCAGGAGGAGAAATCCAAGCTAGCCTGTGCTGAGGGGGGTCACAGACCCGAGGTGCAGCTGGAGAATGGTGGATTCGCCAAAAAGGTGGAGGAGGCACCAAAAGGCCACGCTCAGGGTGGAGTCCTGTCACTCTTCCTATGGAATCTGGTGGTCGACGACCTCATCAAGAGATTTGAAAGGAAAGCCTCAAAAATAACAGCTTATGCAGGTGACATAAGCATACTTATTACGGGTGCATGTCTACCGACCTTCAGCTTCATAATGGAACGTACACTTAGGGAGATATGTACGTGAGTGGGCGGACGAAATAGGACTCAGTATCAACGCGGACATACCTCTTTACCAAGAAGTACAAGGTACCGATATGGACCCCCCCGAACATCGACCAAACTAGGCTACCCACAAAAAAACAAGTCAAATACCTGGGCACAGTACTGGACAGCAAACTAGCATGGAGACCCAATGTAGTGAAAAGGGTGAAGAAGGCCACCATTGCGCTTTACGCATCCAAGAAGATGCTCAGCAGCACATAGGGCCTGTAACCTGCTGTAATCTGCTCTGATCTACATCTCGTTGGTGCGTCCAACTTTGCTGTATGGAGTGTCAGTGTGGTGGCAAGCTACCGAAAAGTAGACATACCATAAGCTTATGGAAAGGACTCGGCGACAGGCACTGCTCTGCATTACAGGAGCGCTGTGAAATCTCATCTATGGGACCCGAAGACTGGAAAAAGGAAGGGACCAAATTGAGCACCTCGGTTTGGTCTTCGGTAAACGAGTCTAGTATCCTAGTGCCCATGTCACGACATGACTTTGTTGACGGCTTGCTTGACCTGTCCCTGCCTCAAGTCAATCATGTGAAAAATTCCTTGGGTCGATTGCTTGATCTGTGCTTTGTATCGGAATCGACCATAGTGTTGTTAACCCAAGCCCTTCCGCTCACTATACCTGAAGACGCCTACCATCCTACTTTCGAAGTGTCGCTAGATATAGGACCAACTGTATTGGATCGGTCGAGTAGGCTATCTGAACGTGTCGGCTGCTTTCGTAAAGCCGAGTTTGCGAAGCTTAATAACCTCATTAGGGATTTTGATTGGTCCGCTTTGTACTTGTGCACTGATGTCATAAAAGGCACAAACATTTCTTACAATGCTCTTGGCACATTTTTTGATTCTTGTGTCCCGCTTTCTTCTCCGATTAAATTTGGAAAACCCTCTTGGTTTACCAAAGAGTTATCCAGTCTAAAAAACTTAAAATCAAGACTTTATAAAAAATTTCAAGAAGTTGGTTCTCCTACTTCTCACTCTCGCTATGTAATAGCTCGGTCAAACTTTTCAGTTCTTAATGCTCAATGCTATAAGAACTACCTATCTCGATGCAGGATACGTTTTTCTCAGGACCCTAAACAGTTGTACTGCTTCGTAAACAATAAGCGTAGAAAGTCCGCACACCCATCCTCGCTATCATTTTGTAATAATGATCAGGCAATTGCCGATATTTTCTTCTTGCTTCCCCGATCTGGAAGGAATCGTTTATAATTCCTCTCCATAAAAAGGTAGCAAGTCTGATGCAAAAAATTATAGAGGTATAGCAAAGTTATCCGCTATTCCTAAAATGTTTGAGAAGGTTTTAAGTCCGCACTTGCAACATCTCTGCAAGTCACTTATATCTCCAACTCAGCATGGATTTATAAGGCGGCGATCAACCACCACGAACTTGTTAGAGTTTACCTCTTTCATTATTAAAGGCTTTCAAGGTAACTTACAGACGGATGTAATTTGCACCGACTTCAGTAAAGCATTCGACTCTGTAAACCATTACCTTCTAGCACATAAACTTGACCTTTTAGGGTTTCCGCCCAACCTCCTGAGATGGATTTCTAGCTATCTTTGTTCCAGGTCTCAGAGAGTCCTCTTCAAAACTCCCTCTCTTCACCAGTACAGGTTTCTTCGGGAGTACCACAGGGCAGCCATCTAGGCCCCTTACTCTTCACACTCTGTATTAATGACTTGCCTTCGGTATTAACATATTCTCGAGTACTTATGTATGCGGATGATGTTAAACTCTGTGTCCAGTATAAGGACATTTGTTTTCATTCTCGCTTGCAATCCGATCTCAATAACTTTCAGTCATGGTGCTGTGCAAACTTGTTACAACTTAATGCCGCGAAATGCAAAGTAATGACATTTCATCGTTCTAGCCCCTTGTTGGCTCCCTATATTCTATGTGGCGGTTCTCTTGAGAGAATTACCCTGGTGAATGATCTTGGTGTCTTATTAGACGCAAAGTTAAAGTTTTCCGAACACATTTCTACCATGGTAAATAAGGCCATGGGCGTGCTTGGGTTTATAAAGAGGTGGTCAAAAGAATTTGACGACCCCTATATAACAAAGACTCTCTATACTACGCTAGTTCGTCCGATTTTAGAATACGGCTCCTGTGTATGGTGCCCTCAATACAAAGTACACCAGGACCGTATAGAATCAGTACAAAAAAACTTTTTACTCTTTGCTCTGCGGGGCCTTAACTGGGATGCGGGTGTAAGACTCCCATCTTACTCTAGTAGACTACTATTAGTAAACCTCACATCCCTAATTAACCGTAGAAAAATGCTTGGTGTGATATTTATGCACAACTTGATCGGGGGTGACATAGACAGCCCTGATCTGTTGAGCCGCATGAACTTCACGATTCCTATTAGACTGACTAGAAATTTTATACAGTTGTTCCTTCCACTTTGTAGATCGAATTATTCCTTGCATGAACCGTTTAGGGTCTTATGCTCGGATTATAATTCCCTCTACCATATTATATCCACCACTAATTCTCTTCCTCTTATTATATTACTAATTCTTACACACCTTTCTAGTAATTAGTAATTGTAGTGGTATTTGTATTTTGATTGCATGCTTAGTTTCTTAGTAAGTTTAGTGCTAATTTTCCTCGAATGTCTAACAGCTATCTTTCTTGCATGTTCGCGTTCGGTTCGGCTACGCGCCGCGCGTCATGCGGCAGCGCCCCTCGGTCGGTTGGGCGGGAGGAGGGCTGCGTTTTGCCTGGGATCCGCGCTTAACAGCCTTCTGCTGGTTTCACACGGGCCACTTGACGGTGCAGTAACTGCATCGCCTCTTGAAAGATGCTGTCATTGCATGTCAACGTCCAAGATAAGGCGGCCCTCACATTACAGAACCGGCTCCAAGGCAAGGCGGATATCTCCCAGGAGGAGAAATCCAAGCTAGCCTGTGCTGAGGGGGGTCACAGACCCGAGGTGCAGCTGGAGAATGGTGGATTCGCCAAAAAGGTGGAGGAGGCACCAAAAGGCCACGCTCAGGGTGGAGTCCTGTCACTCTTCCTATGGAATCTGGTGGTCGACGACCTCATCAAGAGATTTGAAAGGAAAGCCTCAAAAATAACAGCTTATGCAGGTGACATAAGCATACTTATTACGGGTGCATGTCTACCGACCTTCAGCTTCATAATGGAACGTACACTTAGGGAGATATGTACGTGAGTGGGCGGACGAAATAGGACTCAGTATCAACGCGGACATACCTCTTTACCAAGAAGTACAAGGTACCGATATGGACCCCCCCGAACATCGACCAAACTAGGCTACCCACAAAAAAAAACAAGTCAAATACCTGGGCACAGTACTGGACAGCAAACTAGCATGGAGACCCAATGTAGTGAAAAGGGTGAAGAAGGCCACCATTGCGCTTTACGCATCCAAGAAGATGCTCAGCAGCACATAGGGCCTGTAACCTGCTGTAATCTGCTCTGATCTACATCTCGTTGGTGCGTCCAACTTTGCTGTATGGAGTGTCAGTGTGGTGGCAAGCTACCGAAAAGTAGACATACCATAAGCTTATGGAAAGGACTCGGCGACAGGCACTGCTCTGCATTACAGGAGCGCTGTGAAATCTCATCTATGGGACCCGAAGACTGGAAAAAGGAAGGGACCAAATTGAGCACCTCGGTTTGGTCTTCGGTAAACGAGTCTAGTATCCTAGTGCCCATGTCACGACATGACTTTGTTGACGGCTTGCTTGACCTGTCCCTGCCTCAAGTCAATCATGTGAAAAATTCCTTGGGTCGATTGCTTGATCTGTGCTTTGTATCGGAATCGACCATAGTGTTGTTAACCCAAGCCCTTCCGCTCACTATACCTGAAGACGCCTACCATCCTACTTTCGAAGTGTCGCTAGATATAGGACCAACTGTATTGGATCGGTCGAGTAGGCTATCTGAACGTGTCGGCTGCTTTCGTAAAGCCGAGTTTGCGAAGCTTAATAACCTCATTAGGGATTTTGATTGGTCCGCTTTGTACTTGTGCACTGATGTCATAAAAGGCACAAACATTTCTTACAATGCTCTTGGCACATTTTTTGATTCTTGTGTCCCGCTTTCTTCTCCGATTAAATTTGGAAAACCCTCTTGGTTTACCAAAGAGTTATCCAGTCTAAAAAACTTAAAATCAAGACTTTATAAAAATTTCAAGAAGTTGGTTCTCCTATTTCTCACTCTCGCTATGTAATAGCTCGGTCAAACTTTTCAGTTCTTAATGCTCAATGCTATAAGAACTACCTATCTCGATGCAGGATACGTTTTTCTCAGGACCCTAAACAGTTGTACTGCTTCGTAAACAATAAGCGTAGAAAGTCCGCACACCCATCCTCGCTATCATTTTGTAATAATGATCAGGCAATTGCCGATATTTTCTTCTTGCTTCCCCCCGATCTGGAAGGAATCGTTTATAATTCCTCTCCATAAAAAAGGTAGCAAGTCTGATGCAAAAAATTATAGAGGTATAGCAAAGTTATCCGCTATTCCTAAAATGTTTGAGAAGGTTTTAAGTCCGCACTTGCAACATCTCTGCAAGTCACTTATATCTCCAACTCAGCATGGATTTATAAGGCGGCGATCAACCACCACGAACTTGTTAGAGTTTACCTCTTTCATTATTAAAGGGCTTTCAAGGTAACTTACAGACGGATGTAATTTGCACCGACTTCAGTAAAGCATTCGACTCTGTAAACCATTACCTTCTAGCACATAAACTTGACCTTTTAGGGTTTCCGCCCAACCTCCTGAGATGGATTTCTAGCTATCTTTGTTCCAGGTCTCAGAGAGTCCTCTTCAAAAACTCCCTCTCTTCACCAGTACAGGTTTCTTCGGGAGTACCACAGGGCAGCCATCTAGGCCCCTTACTCTTCACACTCTGTATTAATGACTTGCCTTCGGTATTAACATATTCTCGAATACTTATGTATGCGGATGATGTTAAACTCTGTGTCCAGTATAAGGACATTTGTTTTCATTCTCGCTTGCAATCCGATCTCAATAACTTTCAGTCATGGTGCTGTGCAAACTTGTTACAACTTAATGCCGCGAAATGCAAAGTAATGACATTTCATCGTTCTAGCCCCTTGTTGGCTCCCTATATTCTATGTGGCGGTTCTCTTGAGAGAATTACCCTGGTGAATGATCTTGGTGTCTTATTAGACGCAAAGTTAAAGTTTTCCGAACACATTTCTACCATGGTAAATAAGGCCATGGGCGTGCTTGGGTTTATAAAGAGGTGGTCAAAAGAATTTGACGACCCCTATATAACAAAGACTCTCTATACTACGCTAGTTCGTCCGATTTTAGAATACGGCTCCTGTGTATGGTGCCCTCAATACAAAGTACACCAGGACCGTATAGAATCAGTACAAAAAAACTTTTTACTCTTTGCTCTGCGGGGGCCTTAACTGGGATGCGGGTGTAAGACTCCCATCTTACACTAGTAGACTACTATTAGTAAACCTCACATCCCTAATTAACCGTAGAAAAATGCTTGGTGTGATATTTATGCACAACTTGATCGGGGTGACATAGACAGCCCTGATCTGTTGAGCCGCATGAACTTCACGATTCCTATTAGACTGACTAGAAATTTTATACAGTTGTTCCT
This sequence comes from Drosophila lowei, assembly GCA_008121275.1. NCBI lineage: Eukaryota > Metazoa > Arthropoda > Insecta > Diptera > Drosophilidae > Drosophila > Drosophila lowei. The sequence goes on from CM017778.1 coordinate 700,614, forward strand.
TCCACTTTGTAGATCGAATTATTCCTTGCATGAACCGTTTAGGGTCTTATGCTCGGATTATAATTCCCTCTACCATATTATATCCACCACTAATTCTCTTCCTCTTATTATATTACTAATTCTTACACACCTTTCTAGTAATTAGTAATTGTAGTGGTATTTGTATTTTGATTGCATGCTTAGTTTCTTAGTAAGTTTAGTGCTAATTTTCCTCGAATGTCTAACAGCTATCTTTCTTGCATGTTCGCGTTCGGTTCGGCTACGCGCCGCGCGTCATGCGGCAGCGCCCCTCGGTCGGTTGGGCGGGAGGAGGGCTGCGTTTTGCCTGGGATCCGCGCGTAACAGCCTTCTGCTGGTTTCACACGGGCCACTTGACGGTGCAGTAACTGCATCGCCTCTTGAAAATGCAGTCATTGCATGTCAACGTCCAAAATTTTTATATTCAGACGGCTCCAAGATGGATGGAGAAGTAGGCGTGGGGTATACTGTACAGGCATACATATTCAAGGCGGAAGTCTTTGTCATCAAGAAAGCAGCAGAGGTTGTTTAGCGTACAGAACGAGCACACGACGTGTTCAAGCTATTCGTTGACAGCCAAGCTGCGATAAGATACATGCAGTCGTCCGCGGTCAGTTCCAGAATTGTCCTGGCAAGCAGAGAGGCATTAGACATCTCTGACATATAAAAATATATTTTTGGCTGGAGACTTCAATAGTAAACAATCTGGAGGCAATTGGTCTAGGACTTGTTAATTTAGCCCAGCCCTCTCACATCTAGCTCTACTGGACGAGCAATAGACCCTGGTCAAATTTTGAAAAAACTGAACAATGTAGGAGTAGGCAAACAAAACACTCGGAGTTCTGATGAGCCTGATGTTCAGGCTCTAATTTCCGATTTTGTAAACTCCGAAGTACCTGAAGTTAGAGTAAACTCGTACCTGTTCTCCGTACCTAATGAATCAATGCTGGTAACTATAACAAATACAATGGTAGCAATACAACAAATGATGCAAGAGCTAAAAGAAATCTACTAAAATTTAAAGCTAATATTTTGCATTGGCTTATAAACGTCTGTTCGCCACTAAAACTGGAGTAGTGTACTTTTGCAGTTCTCAAACCAATTTTGACGTATGGGCATTTCCGCGGACACTCACACGACTTTCGGAAGCAAAATAAAATTTTAAATGTTAAATAAATCAAACAAAATTAAATTTTTTACACTTCACCACTAATCATTTTTCGTAGTATTTTGACAGTACAGATGGTAAAAAAATTTGAGTGCTTCCGGTTTTTATCTTTTGAGATAAAAGCCACAAAAGAGCGGTCACTCACGCGACTTCAAATAGACATGGCTTTAGACATCAATGCTAATAATCGGCAAACTCTGCGAATTGTGTGCAAATTTTTAACTTTAAATATATTTGACACAAATAAGAAATATTAACCTTTATTATTAGACTTATGATTTTTCAAAATTTGGCCTGTCCTTTTTTTGCGAAGGATTCTTCTGGGTCAATCACGCGACATTTTTTCCAATGCAGTTTTGTGTGCAGTTATATATATAATAATAGTCATTACATTAATATTTAAGCTAAGAAGAAGAAGAAAAAATAAAAATGAGATATCAATGAGCTGCAAACGACTTAAAAATACTCGATGTTACAGAAGAAACGAAATTTATTTATTTACATTGTCGACGGTCGATAGTTGACCGCGATAGGCGATCTAGTATTTAATGTATATCGATAGGTGTTGAATTTCCAGCCACGAATGAACGGGCATACTTTTCGGCTACCATAAGGTGCCGCCATATTTTAAGCTTCTCATTTACTGTCGAGAGGTTAAAGCAGGAGGACATACTGCGGTAAGATTCTTTGGCAACATTGTACTAGGCTATGACCGATGTATTTATAGAATAAAACAGCTTAACTGCTAGCGCGGATTTAATTGGTGCTGTTAAAGGCAACTCCGCGGGACCATCGACATGATCTTTTATTCGCAGTCCTAGGCAAGGAACTGCAAGGGCAATTTGCGCTGGAGTACAGGCAGTCAGCCACCTCCAGTCAGAGAATTGCCAGGGACGCAGGCAGCGTCGATTTGAGCTGGGCTGCAGGCAGCGCCCAGAGGAACGCGGACAGCGTGTATATTTGGACTGGGCCGCAGGCAGCGACCCAAAGCAGACGCAGGCAGCGTCGATTAGTTGGAACTTCTAGGGAATAGAAGGATGCAACATTCCCCCAGAAGAAGTAACCGAATAATGGAGGGGCAAGCCACCCCCACAACAACGAGTGCGCCTTCGCAATCTGGAAGTAGTAGTGCAGGGAACAGGCCGCCGAAGTCGAAAGTAATAGTTACGTCGGCGCCGCTGATTCCCAGCCAAGCCACCACAGCCTCCTTGGTAGCTTCCCAACCTAGGAGTATTACGACCACAGCAGGAGGTTCCGCACATGGACAGAACGAGCCACCTCTAATGCTGGATCTCTTGGAGAGAATTGCAGCGTTGGAGAAGGAGCTGGAAAGGGCGAGAGCCCAGAACAATGTGAGTACGCCCATCGATACCGTAATACCTAACGGGGTCGGTGCGAGCAGTGCGGCGTCACAGCTGACGCCATCTTGGAGTGGTCCGTTATTGCCTGTAAGCAACGGAGTGCCACCTAACGGGGTCGGAGTGAGCAGTACAGCATGCTCGCAGCCGCCATCTTATAGCGGACCACCGCTGCTTGCGAGTAGCAGCTATTTTACGCCATTTTGCGCAACTAGCACAGCGCAGACAGCGCATGGAGTCGTGCCGCCGGCTGTAGGTATTTACAGCGACACGACGCCGACGCCGCTAGCTGGATCCTACGCCTGGACGACACCAAATGGAAGCAGTGGAAACTATATGCCCCGCAAGCTTCCCGATCTGCCAGTATTTGGAGGTCAGCCTGAGGATTGGCCGATCTTCCTTTGTGCATATACTGAGACAACGCAAGCGTACAACTGTACAGACCTGGAGAACAACCAGCGCTTGTTGAAGGCACTGAAGGATGAAGCCCGCGAGACCGTCAAGTCTCTCCTAATTCATCCAAGCAACGTGAGCACTGTTGTGGAGCAGCTGCGCTTCAGATATGGCCGACCGGAGCAGCTTATACGCAGCCAGCTGAGTGGAATACGAGAGGTGCCCAATATTTCGGAGCACAATCTGGCGAAGATTATTCCCTTTGCAACCCGAGTGAGTAATCTCACTGCCTTCTTGCAGTCAGCGAGGGCAGATCAGCATTTGGGGAACCCAACACTTTTGGAAGAACTTGTGGCCAAACTCCCTACAAGCAAGCGAGTGGAGTGGGCAAGGCATGCTGCAACGATTATACCTTTCCCATCTATTGTGCATTTTAGTGCGTGGTTGACGGAGTACGCTAACGTGGTGTGTACTATCGTGGACATTGAAGGGAAGGAACCAAAGCGTCGATTGCTACATGCAAGCATCGACCAAGACCGAGGCGAGCAGCAAGACAGCCGTCTCAGAGGTTGTCCAATCTGTGGAGGGCAGCATGCAGTTAAAGGCTGTGGAGACTTCAATGGAGCTTCTCCACCAGACAGGTGGAGGTATGTGAGGAGGCATCGACTATGCTTTTCATGCCTACGAAGTGGTCACATGACTAGATCCTGCAATTCGCATGGTGAGTGTCAAGTGAATGGATGCAGAAAGAGGCATCACCGTCTGCTACATGGTGTGGACAACGAACGTAGAAGGTCGCCGCAACGAGGCGGTGAGAAAAGCTACAGCCAGCGAAACCAGCAGACAGCAGTTTCTAGACGTAGCCTGAACAGAGGGACTCCGCAGGCGGATGCACCCGCACAGAGGATATTAAATTGTGTCGACGCAGAAAGAGGCCGCCTACTGTTTCGTATACTGCCAGTAACGCTGTACGGAGCAAACCGACGGGTGGATACATACGCACTCTTGGATGAAGGATCATCTGTTACGATGATCGACGATTCCCCAGAAAGGATCTGGGCGTGCAAGGTGAGCGTCGACATCTGAATATTCAGTGGTTCGGAGGTAGATCCTCCAGGGAGCTTACCAGCTTGGTAAGCCTGCAAATCAGTGGAGCAGGCAAGCCAATTCGCCATGCGTTGCGAAACGAGTATTCCGTTTCGAACCTAAGCCTGCCGATGCAGACTCTACGCCGACGAGATGTTCAAGGCGTGGATAAGGATGCCAGCCTACCAATGAGGCCCTACAGCAACGCAGTGCCGAAGATACTCATTGGACTGGATCACGGACACCTAGGATTTCCACTTAGATCGAGACGGTTTGCCAGACAGGGACCGTATGCGGCTGCAACCGAGCTGGCCTGGGTTGTTTTTGGGCCGGTAAGTGGGAAATCAAACATGCCTTCACCACGGTCTTGCCTCCTAGCTGTGTCACTGGAGGACACTATTCAGAGGATGGTGGAAGACTATTTCGATGTCGAGAACTTCGGCGTGAAGCCCGCGCCACCAGTTGCAGGCAGCGACGACGAGCGGGCGCAGAAGATACTCGAAGATACTACGGTGAGATTGGGCCAACGTTACCAGACAGGACTACTATGGAAGGATGACCACATTGTGCTGCCACGGAGCCATGATATGGCGTACAAGCGGTTGGTCAACGTCGAGAAGAAGATGAAGCGCAACGGGTCGTTCGCGCAGGAATTCACCAGGATCATCAAAGGATTACGTGTCTAAAGGATACGCTCGACGTCTGGAGCCTAACGAGGTTCCAGTGGAAAGCGACAGGCTATGGTACTTTGCCACACTTTGGAGTCGAAAACCCGAACAAGCCGGGTAAGATTCGGCTGGTTTTTGACGCTGCAGCCAGAGTTGGAGGAACATCGCTAAATTCGGCGCTGGCCAAAGGGCCTCAACATTATAAACCCTTGCCAGCTGTGCTCTTTCATTTTAGAGAAGGTGCTGTTGGAGTCTGTGGTGACATCAAGGAGATGTTCCATCAGGTCCTGATCCAACCCGAAGACAGATGTTCCCAACGGTTTCTGTGGAGAGATGGCGATGACAGAAGAGATCCTGACATCTACGAGATGATCGTAATGACCTTTGGAGCAGCCTGCACGCCAAGCGCTGCGCATTACGTGAAGACTGTGAATGCTGAACAGTTTCGACATTCGGATCCAAGAGCAGTCAAGGCCATCATCGACTGTCATTATGTGGATGACTATGTGGACAGCTTTGCTACCGAGAGCGAAACGGCATTGGGCCCACCAGGACGAAGCGTGAGCGTCGGATGGAATGAGGCTGAACAGAAGATTCTTGGAATGTGTTGGCAGGCAGCCACGGACGACTTCAGGTTCACTGTGAAGTATCATCGAGTTCCAAGCAGCGTATTGAACGGCGATCGAATCCCTACCAAGAGGGAGTATTTGAGCTTGGTCATGTCCACGTTCGATCCCCTGGGATTCCTGTGTTGCCTTATGATAACAGCGAAGTTGCTGCTACGAGAGATTTGGAGGCAGAAGATCCAGTGGGATGAACCACTTCCGGACGAGATATACAAAGCCTTTGTGAACTGACGCAAGGAAATGGACGCCGTGGGACAGTTCCGACGTCCTCGCATTACTTCGGGCGTGGACTCGTGCAGGCTATAGAAATGCACGTCTTCGTGGATGCAAGTCAGTCTGCATTCGCGGCAGTGGCCTACTGGAGGGTCACCTACGTGCTGGTGAGCTTCGTATGTGCCAAAACGAAGTGCGCGCCGATGAGAACAATGTCAATCCCACGGTTGGAGCTGCAGGCAGCAGTTCTAGGAACCAGGCTGATGGACACTGTTAAGAGGGAACACAGTGTGGCCATCAGTGATATCGTTTTATGGACGGACTCCAAGACGGTGCTAAGATGGATCGGCAGCACCCACCGACGATGTAAGTTCGTCGGCAATCGGGTGGCGGAAATCTTGGAGTCAACGAAGGTAGCCCAATGGAGATGGGTACCAACAGCCGACAATGCGGCGGATGATGCGACGCGTTCGCAATGCCACGTGGACCTCAGTCAGAAGTCACGTTGGCTAGGCGGACCAGCATTTTTGAGGCAGCCGGCGGGCAGCTGGCCGCAGCCTGAAGCCGGATTTGAACGAGTTCCGGATGATAACGACGAAGAGGAGATGCCAAGTGAGTTTTCGTTGGTGGCAGCGAACGACTTTTGTATTTCCTTTCAGAGATTCTCAAGCTACAGTCGGCTACTCAGGACTACAGCCTGGGTCCTAAGGTTTACGCGCTGGTGCCGTGGACAAAGAAGCGAGCTTGAGGCACTGCAGTAGAGTGTGAGGCCGCGGAGAACTTGTTGGTCAGACAGGCACAACGTGAGGCGTTTCCGAACGAGATGCGGTCGACAGAAGACGGCAAGGCGGTCGCCAGTGGAAGCGACATTCGAGGACTGGCGCCATACATAGATGGCCATGGAGTTCTGCGAGCATATGGCAGAGTGGATGCCGCATTGTGTATGCCATACAGTGCGAGGAGGCCAATAATCCTGTCACACAAGCACAGTCTTACGGAGATGATTGTGCATCATTTCCACGCCAAGATGAAGCATCAAAACGTGGATGCTACGATTGCGGAGATCCGAACAAGGTTCTGGATTACGAAGCTGAGACGTGTACTACGGAAGACGATCTCAGCATGCAACGTGTGCAAGTTGCATCGGGCGCGGGCAGCGCCGCCAATAATGGGACCCTGCCGAGGGATCGCCTGGAGGCCAATGGCTGGCCATTTAAGAATACCGGACTGGATTACTTTGGACCACTATTGGTGAAAGTATCGCGGCACACGGAGAAGCGCTGGGTCGCCCTTTTCACGTGCCTGACGACCAGGGCGATACATCTGGAGTTGGCACATGACCTGTCAACTGATTCCTGTATAATTGCGATACGGAACTTCGTCTGCCGTCGAGGCCCAGTACATAGACTGCGCAGTGACAACGGCAAGAACTTCATAGGAGCTGACAGGGAAGCCAGACGATTTGGCGACGTGTTCGAGTCAGAAAGGATTCAGAGTGAGCTATCTGGCCGAGGCATCGAGTGGGTTTTCAATTGCCCAGTGAATCCATCTGAAGGAGGAGTCTGGGAACGAATGGTGCAGTGCGTGAAGAAAGTTCTGCGCTACACATTGAAGGAGATAGCGCCGAGGGATCACGTACTGGTGAGTTTTCTGATCGAAGCAGAGAACATTGTGAATTCGCGTCCGCTCACCCACTTGCCGGTGGATGCGGACCAAGAAGCCCCCCTGACGCCAAATGATCTGCTCAGAGGAGTAGCTCACCTGCCGGACACGCCTGGCGACGATGTGGAGCTGCCCAAGGAGTGCGCTACACGCAAGCAGTGGCGTATAGCGCGACTAATGAGGGACCGTTTCTGGAAGAGGTGGGTCTTGGAGTACCTGCCTACACTTGTGCGCCGAGAGAAATAGTGCCAGAGGACGGAGCCGATTCGCCAGGGTGACATGGTCTTCATCTGCGATCCAGCCTTGCCCCGAAGAGAGTGGCGCAAGGGCATCGTGGAAGCCGTTTACAAAGGAGTCGATGGAGTCATCAGACGCGCTAGTGTGCGCGTGAATGACAGCGGCCTATCTCGGATTATGATGCGTCCCGTCTCCAAACTTGCGGTTTTGGATTTGAGTGAAGCGGTTCTTCACGGGGTCGGGGATGTCGACGGTCGATAGTTGACCGCGATAGGCGATCTAGTATTTAATGTATATCGATAGGTGTTGAATTTCCAGCCACGAATGAACGGGCATACTTTTCGGCTACCATGAGGTGCCGCCATATTTTAAGCTTCTCATTTACTGTCGAGAGGTTAAAGCAGGAGGACATACTGCGGTAAGATTCTTTGGCAACATTGTACTAGGCTATGACCGATGTATTTATAGAATAAAACAGCTTAACTGCCAGCATAACTGCTAGCGCGGATTTAATTGGTGCTGTTAAAGGCAACTCCGCGGGACCATCGACATACTTTTTATTATTTTTTCTTTACATATATATATGTTTATTAAAATTTTGTTGGTCCATATAAATTTTAATTGAAACGAGGGGGAACGTTGTGAGTTGCTGCTGCGACCGCAACTCTACATTTATACCCGATACATAGTCAGTATGGCTACATTAAACGACAAAGAGTGCGTGCGAGAGAGACAGAAAATCAGTCAGAACGTGTCGACTGGCGCTGCGTAGCCACTGCAAATTAATTTGTTACTTTTGGCTATAATAATAATCCGATCTTATTCGGATTCAGCAAGATTCGGCAATATGGTAGATATGGCTATTCTCTATGATTGTGCGTTTTTAATTTTTTCCTATCTTCAAAATTTTGGTTGCCACAGATTTTCGTTGTTTGTGGCTGCGGAAACGGGTGGGGCGAAATTTTGAAACACACTTGTAGCAGTGAGCTCTCTACAGTGAGCAAAAAGAAATACACTCGTAACAGTGAGTTCTGCAGTGAAAAATTCAAATAGTTTTGTAACAGTGAGAGCTCTACAGTCAGGTCTAATAGTCTCTGAGATCTGTGGATGCCACAGATTTTCGTCCTTTGTGGGGGCGGAAGTGGGCGGGGCGAAGTTTTGAAATACACTTGTAACAGTGACATATCACAGAAGTCTAGATACAAAATGTCGTTGCTCTAGCTTTTATAGTCTTTGAGCACTAGGCGCTAATAGGGACGGACAGACGGACGGACGGACAGACAGACATGGCTCAATCGACTCGGCTATTGATGCTGATCAAGAATATATATACTTTATGGGGTCGGAAACGCTTCCTTCTGGACGTTACACACATCCACTTTTACCACAAATCTAATATACCCCTATACTCATTTTAAGTATCGGGTATAAAAAGCTAACAATAACTAAGCAAAATAATTTTTTTTTTTTAAGGGATTGCACTTACGGTCACGGTCACGACAAGCTTTCGCAATGAATAAAAAATAAACTATTGGAAAAAAATGTTATTTAATTTTATTTTACTGATTGTTGAACCAATCTCACGTAAACTACAAATTGGCGTCCATTTTATCAATAAAGGCAAAAGTTTTGACAACTTATGCTGTTTTTCGGTCACTCACGCGACAAAAGATCAGATTAAAGATTAGCTCAAATACGGTTAATATGTGCTCTGTTGTCTCTTTTTGTAATTTTTACCGTAACTTCACTTATCTAAGTACAAATAAAGAAGAGATGCTCTACTGTAAGAGAACTCTAAATGTAGTAAATATTTTAACGAAATAAGCCTATAAAACGTACCCAGTGCAAGATACATACAAACTCAACTTCGCTTACAATTATTTTTTACATATGAACTTTTATTCACTATTTTAACCCAAAAATATAAAATTTCAATACTTCTAAATAATATATAATGAAAAACAGCAAGATCTTCGGTACTTTTTTGGGACTCTTGGTTGACCTTTTCGCGGAAATGCTTATATGGCTCGAACTACTGGGAAACGCTTGCATTAGTATTTTAAAAAATAATCCAGAGGGCTCAATCAAAGATACTGAGAACTATCACTAGGGCACCATGGCACATACGGAATGAAAATATTCATAAAGACTTAACTGTAGGATCTGTTAAAGATGAAATCGCCAAAGTGAAAGCAAAGTATCAGGTCAAACTTCTGGCCCATCCTATTAGACCTGCGCAATCTTTAACTTGGCACACTAGCCATACACGACTCCGGCGAAGAGACCTCCCCACCCAGCAATAATAGCTAGGGCCGTACTCTAAATAATTAATTTTGAATAATTAAATAAATATATTAGATTAAGATTTGCCTTCTTTTCGTTAGTCTTCAAGAGATTCAAGAGAAGATTCAATAAATAAAACACGTAATAAAAAAAAAACGAGGGGGAACGTTGTGAGTTGCTGCTGCGACCGCAACTCTACATTTATACCCGATACATAGTCATTACGCAAAGAATGCGTCCGAGAGAGACAGAAAATCAGTCAGAACGTGTCGACGGGCGCTGCGTAGCCACTGCATTTTGATTTGTTACTTTTGGCTATAATAATAATCCGATCTGTTTCGGATTCGGCATGATTCGGCAATCTGGTAGATATGGCCATTCTCTATGATTGTGCATTTTTAATTTTCTCCTATCTTCAAAATTGTGGTTGCCACAGATTTTCGTTGTTTATGGCTGCGGAACGGGGTGGGGCGAAATTTTGAAACACACTTGTAGCAGTGAGCTATCAACAGTGAGTTCTGCAGTGAAAAATTACAAATAGTTTTTTAACAGTGAGAGCTCTACAGTCAGGTCTAATAGTCTCTGAGATCTGTGGATGCCACAAATTTTGTCCTTTGCGGGGGCGGAAGGGGGTGGGGCGAAATTTTGAAACAAACTCGTCAAGGTCCGATATTATAGGAATCTGGATAAAAATTTGGTTGCTCTAGCTTTTTAGTCTCTCTGAGATCTAGGCGCTAATGTTTTGCGCTATGCAAAGCCGTCTATGATGCGTGTGTGTTAGAGAGAGACAGGGCGAGAAAAAATGAAATTGTTTTCTTCATTCTGGCTATAATAATGATACGATCTGATTCAGATTCTGCAGTCTAGAAGATAAATTCATTCTCTACGATTCTGCGTTTTTAATTTTGTCGTATCTTTAAAATTGTGGATGCCACAGATTTTCGTCCTTTGTGGGGGCGGAAGTGGGCGGGGCGAAGTTTTGAAATACACTTGTAACAGTGACATATCACAGAAGTCTAGATACAAAATGTCGTTGCTCTAGCTTTTATAGTCTTTGAGCACTAGGCGCTAATAGGGACGGACAGACGGACGGACGGACAGACAGACATGGCTCAATCGACTCGGCTATTGATGCTGATCAAGAATATATATACTTTATGGGGTCGGAAACGCTTCCTTCTGGACGTTACACACATCCACTTTTACCACAAATCTAATATACCCCTATACTCATTTTAAGTATCGGGTATAAAAAGCTAACAATAACTAAGCAAAAATAATTTTTTTTAAAAGGGATTGCACTTACGGTCACGGTCACGACAAGCTTTCGCAATGAATAAAAAATAAACTATTGGAAAAAAATGTTATTTAATTTTATTTTACTGATTGTTGAACCAATCTCACGTAAACTACAAATTGGCGTCCATTTTTATCAATAAAGGCAAAAGTTTTGACAACTTATGCTGTTTTTCGGTCACTCACGCGACAAAAAGATCAGATTAAAGATTAGCTCAAATACGGTTAATATGTGCTCTGTTGTCTCTCTTTGTAATTTTACCGTAACTTCACTTATCTAAGTACAAATAAAGAAGAGATGCTCTACTGTAAGAGAACTCTAAATGTAGTAAATATTTTAACGAAATAAGCCTATAAAACGTACCCAGTGCAAGATACATACAAACTCAACTTCGCTTACAATTATTTTTACATATGAACTTTTATTCACTATTTTAACCCAAAATATAAAATTTCAATACTTCTAAATAATATATAATGAAAAACAGCAAGATCTTCGGTACTTTTTTGGGACTCTTGGTTGACCTTTTCGCGGAAATGCTTATATGGCTCTGAACTACTGGGAAACGCTTGCATTAGTATTTTAAAAATAATCCAGAGGGCTCAATCAAAGATACTGAGAACTATCACTAGGGCACCATGGCACATACGGAATGAAAATATTCATAAAGACTTAACTGTAGGATCTGTTAAAGATGAAATCGCCTAAGTGAAAGCAAAGTATCAGGTCAAACTTCTGGCCCATCCTATTAGACCTGCGCAATCTTTAACTTGGCACACTAGCCATACACGACTCCGGCGAAGAGACCTCCCACCCAGCAATAATAGCTAGGGCCGTACTCTAAATAATTAATTTTGAATAATTAAATAAATATATTAGATTAAGATTTGCCTTCTTTTCGTTAGTCTTCAAGAGATTCAAGAGAAGATTCAATAAATAAAACACGTAATAAAAAAAACGAGGGGAACGTTGTGAGTTGCTGCTGCGACCGCAACTCTACATTTATACCCGATACATAGTCATTACGCAAAGAATGCGTCCGAGAGAGACAGAAAATCAGTCAGAACGTGTCGACGGGCGCTGCGTAGCCACTGCATTTTGATTTGTTACTTTTGGCTATAATAATAATCCGATCTGTTTCGGATTCGGCATGATTCGGCAATCTGGTAGATATGGCCATTCTCTATGATTGTGCATTTTTAATTTTCTCCTATCTTCAAAATTGTGGTTGCCACAGATTTTCGTTGTTTATGGCTGCGGAACGGGGTGGGGCGAAATTTTGAAACACACTTGTAGCAGTGAGCTATCAACAGTGAGTTCTGCAGTGAAAAATTACAAATAGTTTTTTAACAGTGAGAGCTCTACAGTCAGGTCTAATAGTCTCTGAGATCTGTGGATGCTCCCAGATTTTCGTCCTTTGCGGGCCGGAAGGGGGTGGCGAAATTTTGAAACAAACTCGTCAAGGTCCGATATTTCAGGAGTGTGGATACCAAATTTGGTTGGTCTAGCTCTTATAGTCTCTGAGATCTAGGCGCTAATGTTTTGCGCTATGCAAAGCCGGCTATGATACGTGTGTGTTAGAGAGAGACAGGGCGTGAAAAAATGAAATTGTTTTCTTCATTCTGGCTATAATAATGATACGATCCAATTCAGATTCTGCAGTCTAGAAGATAAACTCATTCTCTACGATTCTGCGTTTTTGGTTTTCTCGTATCTTTAAAATTGTGGATGCCACAGATTTTCGTCCTTTGTGGGGGCGGAAGTGGGCGGGGCGAAGTTTTGAAATACACTTGTAACAGTGACATATCACAGAAGTCTGGATACAAAATGTCGTTGCTCTAGCTCTTATAGTCTTTGAGCACTAGGCGCTAATAGGGACGGACAGACGGACAGACAGACAGACATAGACTCGGCTATTGATGCTGATCAAGAATATATATACTTTATGGGGTCGGAAACGCTTCCTTCTGGACGTTACACACATCCACTTTTACCACAAATCTAATATACCCCAATACTCATTTTGAGTATCAGGTATAAAAAGTTTATCCTTTGCTACCACCAAAATGTGACGACGCACACAGGCATACTTAAAATGCATACGTTCAAACACGCCAACCGGCAATCATGACTTATAACCAAGCGATAGGGATCGTTCCATTAAAGTGGAACTGAGTACTCCCACGTTTTCGCACGTTTTGCTTTTATGAACTGAAGCATCTACGTGTATACAGGATGATTAGGACCCTCGGTTATTGTTGCTCATCAAAAATATATCCACTTTATGAGGCGGTGATGCTTTCTTCTTTTTTGTGACATACATTTACAGAACCAGTAGAGATACTCCTATTTGCTGTTTGACATAAAATAATCGTGACCTTAACTTGTATAGTCTACAAGATCCCGACGGATATAGACCTAGATGGACCAAACTTGCTATTCTGATCAAAAATATATGTTGCATTCCTATGAGGTCGGAATTTTTCCACATTAACGTTTTAAATCTTTATACAAAATAACAACAATCTATAAAAAAAGCGTTAAAACCAGACCTCGCAAATAACGGCTTATCTTTTCGGGGTGTCGGAAAAAAACTTTCATTTACGGACACATTGTAAAAGAGACAGAAACCCCATCAAATCTGTTTTTGCTCAACTCGCTCTTCGTCAAGCAAAGACCGAATTTTCACTTCTCTTTACTACTGCGAACAAAAATCTGTCTTTTGCGTATGTAGGCGTGCTTGTTAGTGTGGTGCCCAATGCAACGATCACCCCTTATTTGAATGAAAACGTTGCTATTAACATGCATGTTTAATGTTTGAAATCGATTTTTCTGATATTATTGGGGCCTTGCAGATGAATTTCTAACGGGTATAATCGTCATTATCATCGCAGATCTTCATCATGTCTCTTCAGTTCGCAAAATATTTGCAGTCTATAAAATATATTACAATACATATAACCCAAAATGTGCAGAAAACAAAACACTTTACGCAGACACTTTTTGGTTCAGCTCATCTACTGACACTATTTCTGTAAGCGCTGGAGCAAAAGTGTCTCTTTAAGTTGTTACTGTGAAACACGATCGTGTGTCAGCTCAACCGAAAACACGAAACAGATAGCACAAGCGAAAAGACAAAAAGTGTTCTGCTCAGTGAGAGAGCGTGTCGTCCGTGACCTTTTTCTGTTTTGTCAGTGACCAGACAGCAAAGGAAAAAGTGTTCACCGTTTTTGCGAGTACTGGTTAAAACTCCTGGAGTGTTTATACATCCAGTAATCGTGGAGTGCAAGGTTACATTTAACTTCAAAACTTACTCTGACGTAGGTCTGTTGCAAAAGATATGGCGGGCGGCAATCAATAGTTCTTTTTCTAAGATGTGCTGCTTCTTTGGGACAATTGCCCATCAGGTTGAGCATCCTGTTCGTTACAGATAGCGAATTAGCTATAACCACTTCCTAAAGTTAAAATAATTAATTATAATTATCACGTTAAATTAAAATTCAAATCTTTAAATTACCTGGTAATATTCAACAAATGTATGCCAAAAATGACAATGTTTTAATTTGTGCACCCATGAAGTCGACAAAAGTTTCCTTCTGAGTCGAATTTCTGTAAACAAAAATATATACATTTGTTTTTAATTTTATGTATGTAATTAATTTAATGACATGTATAGTGAACGTATATGGGCACTTGCGGTCACTCACACGACTTTCGGAAGCAGAATAAAATTTTAAATGTTAAATAAATCAAACAAAATTAAATTTTTACACTTCACCACTAATCATTTTTCGTAGTATTTTGACAGTACTATCAATGGTAAAAAAATTGAGTGCTTCCGGTTTTTATCTTTTGAGATAAAAGCCACAAAAGAGCGGTCACTCACGCGACTTCAAATAGACATGGCTTTAGACATCAATGCTAATAATCGGCAAACTCTGCGAATTGTGTGCAAATTTTTAACTTTAAATATTTTTGACACAAATAAGAAATATGAAACTTTATTATTAGACATGATTTTTCAAAATTTGGCCTATCCTTTTTTTGCGAAGGATTCTTCTGGGTCAATCACGCGACATTTTTTCCAATGCAGTTTTGTGTGCAGTTATATATATAATAATAGTCATTACATTAATATTTAAGCTAAGAAGAAGAAGAAAAAATAAAAATGAGATATCAATGAGCTGCAAACGACTTAAAATACTCGATGTTACAGAAGAAACGAAATTTATTTATTTACATTGTCGACGGTCGATAGTTGACCGCGATAGGCGATCTAGTATTTAATGTATATCGATAGGTGTTGAATTTCCAGCCACGAATGAACGGGCATACTTTTCGGCTATCATAAGGTGCCGCCATATTTTAAGCTTCTCTTTTACTGTCGAGAGGTTAAAGCAGGAGGACATACTGCGGTAAGATTCTTTGGCAACATTGTACTAGGCTATGACCGATGTATTTATAGAATAAAACAGCTTAACTGCCAGCATAACTGCTAGCGCGGATTTAATTGGTGCTGTTAAAGGCAACTCCGCGGGACCATCGACATGATCTTTTATTCGCAGTCCTAGGCAAGGAACTGCAAGGGCAATTTGCGCTGGAGTACAGGCAGTCAGCCACCTCCAGTCAGAGAATTGCCAGGGACGCAGGCAGCGTCGATTTGAGCTGGGCTGCAGGCAGCGCCCAGAGGAACGCGGACAGCGTGTATATTTGGACTGGGCCGCAGGCAGCGACTCAAAGCAGACGCAGGCAGCGTCGATTAGTTGGAACTTCTAGGGAATAGAAGGATGCAACATTCCCCCAGAAGAAGTAACCGAATAATGGAGGGGCAAGCCACCCCCACAACAACGAGTGCGCCTTCGCAATCTGGAAGTAGTAGTGCAGGGAACAGGCCGCCGAAGTCGAAAGTAATAGTTACGTCGGCGCCGCTGATTCCTAGCCAAGCCACCACAGCCTCCTTGGTAGCTTCCCAACCTAGGAGTATTACGACCACAGCAGGAGGTTCCGCACATGGACAGAACGAGCCACCTCTAATGCTGGATCTCTTGGAGAATTGCAGCGTTGGAGAAGGGCTGAAAAGGGCGAGAGCCCAGAACAATGTGAGTACGCCCATCGATACCGTAATACCTAACGGGGTCGGTGCGAGCAGTGCGGCGTCACAGCTGACGCCATCTTGGAGTGGTCCGTTATTGCCTGTAAGCAACGGAGTGCCACCTAACGGGGTCGGGTGAGCAGTACAGCATGCTCGCAGCCGCCATCTTATAGCGGACCACCGCTGCTTGCGAGTAGCAGCTATTTTACGCCATTTTGCGCAACTAGCACAGCGCAGACAGCGCATGGAGTCGTGCCGCCGGCTGTAGGTATTTACAGCGACACGACGCCGACGCCGCTAGCTGGATCCTACGCCTGGACGACACCAAATGGAAGCAGTGGAAACTATATGCCCCGCAAGCTTCCCGATCTGCCAGTATTTGGAGGTCAGCCTGAGGATTGGCCGATCTTCCTTTGTGCATATACTGAGACAACGCAAGCGTACAACTGTACAGACCTGGAGAACAACCAACGCTTGTTGAAGGCACTGAAGGATGAAGCCCGCGAGACCGTCAAGTCTCTCTAATTCATCCAAGCAACGTGAGCACTGTTGTGGAGCAGCTGCGCTTCAGATATGGCCGACCGGAGCAGCTTATACGCAGCCAGCTGAGTGGAATACGAGAGGTGCCCAATATTTCGGAGCACAATCTGGCGAAGATTATTCCCTTTGCAACCCCAGTGAGTAATCTCACTGCCTTCTTGCAGTCAGCGAGGGCAGATCAGCATTTGGGGAACCCAACACTTTTGGAAGAACTAGTGGCCAAACTCCTACAAGCAAGCGAGTGGAGAGGGCAAGGCATGCTGCAACGATTATACCTTTCCCATCTATTGTGCATTTTAGTGCGTGGTTGACGGAGTACGCTAACGTGGTGTGTACTATCGTGGACATTGAAGGGAAGGAACCAAAGCGTCGATTGCTACATGCAAGCATCGACCAAGACCGAGGCGAGCAGCAAGACAGCCGTCTCAGAGGTTGTCCAATCTGTGGAGGGCAGCATGCAGTTAAAGGCTGTGGAGACTTCAATGGAGCTTCTCCACCAGACAGGTGGAGGTACGTGAGGAGGCATCGACTATGCTTTTCATGCCTACGAAGTGGTCACATGACTAGATCCTGCAATTCGCATGGTGAGTGTCAAGTGAATGGATGCAGAAAGAGGCATCACCGTCTGCTACATGGTGTGGACAACGAACGTAGAAGGTCGCCGCAACGAGGCGGTGAGAAAAGCTACAGCCAGCGAAACCAGCAGACAGCAGTTTCTAGACGTAGCCTGAACAGAGGGACTCCGCAGGCGGATGCACCCGCACAGAGGATATTAAATTGTGTCGACGCAGAAAGAGGCCGCCTACTGTTTCGTAGACTGCCAGTAACGCTGTACGGAGCAAACCGACGGGTGGATACATACGCACTCTTGGATGAAGGATCATCTGTTACGATGATCGACGATTCCCTCAGAAAGGATCTGGGCGTGCAAGGTGAGCGTCGACATCTGAATATTCAGTGGTTCGGAGGTAGATCCTCCAGGGAGCTTACCAGCTTGGTAAGCCTGCAAATCAGTGGAGCAGGCAAGCCAATTCGCCATGCGTTGCGAAACGAGTATTCCGTTTCGAACCTGAGCCTGCCGATGCAGACTCTACGCCGACGAGATGTTCAAGGCGTGGATAAGGATGCCAGCCTACCAATGAGGCCCTACAGCAACGCAGTGCCGAAGATACTCATTGGACTGGATCACGGACACCTAGGATTTCCACCAGATCGAGACGGTTTTGCCAGACAGGGACCGTATGCGGCTGCAACCGAGCTGGGCTGGGTTGTTTTGGGCCGGTAAGGGAAATCAAACATGCCTTCACCACGGTCTTGCCTCCTAGCTGTGTCACTGGAGGACACTATTCAGAGGATGGTGGAAGACTATTTCGATGTCGAGAACTTCGGCGTGAAGCCCGCGCCACCAGTTGCAGGCAGCGACGACGAGCGGCGCAGAAGATACTCGAAGATACTACGGTGAGATTGGGCCAACGTTACCAGACAGGACTACTATGGAAGGATGACCACATTGTGCTGCCACGGAGCTATGATATGGCGTACAAGCGGTTGGTCAACGTCGAGAAGAAGATGAAGCGCAACGGGTCGTTCGCGCAGGAATTCACCAGGATCATCAAGGATTACGTGTCTAAAGGATACGCTCGACGTCTGGAGCCTAACGAGGTTCCAGTGGAAAGCGACAGGCTATGGTACTTTGCCACACTTTGGAGTCGAAAACCCGAACAAGCCGGGTAAGATTCGGCTGGTTTTGACGCTGCAGCCAGAGTTGGAGGAACATCGCTAAATTCGGCGCTGGCCAAAGGGCCTCAACATTATAAACCCTTGCCAGCTGTGCTCTTTCATTTTAGAGAAGGTGCTGTTGGAGTCTGTGGTGACATCAAGGAGATGTTCCATCAGGTCCTGATCCAACCCGAAGACAGATGTTCCCACGGTTTCTGTGGAGAGATGGCGATGACAGAAGAGATCCTGACATCTACGAGATGATCGTAATGACCTTTGGAGCAGCCTGCACGCCAAGCGCTGCGCATTACGTGAAGACTGTGAATGCTGAACAGTTTCGACATTCGGATCCAAGAGCAGTCAAGGCCATCATCGACTGTCATTATGTGGATGACTATGTGGACAGCTTTGCTACCGAGAGCGAAACGGCATTGGGCCCACCAGGACGAAGCGTGAGCGTCGGATGGAATGAGGCTGAACAGAAGATTCTTGGAATGTGTTGGCAGGCAGCCACGGACGACTTCAGGTTCACTGTGAAGTATCATCGAGTTCCAAGCAGCGTATTGAACGGCGATCGAATCCCTACCAAGAGGGAGTATTTGAGCTTGGTCATGTCCACGTTCGATCCCCCAATTCCTGTGTTGCCTTATGATAACAGCGAAGTTGCTGCTACGAGAGATTTGGAGGCAGAAGATCCAGTGGGATGAACCACTTCCGGACGAGATATACAAAGCCTTTGTGAACTGGCGCAAGGAAATGGACGCCGTGGGACAGTTCCGACGTCCTCGCATTACTTCGGGCGTGGACTCGTGCAGGCTATAGAAATGCACGTCTTCGTGGATGCAAGTCAGTCTGCATTCGCGGCAGTGGCCTACTGGAGGGTCACCTACGTGCTGGTGAGCTTCGTATGTGCCAAAACGAAGTGCGCGCCGATGAGAACAATGTCAATCCCACGGTTGGAGCTGCAGGCAGCAGTTCTAGGAACCAGGCTGATGGACACTGTTAAGAGGGAACACAGTGTGGCCATCAGTGATATCGTTTTATGGACGGACTCCAAGACGGTGCTAAGATGGATCGGCAGCACCCACCGACGATGTAAGTTCGTCGGCAATCGGGTGGCGGAAATCTTGGAGTCAACGAAGGTAGCCCAATGGAGATGGGTACCAACAGCCGACAATGCGGCGGATGATGCGACGCGTTCGCAATGCCACGTGGACCTCAGTCAGAAGTCACGTTGGCTAGGCGGACCAGCATTTTGAGGCAGCCGGCGGGCAGCTGGCCGCAGCCTGAAGCCGGATTTGAACGAGTTCCGGATGATAACGACGAAGAGGAGATGCCAAGTGAGTTTTCGTTGGTGGCAGCGAACGACTTTTGTATTTCCTTTCAGAGATTCTCAAGCTACAGTCGGCTACTCAGGACTACAGCCTGGGTCCTAAGGTTTACGCGCTGGTGCCGTGGACAAAGAAGCGAGCTTGAGGCACTGCAGTAGAGTGTGAGGCCGCGGAGAACTTGTTGGTCAGACAGGCACAACGTGAGGCGTTTCCGAACGAGATGCGGTCGACAGAAGACGGCAAGGCGGTCGCCAGTGGAAGCGACATTCGAGGACTGGCGCCATACATAGATGGCCATGGAGTTCTGCGAGCATATGGCAGAGTGGATGCCGCATTGTGTATGCCATACAGTGCGAGGAGGCCAATAATCCTGTCACACAAGCACAGTCTTACGGAGATGATTGTGCATCATTTCCACGCCAAGATGAAGCATCAAAACGTGGATGCTACGATTGCGGAGATCCGAACAAGGTTCTGGATTACGAAGCTGAGACGTGTACTACGGAAGACGATCTCAGCATGCAACGTGTGCAAGTTGCATCGGGCGCGGGCAGCGCCGCCAATAATGGGACCCCTGCCGAGGGATCGCCTGGAGGCCAATGGCTGGCCATTTAAGAATACCGGACTGGATTACTTTGGACCACTATTGGTGAAAGTATCGCGGCACACGGAGAAGCGCTGGGTCGCCCTTTTCACGCCCTGACGACCAGGGCGATACATCTGGAGTTGGCACATGACCTGTCAACTGATTCCTGTATAATTGCGATACGGAACTTCGTCTGCCGTCGAGGCCCAGTACATAGACTGCGCAGTGACAACGGCAAGAACTTCATAGGAGCTGACAGGGAAGCCAGACGATTTGGCGACGTGTTCGAGTCAGAAAGGATTCAGAGTGAGCTATCTGGCCGAGGCATCGAGTGGGTTTTCAATTGCCCAGTGAATCCATCTGAAGGAGGAGTCTGGGAACGAATGGTGCAGTGCGTGAAGAAAGTTCTGCGCTACATTGAAGGAGATAGCGCCGAGGGATCACGTACTGGTGAGTTTTCTGATCGAAGCAGAGAACATTGTGAATTCGCGTCCGCTCACCCACTTGCCGGTGGATGCGGACCAAGAAGCCCCCCTGACGCCAAATGATCTGCTCAGAGGAGTAGCTCACCTGCCGGACACGCCTGGCGACGATGTGGAGCTGCCCAAAGTGCGCTACACGCAAGCAGTGGCGTATAGCGCGACTAATGAGGGACCGTTTCTGGAAGAGGTGGGTCTTGGAGTACCTGCCTACACTTGTGCGCCGAGAGAAATAGTGCCAGAGGACGGAGCCGATTCGCCAGGGTGACATGGTCTTCATCTGCGATCCAGCCTTGCCCCGAAGAGAGTGGCGCAAGGGCATCGTGGAAGCCGTTTACAAAGGAGTCGATGGAGTCATCAGACGCGCTAGTGTGCGCGTGAATGACAGCGGCCTATCTCGGATTATGATGCGTCCCGTCTCCAAACTTGCGGTTTTGGATTTGAGTGAAGCGGTTCTTCACGGGGTCGGGGATGTCGACGGTCGATAGTTGACCGCGATAGGCGATCTAGTATTTAATGTATATCGATAGGTGTTGAATTTCCAGCCACGAATGAACGGGCATACTTTTCGGCTACCATGAGGTGCCGCCATATTTTAAGCTTCTCATTTACTGTCGAGAGGTTAAAGCAGGAGGACATACTGCGGTAAGATTCTTTGGCAACATTGTACTAGGCTATGACCGATGTATTTATAGAATAAAACAGCTTAACTGCCAGCATAACTGCTAGCGCGGATTTAATTGGTGCTGTTAAAGGCAACTCCGCGGGACCATCGACATGATCTTTTATTCGCAGTCCTAGGCAAGGAACTGCAAGGGCAATTTGCGCTGGAGTACAGGCAGTCAGCCACCTCCAGTCAGAGAATTGCCAGGGACGCAGGCAGCGTCGATTTGAGCTGGGCTGCAGGCAGCGCCCAGAGGAACGCGGACAGCGTGTATATTTGGACTGGGCCGCAGGCAGCGACCCAAAGCAGACGCAGGCAGCGTCGATTAGTTGGAACTTCTAGGGAATAGAAGGATGCAACATTCCCCCAGAAGAAGTAACCGAATAATGGAGGGCAAGCCACCCCCACAACAACGAGTGCGCCTTCGCAATCTGGAAGTAGTAGTGCAGGGAACAGGCCGCCGAAGTCGAAAGTAATAGTTACGTCGGCGCCGCTGATTCCTAGCCAAGCCACCACAGCCTCCTTGGTAGCTTCCCAACCTAGGAGTATTACGACCACAGCAGGAGGTTCCGCACATGGACAGAACGAGCCACCTCTAATGCTGGATCTCTTGGAGAGAATTGCAGCGTTGGAGAAGGAGCTGGAAAGGGCGAGAGCCCAGAACAATGTGAGTACGCCCATCGATACCGTAATACCTAACGGGGTCGGTGCGAGCAGTGCGGCGTCACAGCTGACGCCATCTTGGAGTGGTCCGTTATTGCCTGTAAGCAACGGAGTGCCACCTAACGGGGTCGGAGTGAGCAGTACAGCATGCTCGCAGCCGCCATCTTATAGCGGACCACCGCTGCTTGCGAGTAGCAGCTATTTTACGCCATTTTGCGCAACTAGCACAGCGCAGACAGCGCATGGAGTCGTGCCGCCGGCTGTAGGTATTTACAGCGACACGACGCCGACGCCGCTAGCTGGATCCTACGCCTGGACGACACCAAATGGAAGCAGTGGAAACTATATGCCCCGCAAGCTTCCCGATCTGCCAGTATTTGGAGGTCAGCCTGAGGATTGGCCGATCTTCCTTTGTGCATATACTGAGACAACGCAAGCGTACAACTGTACAGACCTGGAGAACAACCAGCGCTTGTTGAAGGCACTGAAGGATGAAGCCCGCGAGACCGTCAAGTCTCTCCTAATTCATCCAAGCAACGTGAGCACTGTTGTGGAGCAGCTGCGCTTCAGATATGGCCGACCGGAGCAGCTTATACGCAGCCAGCTGAGTGGAATACGAGAGGTGCCCAATATTTCGGAGCACAATCTGGCGAAGATTATTCCCTTTGCAACCCGAGTGAGTAATCTCACTGCCTTCTTGCAGTCAGCGAGGGCAGATCAGCATTTGGGGAACCCAACACTTTTGGAAGAACTTGTGGCCAAACTCCCTACAAGCAAGCGAGTGGAGGGGCAAGGCATGCTGCAACGATTATACCTTTCCATCTATTGGGCATTTTAGTGCGTGGTTGACGGAGTACGCTAACGTGGTGTGTACTATCGTGGACATTGAAGGAAGGAACCAAAGCGTCGATTGCTACATGCAAGCATCGACCAAGACCGAGGCGAGCAGCAAGACAGCCGTCTCAGAGGTTGTCCAATCTGTGGAGGGCAGCATGCAGTTAAAGGCTGTGGAGACTTCAATGGAGCTTCTCCACCAGACAGGTGGAGGTACGTGAGGAGGCATCGACTATGCTTTTCATGCCTACGAAGTGGTCACATGACTAGATCCTGCAATTCGCATGGTGAGTGTCAAGTGAATGGATGCAGAAAGAGGCATCACCGTCTGCTACATGGTGTGGACAACGAACGTAGAAGGTCGCCGCAACGAGGCGGTGAGAAAAGCTACAGCCAGCGAAACCAGCAGACAGCAGTTTCTAGACGTAGCCTGAACAGAGGGACTCCGCAGGCGGATGCACCCGCACAGAGGATATTAAATTGTGTCGACGCAGAAAGAGGCCGCCTACTGTTTCGTAGACTGCCAGTAACGCTGTACGGAGCAAACCGACGGGTGGATACATACGCACTCTTGGATGAAGGATCATCTGTTACGATGATCGACGATTCCCCAGAAAGGATCTGGGCGTGCAAGGTGAGCGTCGACATCTGAATATTCAGTGGTTCGGAGGTAGATCCTCCAGGGAGCTTACCAGCTTGGTAAGCCTGCAAATCAGTGGAGCAGGCAAGCCAATTCGCCATGCGTTGCGAAACGAGTATTCCGTTTCGAACCTAAGCCTGCCGATGCAGACTCTACGCCGACGAGATGTTCAAGGCGTGGATAAGGATGCCAGCCTACCAATGAGGCCCTACAGCAACGCAGTGCCGAAGATACTCATTGGACTGGATCACGGACACCTAGGATTTCCACTTAGATCGAGACGGTTTGCCAGACAGGGACCGTATGCGGCTGCAACCGAGCTGGGCTGGGTTGTTTTTGGGCCGGTAAGTGGGAAATCAAACATGCCTTCACCACGGTCTTGCCTCCTAGCTGTGTCACTGGAGGACACTATTCAGAGGATGGTGGAAGACTATTTCGATGTCGAGAACTTCGGCGTGAAGCCCGCGCCACCAGTTGCAGGCAGCGACGACGAGCGGGCGCAGAAGATACTCGAAGATACTACGGTGAGATTGGGCCAACGTTACCAGACAGGACTACTATGGAAGGATGACCACATTGTGCTGCCACGGAGCTATGATATGGCGTACAAGCGGTTGGTCAACGTCGAGAAGAAGATGAAGCGCAACGGGTCGTTCGCGCAGGAATTCACCAGGATCATCAAGGATTACGTGTCTAAAGGATACGCTCGACGTCTGGAGCCTAACGAGGTTCCAGTGGAAAGCGACAGGCTATGGTACTTGCCACACTTTGGAGTCGAAAACCCGAACAAGCCGGGTAAGATTCGGCTGGTTTTTGACGCTGCAGCCAGAGTTGGAGGAACATCGCTAAATTCGGCGCTGGCCAAAGGGCCTCAACATTATAAACCCTTGCCAGCTGTGCTCTTTCATTTTAGAGAAGGTGCTGTTGGAGTCTGTGGTGACATCAAGGAGATGTTCCATCAGGTCCTGATCCAACCCGAAGACAGATGTTCCCAACGGTTTCTGTGGAGAGATGGCGATGACAGAAGAGATCCTGACATCTACGAGATGATCGTAATGACCTTTGGAGCAGCCTGCACGCCAAGCGCTGCGCATTACGTGAAGACTGTGAATGCTGAACAGTTTCGACATTCGGATCCAAGAGCAGTCAAGGCCATCATCGACTGTCATTATGTGGATGACTATGTGGACAGCTTTGCTACCGAGAGCGAAACGGCATTGGGCCCACCAGGACGAAGCGTGAGCGTCGGATGGAATGAGGCTGAACAGAAGATTCTTGGAATGTGTTGGCAGGCAGCCACGGACGACTTCAGGTTCACTGTGAAGTATCATCGAGTTCCAAGCAGCGTATTGAACGGCGATCGAATCCCTACCAAGAGGGAGTATTTGAGCTTGGTCATGTCCACGTTCGATCCCCTGGGATTCCTGTGTTGCCTTATGATAACAGCGAAGTTGCTGCTACGAGAGATTTGGAGGCAGAAGATCCAGTGGGATGAACCACTTCCGGACGAGATATACAAAGCCTTTGTGAACTGGCGCAAGGAAATGGACGCCGTGGGACAGTTCCGACGTCCTCGCATTACTTCGGGCGTGGACTCGTGCAGGCTATAGAAATGCACGTCTTCGTGGATGCAAGTCAGTCTGCATTCGCGGCAGTGGCCTACTGGAGGGTCACCTACGTGCTGGTGAGCTTCGTATGTGCCAAAACGAAGTGCGCGCCGATGAGAACAATGTCAATCCCACGGTTGGAGCTGCAGGCAGCAGTTCTAGGAACCAGGCTGATGGACACTGTTAAGAGGGAACACAGTGTGGCCATCAGTGATATCGTTTTATGGACGGACTCCAAGACGGTGCTAAGATGGATCGGCAGCACCCACCGACGATGTAAGTTCGTCGGCAATCGGGTGGCGGAAATCTTGAGTCAACGAAGGTAGCCCAATGGAGATGGGTACCAACAGCCGACAATGCGGCGGATGATGCGACGCGTTCGCAATGCCACGTGGACCTCAGTCAGAAGTCACGTTGGCTAGGCGGACCAGCATTTTGAGGCAGCCGGCGGGCAGCTGGCCGCAGCCTGAAGCCGGATTTGAACGAGTTCCGGATGATAACGACGAAGAGGAGATGCCAAGTGAGTTTTCGTTGGTGGCAGCGAACGACTATTTCCTTTCAGAGATTCTCAAGCTACAGTCGGCTACTCAGGACTACAGCCTGGGTCCTAAGGTTTACGCGCTGGTGCCGTGGACAAAGAAGCGAGCTTGAGGCACTGCAGTAGAGTGTGAGGCCGCGGAGAACTTGTTGGTCAGACAGGCACAACGTGAGGCGTTTCCGAACGAGATGCGGTCGACAGAAGACGGCAAGGCGGTCGCCAGTGGAAGCGACATTCGAGGACTGGCGCCATACATAGATGGCCATGGAGTTCTGCGAGCATATGGCAGAGTGGATGCCGCATTGTGTATGCCATACAGTGCGAGGAGGCCAATAATCCTGTCACACAAGCACAGTCTTACGGAGATGATTGTGCATCATTTCCACGCCAAGATGAAGCATCAAAACGTGGATGCTACGATTGCGGAGATCCGAACAAGGTTCTGGATTACGAAGCTGAGACGTGTACTACGGAAGACGATCTCAGCATGCAACGTGTGCAAGTTGCATCGGGCGCGGGCAGCGCCGCCAATAATGGGACCCCTGCCGAGGGATCGCCTGGAGGCCAATGGCTGGCCATTTAAGAATACCGGACTGGATTACTTTGGACCACTATTGGTGAAAGTATCGCGGCACACGGAGAAGCGCTGGGTCGCCCTTTTCACGTGCCTGACGACCAGGGCGATACATCTGGAGTTGGCACATGACCTGTCAACTGATTCCTGTATAATTGCGATACGGAACTTCGTCTGCCGTCGAGGCCCAGTACATAGACTGCGCAGTGACAACGGCAAGAACTTCATAGGAGCTGACAGGGAAGCCAGACGATTTGGCGACGTGTTCGAGTCAGAAAGGATTCAGAGTGAGCTATCTGGCCGAGGCATCGAGTGGGTTTTCAATTGCCCAGTGAATCCATCTGAAGGAGGAGTCTGGGAACGAATGGTGCAGTGCGTGAAGAAAGTTCTGCGCTACACATTGAAGGAGATAGCGCCGAGGGATCACGTACTGGTGAGTTTTCTGATCGAAGCAGAGAACATTGTGAATTCGCGTCCGCTCACCCACTTGCCGGTGGATGCGGACCAAGAAGCCCCCCTGACGCCAAATGATCTGCTCAGAGGAGTAGCTCACCTGCCGGACACGCCTGGCGACGATGTGGAGCTGCCCAAAGGAGTGCGCTACACGCAAGCAGTGGCGTATAGCGCGACTAATGAGGGACCGTTTCTGGAAGAGGTGGGTCTTGGAGTACCTGCCTACACTTGTGCGCCGAGAGAAATAGTGCCAGAGGACGGAGCCGATTCGCCAGGGTGACATGGTCTTCATCTGCGATCCAGCCTTGCCCCGAAGAGAGTGGCGCAAGGGCATCGTGGAAGCCGTTTACAAAGGAGTCGATGGAGTCATCAGACGCGCTAGTGTGCGCGTGAATGACAGCGGCCTATCTCGGATTATGATGCGTCCCGTCTCCAAACTTGCGGTTTTGGATTTGAGTGAAGCGGTTCTTCACGGGGTCGGGGATGTCGACGGTCGATAGTTGACCGCGATAGGCGATCTAGTATTTAATGTATATCGATAGGTGTTGAATTTCCAGCCACGAATGAACGGGCATACTTTTCGGCTACCATGAGGTGCCGCCATATTTTAAGCTTCTCATTTACTGTCGAGAGGTTAAAGCAGGAGGACATACTGCGGTAAGATTCTTTGGCAACATTGTACTAGGCTATGACCGATGTATTTATAGAATAAAACAGCTTAACTGCCAGCATAACTGCTAGCGCGGATTTAATTGGTGCTGTTAAAGGCAACTCCGCGGGACCATCGACATACTTTTTATTATTTTTTCTTTACATATATATATGTTTATTAAAATTTTGTTGGTCCATATAAATTTTAATTGAAACGAGGGGGAACGTTGTGAGTTGCTGCTGCGACCGCAACTCTACATTTATACCCGATACATAGTCAGTATGGCTACATTAAACGACAAAGAGTGCGTGCGAGAGAGACAGAAAATCAGTCAGAACGTGTCGACTGGCGCTGCGTAGCCACTGCAAATTAATTTGTTACTTTTGGCTATAATAATAATCCGATCTTATTCGGATTCAGCAAGATTCGGCAATATGGTAGATATGGCTATTCTCTATGATTGTGCGTTTTTAATTTTTTCCTATCTTCAAAATTTTGGTTGCCACAGATTTTCGTTGTTTATGGCTGCGGAACGGGGTGGGGCGAAATTTTGAAACACACTTGTAGCAGTGAGCTCTCTACAGTGAGCAAAAAGAAATACACTCGTAACAGTGAGTTCTGCAGTGAAAAATTCAAATAGTTTTGTAACAGTGAGAGCTCTACAGTCAGGTCTAATAGTCTCTGAGATCTGTGGATGCCACAGATTTTCGTCCTTTGTGGGGGCGGAAGTGGGCGGGGCGAAGTTTTGAAATACACTTGTAACAGTGACATATCACAGAAGTCTAGATACAAAATGTCGTTGCTCTAGCTTTTATAGTCTTTGAGCACTAGGCGCTAATAGGGACGGACAGACGGACGGACGGACAGACAGACATGGCTCAATCGACTCGGCTATTGATGCTGATCAAGAATATGTATACTTTATGGGGTCGGAAACGCTTCCTTCTGGACGTTACACACATCCACTTTTACCACAAATCTAATATACCCCAATACTCATTTTAAGTATCGGGTATAAAAAGCTAACAATAACTAAGCAAAAATAATTTTTTTAAAAGGGATTGCACTTACGGTCACGGTCACGACAAGCTTTCGCAATGAATAAAAAATAAACTATTGGAAAAAAATGTTATTTAATTTTATTTTACTGATTGTTGAACCAATCTCACGTAAACTACAAATTGGCGTCCATTTTTATCAATAAAGGCAAAAGTTTTGACAACTTATGCTGTTTTTCGGTCACTCACGCGACAAAAGATCAGATTAAAGATTAGCTCAAATACGGTTAATATGTGCTCTGTTGTCTCTCTTTGTAATTTTTACCGTAACTTCACTTATCTAAGTACAAATAAAGAAGAGATGCTCTACTGTAAGAGAACTCTAAATGTAGTAAATATTTTAACGAAATAAGCCTATAAAACGTACCCAGTGCAAGATACATACAAACTCAACTTCGCTTACAATTATTTTTTACATATGAACTTTTATTCACTATTTTAACCCAAAAATATAAAATTTCAATACTTCTAAATAATATATAATGAAAAACAGCAAGATCTTCGGTACTTTTTTTTGGGACTCTTGGTTGACCTTTTCGCGGAAATGCTTATATGGCTCCGAACTACTGGGAAACGCTTGCATTAGTATTTTAAAAATAATCCAGAGGGCTCAATCAAAGATACTGAGAACTATCACTAGGGCACCATGGCACATACGGAATGAAAATATTCATAAAGACTTAACTGTAGGATCTGTTAAAGATGAAATCGCCAAAGTGAAAGCAAAGTATCAGGTCAAACTTCTGGCCCATCCTATTAGACCTGCGCAATCTTTAACTTGGCACACTAGCCATACACGACTCCGGCGAAGAGACCTCCCCACCCAGCAATAATAGCTAGGGCCGTACTCTAAATAATTAATTTTGAATAATTAAATAAATATATTAGATTAAGATTTGCCTTCTTTTCGTTAGTCTTCAAGAGATTCAAGAGAAGATTCAATAAATAAAACACGTAATAAAAAAAAAAAAAAACGGGGGAACGTTGTGAGTTGCTGCTGCGACCGCAACTCTACATTTATACCCGATACATAGTCATTACGCAAAGAATGCGTCCGAGAGAGACAGAAAATCAGTCAGAACGTGTCGACGGGCGCTGCGTAGCCACTGCATTTTGATTTGTTACTTTTGGCTATAATAATAATCCGATCTGTTTCGGATTCGGCATGATTCGGCAATCTGGTAGATATGGCCATTCTCTATGATTGTGCATTTTTAATTTTCTCCTATCTTCAAAATTGTGGTTGCCACAGATTTTCGTTGTTTATGGCTGCGGAACGGGGTGGGGCGAAATTTTGAAACACACTTGTAGCAGTGAGCTCTCTGAGCAAAAAGAAATACACTTGTAACAGTGAGTTCTGCAGTGAAAAATTACAAATAGTTTTGTAGCAGTGAGAGCTCTACAGTCAGGTCTAATAGTCTCTGAGATCTGTGAATACCACAAATTTTGTCCTTTGCGGGGGCGGAAGGGGGTGGGGCGAAATTTTGAAACAAACTCGTCAAGGTCCGATATTATAGGAATCTGGATAACAAATTTGGTTGCTCTAGCTCTTATAGTCTCTGAGATCTAGGCGCTAATGTTTTGCGCTAAGCAAAGCCGGCTATGATACGTGTGTGTTAGAGAGAGACAGGGCGAGAAAAAATTAAATTGTTTTCTTCATTCTGGCTATAATAATGATACGATCCAATTCAGATTCAGCAGTCTAGAAGATATGGTCATTCTCTACGATTCTGCGTTTTTGGTTTTCTCGTATCTTTAAAATTGTGGATGCCACAGATTTTCGTCCTTTGTGGGGG
Organism: Drosophila lowei; assembly: GCA_008121275.1. Classification (NCBI taxonomy): domain Eukaryota; kingdom Metazoa; phylum Arthropoda; class Insecta; order Diptera; family Drosophilidae; genus Drosophila; species Drosophila lowei. The sequence continues at coordinate 730,849 of CM017778.1, forward strand.
CGGAAGTGGGCGGGGCGAAGTTTTGAAATACACTTGTAACAGTGACATATCACAGAAGTCTGGATACAAAATGTCGTTGCTCTAGCTCTTATAGTCTTTGAGCACTAGGCGCTAATAGGGACGGACAGACGGACAGACAGACAGACATAGACTCGGCTATTGATGCTGATCAAGAATATATATACTTTATGGGGTCGGAAACGCTTCCTTCTGGACGTTACACACATCCACTTTTACCACAAATCTAATATACCCCAATACTCATTTTGAGTATCAGGTATAAAAAGTTTATCCTTTGCTACCACCAAAATGTGACGACGCACACAGGCATACTTAAAATGCATACGTTCAAACACGCCAACCGGCAATCATGACTTATAACCAAGCGATAGGGATCGTTCCATTAAAGTGGAACTGAGTACTCCTTAATGTTTTCGCACGTTTTGCTTTTATGAACTGAAGCATCTACGTGTATACAGGATGATTAGGACCCTCGGTTATTGTTGCTCATCAAAAATATATCTACTTTATGAGGCGGTGATGCTTTCTTCTTTTTGTGACATACATTTACAGAACCAGTAGAGATACTCCTATTTGCTGTTTGACATAAAATAATCGTGACCTTAACTTGTATAGTCTACAAGATCCCGACGGATATAGACCTAGATGGACCAAACTTGCTATTCTGATCAAAAATATATGAGTGCATTCCCTATGAGGTCGGAATTTTTCCACATTAGCGTTTTAAATCTTTATACAAAATAACAACAATCTATAAAAGCGTTAAAACCAGACCTCGCAAATAACGGCTAACTCTTTCGGGGTGTCGGAAAAAAAACTCTCATTTACGGACACATTGTGAAAGAGACAGAAACCCCATCAAATCTGTTTTTGCTCAACTCGCTCTTCGCTCAAGCAAAGACCGATTTTTTCACTTCTCTTTTACTACTGCGAACAAAAAAAGTGTCTTTTGCGTATGTAGGCGTGCTTGTTAGTGTGGTGCCCAATGCAACGATCACTTCCTTATTTGAATGAAAAACGTTGCTATTAACATGCATGTTTAATGTTTGAAATCGATTTTTCTGATATTATTGGGGCAAAATGCAGATGAATTTCTAACGGGTATAATCGTCATTATCATCGCAGATCTTCATCATGTCTCTTCAGTTCGCAAAATATTTGCAGTCTATAAAAATATATTACAATACATATAACCCAAAATGTGCAGAAAACAAAAACACTTTACGCAGACACTTTTTTGGTTCAGCTCATCTACTGACACTATTTCTGTAAGCGCTGGAGCAAAAGTGTCTCTTTAAGTTGTTACTGTGAAACACGATCGTGTGTCAGCTCAACCGAAAACACGAAACAGATAGCACAAGCGAAAAGACAAAAAGTGTTCTGCTCAGTGAGAGAGCGTGTGTGCGTGACCTTTTTCTGTTTTGTCAGTGACCAGACAGCAAAGGAAAAAAGTGTTCACCGTTTTTTGCGAGTACTGGTTAAAACTCCTGAGTGTTTATACATCCAGTAATCGTGGAGTGCAAGGTTACATTTAACTTCAAAACTTACTCTGACGTAGGTCTGTTGCAAAGATATGGCGGGCGGCAATCAATAGTTCTTTTCTAAGATGTGCTGCTTCTTTGGGACAATTGCCCATCAGGTTGAGCATCCCGTTCGTTACAGATAGCGAATTAGCTATAACCACTTCCTAAAGTTAAAATAATTAATTATAATTATCACGTTAAATTAAAAATTCAAATCTTTAAATTACCTGAAATATTCGTACAATGTATGCCAAAAATGACAATGTTTTAATTTGTGCACCCATGAAGTCGACAAAAGTTTCCTTCTGAGTCGAATTTCTGTAAACAAAAATATATACATTTGTTTTTAATTTTATGTATGTAATTAATTTAATGACATGTATAGTGAACGTATATGGGCACTTGCGGTCACTCACACGACTTTCGGAAGCAGAATAAAATTTTAAATGTTAAATAAATCAAACAAAATTAAATTTTTTACACTTCACCACTAATCATTTTTCGTAGTATTTTGACAGTACTATCAATGGTAAAAAAAATTGAGTGCTTCCGATTTTTATCTTTTGAGATAAAAGCCACAAAAGAGCGGTCACTCACGCGACTTCAAATAGACATGGCTTTAGACATCAATGCTAATAATCGGCAAACTCTGCGAATTGTGTGCAAATTTTTAACTTTAAATATTTTTGACACAAATAAGAAATATGAAACTTTATTATTAGACATGATTTTTCAAAATTTGGCTTATCCTTTTTTTGCGAAGGATTCTTCTGGGTCACTCACGCGACATTTTTTACAATGCAGTTTTGTGTGCAGCTATACATATATATACAGAAGAATGAATGTTACTGTTGAGAAATGAACCTCGTAGTTTTTAGTTCAATGTTCATGTATATTACGATTGACCTATTCACACGCTCATGATTGTATTACACCGCTTAAGTAACTATTTTTACGCGCATAGCTGTGTTGTTATTGCTCGTGTCCAAAACATAGCTGTAATGTTCTCACACGTATAGCTAAAGCCCGCAGCTGCACACGCACACAGCGATGCGTTCCGTTTTTGCATTGGACCGTCGCATCGCCTGATCTTTCAATTCCCTTTTGGCTCGACTTCTTTTGCGGAGTGGAAGTTAGTCGAAATCTCTATATGAAACCAACCGCACGCATAGTTTATACCGCCGCATCATAGACACCCCCCGCTATTCATATACATGTGTAACATAACCACCCATATTAAATAACCAATATATGAAAATAAATAAGCTCAATATATTAAAAGATTATACAGTCCACTAATTCATAACCATAGCAAATTTTGGTCCTTCGAGCCGGATTTCCGCGTTTGAGTTTATTTTATATACATATTGAGTGATATCGTTAACCGCTGTTTGCCATGAAGGCCCTAGTGCATCGTCTAATTCAGCAACGTGGTGCCTGAAAATCCCAACTAACTCGCGTGGCTACGGAGTCTCAAGAGTTTGTACAGTCATGTACTTCTGTGCAAACATTAGAGCACAAGTTGGACCGACTGGTTGCAACTTTCAACCGCTTTATGGAGCTCTCTGAAGAGCTGGTCCAATATAATGATGAAGATGAATACGTGGATCCGGATTTGGATATCCCCGAATATGAGAAAAGGTTCTTTAGTGCGCATAGTATTTTCACTGAAGCCATACGTGACCGGAGCAGTCACGATAATGAGCACGACAACTCAAATCTACTGCTATCGAACACTGTGGAACGCTTATTTGAGGGACAAACTCAACTTCTGGAGAGGATTCGGGACTCATCGGGAACCACAGAGCTGCAGTTCGAGAAAATACGCATTCCGACGTTTTCGGGCAGATACGAGGATTGGTGTCAGTTTAGTGACTTGTTCTTAGGCTCAGTCGACAAGAAGAGTAGTCTGTCCAAGTGCCAAAAGTTTCATTATTTGAAATGCTATCTGGATGGTGAAGCGTTGTCTCTGATAAAACATATTCCCGTATCGGATGCCACTGATTGCTCGTTCGTTCATTCAAAACTTTCTTTCGTTGCCAACCGCAAAGGGTTCAAACATCGCCGAGTTGCGTAAAATAGTCGACACCGCCGACGAAAGTATACGTGGTCTACATGCGCTGAGCTGCGACAGCCGCGATGTGTGGCTGATCCATATCTTGCTCTCAAAGCTAGACCCTGAATGCAAGGAAGCTTGGGCCACCTCCAGTGAATCGTGCAAGAAAAATGTGACCATAAATGACCTGTTCGGCTTTGTCTTCGCCCGTTGCGATGCACTTGAGTCTTGTCAAGATCCAAAGCTAATCCAGGATACACACACGGTGCTGAATAAACGTCGTGCAATTTCTCATCATGTTGACGTGCCAAATACGCCTGATCGTGATTGTGTATATTGTCACGAGCAACACAGTCTTTATGTGTGCACTCAATTCAAGGCTCTGGATGTTGTGGACCGCCGCAAGTTCGCAAGGGATGGTAATTTGTGCTTCAATTGTCTAAGCCGATCTCATCAAGTCAAGGAGTGTAATTCCACAAACACGTGCCGTTTGTGTATTGAGGCACCACACTTTGTTCATCCAGAGGACATACGTTGTCCCGGCTTCCGCTGATGTCAATACATCCGCTGACTCACCCGTCCGCTCGTCCAGTTTCCCTGCTGATGCTGATCCTGCCGTGGTCAGCCACCATACATTGGAGAGGGAACACGCCATATTGCCAAAGATTTTGGCCACTATAGTCGACTCCTGGGGCAACGAGACAACCTGCAGGATACTGTTGGATACTGGTTCAACTATAACAATGGTCGCCGAATCATTTATTCAACGAATTGGATTGCCGCGCACGCATGCTCGTATACCACCAGTGGTTGGTCTAGGCGAAAAATCCTGCTGACTAGAAGTCGCGCCACATTCACGTTGCTCTCCCGCACAAGCTTAGCCTCAGTGGTGGTCACAGGTCTGATTATGAACACTTTAACCTCTTCGATTCCAGCCCAGAGGATCGAGTCGAAACACGATGTGGGAAGAGATTCGTGATCTACCCTTAGCGGACCCTACATTTGGTAAACCAGGCGAAATCGACGTGATTTTAGGAGCTGATCAGCTTTGGAACATTTACACTGGACAACGCAAAGAGTTTGGCTTAGAATATCCTATTGCACTTCATACTAATTTTGGTTGGGTCATTACAGGCAGCTAACATCTCAGTAGTGATGCTTACACCCACGCACTAGCACATCACGCTCACGAGGATCTGGACTCTTTAGTTCGATCGATCATGGATAAGGAACAAGTTAAACCAAGTAACGTTACCACCGATGCTAGTGAGCCCGCTGAGAAACACTTCGTTCATACACACACCCGCAGAAACGATGGCGTGTACATCGTCCAACATCAGAGCAAGGATTCTGCTCCGCCGATGGGGTCCACATTGCCGCAAGCTCTAACTCTTGCTATTTGCAGTACTTCGTGTTGGTCCGACTCAGAAATTGGACTGCATTGGCTCTCATCACCCCCACGGACTTGGAACACTTATGTTGGCAATCGCACTGCTGGGATTCTGGAAGCTTGTCCACGTAGCTGCTTGCAGCACATTCGTACTGGGGACAGTCCCGCGGACTGTGCATCACGCGGACTTCTACCAAAGGAGCTTGTAGAACACCAACTGTGGTGGAATGGACCACTGTGGCTTTCCCATTCACGTCGCACTTGGCCACCTGCTAAGGCAAAGTTCGCACTGTCGACTGAGGACGCTGCGCGGACGAAAGTAAAGGTCAAACCCCAAGTTAATCTACACATTTCCGATGAAGGAAATGATCTTCATTGTATGATCAACAAGGCTTCATCCTGGTCACATCTCTTGCGGACAATTAGCTATTGCTTTCGCTTTGAACATCGTCTTCGTTGCAAGGACCGCCTGTCATCGTTTTTTTCGTCATGGGAGCTTCAATATGCCCGCTCTAGGGTAATGAAACATGAACAGATGGAGTTGTTCCAAGTGAAGTACAAGCAGCTGAGCACTGGACAAGACGAGGAAATTGCGAGTTTTCTGACGAGTCAGGAAATCAATTGGCACTTCATTCCGCCGCCTGCCCCGCAGTTTGGAGCGATCGCAGCTTGGATCCCCTTACCCCCGCTCATTTTCTTACAGGTCAACCTCTCACATGGCAGTGCCAGAGCCGTCCTTGTTGGACGTCAACATTAGCAGACTGCAGCGTTGGAGACAGCTGCAAGCCAAGCTTCAAGGATTCTGGAAACGTTGTAGTTTTGAATACCCTGCTTCCTGCAACCTCGCTTCCTGCAACCTTGCTTCCTGCAACCTCGCTTCCTGCAGCCTCGCACGAAATGGCAGCAGGAGACCAACAACATAACCGTGGATACTTTTGTGAGCCGAATCAACCGCCCAGCAAGTGGCTACTTGGGCAAATCACCGAAGTTCATCCTGGTCAAGACGAGAGGGTTCGAGTGGTCACCGTCAAAACAGCCCGAGGAGTTTACAAGAGACCTATTACCAAACTTGCTGTGCTTCCCTTGTTCTGAAGAGTCGTTCAGGTGGGCCGGTATGTTGAGAAATGAACCTCGTAGTTTTAGTTCAATGTTCATGTATATTACGATTGACCTATTCACACGCTCATGATTGTATTACACCGCTTAAGTAACTATTTTTACGCGCATAGCTGTGTTGTTATTGCTCGTGTACAAAACATAGCTGTAATGTTCTCACACGTATAGCTAAAGCCCGCAGCTGCACACGCACACAGCGATGCGTTCCGTTTTTGCATTGGACCGTCGCATCGCCTGATCTTTCAATTCCCTTTTGGCTCGACTTCTTTTGCGGAGTGGAAGTTAGTCGAAATCTCTATATGAAACCAACCGCACGCATAGTTTATACCGCCGCATCATAGACACCCCCCGCTATTCATATACATGTGTAACATAACCACCCATATTAAATAACCAATATATGAAAATAAATAAGCTCAATATATTAAAAGATTATACAGTCCACTAATTCATAACCAGTTACATTCATATATATGTTACAGAAGAAAAGAACTTAATTTATTTTAAATTCAACATCCAATTGATTTTGATAACATCTTGCCTCTTGTGCAGCAATGTTATTTTTGTCTTCGTTGTATTTTTTATTTAATACATCAAGAACACTTTTTCGCCTTTCTGAATTTTTTGGCAGGGCCCTTTCTGCCTTCTTTACGGCCATTCCAAGAGATTGCTTGCTCCAATACTTTTCACTTTTCTTGTTCTCCACTTGCCGATTAGCCTGAATCATTTTTTATACCCGATACTCAAAATGAGTATAGGGGTATATTAGATTTGTGGTAAAAGTGGATGTGTGTAACGTCCAGAAGGAAGCGTTTCCGACCCCATAAAGTATATATATTCTTGATCAGCATCAATAGCCGAGTCGATTGAGCCATGTCTGTCTGTCTGTCCGTCCCTATCAGCGCCTAGTGCTCAAAGACTATAAGAGCTAGAGCAACGACATTTTGTATCCAGCCTTCTGTGATATGTCACTGTTACAAGTATATTTCAAAACATCGCCCCGCCCACTTCCGCCCCCACAAAGGACGAAAATCTGTGGCATCCACAATTTTAAAGATACGAGAACCCTAAAAACGCAGAATCGTAGAGAATGAGCATGTCTTCAAGACTGCAGAATCTGAATCTAGCCAGAATGAAGAAAACAATTTAATTTTTTCTCGCCCTGTTTCTAACACACACGTATCATAGCCGACTTTGCTTAGCGCAAAAGATTAGCGCCTAGATCTCAGAGACTATAAGAGCTAGAGCAACCAAATTTTTTATCCACATTCCTATGATATCGAACCTGCACAAGTTTATTTCAAAACTTCGCCCCTCCCCCTTCCGCCCCCGCAAAATACGAAAATCTGTGGCATCCACAGATCTCAGAGACTATTAGACCTGACTGTAGAGCTCTCACTGTTACAAAACTATTTGTAACTTTTCACTGCAGAACTCACTGTTACAAGTGTATTTCTTTTTTCTCACTGTAGAGAGCTCTCTGCTACAAGTGTGTTTGAAAATTTCGCCCCACCCCCGTCCGCAGCCATAAACAACGAAAATCTGTGGCAACCACCATTTTGAAGATAGGAGAAAATTAAAAACACACAATCATAGAGAATGGCCATATCTACCAGATTGCCGAATCTTGCCGAATCCGAATAAGATCGGATTATTATTATAGCAAAAAGTAACAAATTAATTTGCAGTGGCTACGCAGCGCCCGTCGACACGGTCTGACTGATTTTCTTTCTCTCTCGCACGCACTCTTTGTCGTTTAATGTAGCCATACTGACTATGTATCGGGTATAAATGTAGAGTTGCGGTCGCAGCAGCAACTCACAAAGTTCCCCCTCGTTTATTTTTTATTCCTTGCGAAAGTTTGTCGTGTGAGTAACCGTAGGTGCAATCCCTTCTAAACAAATTATTATTGCTTAGTTATTGTTAGCTAACTTTTTCAACTAAAATTTAGATAGATCAACAAAATATTAATAAAAAAAATGAAAAGCAAATGCGGTACATGGGCAAAATAAAAAATAAACCAACAAAAACTGATGGATTTTAGAGCAAAACAAAGAGAATTGTCCCGAAAGTACAGAATAAAATTGCGAGAGAATCCAATAGAAGTCGAAAGCATGTTAAAAAGAAAAAGAGAATATGATAGATCGAAAGTAAAAACGAGGGGGAACGTTGTGAGTTGCTGCTGCGACCGCAACTCTACATTTATACCCGATAAATAGTCAGTAGGCTACATTAAACGACCAAGAGTGCGTGCGAGAGAGACAGAAAATCGGTTTGCAAAATTGATTTGTTACTTTTGGCTATAATAATAATCCGATCTGATTCGGACTCGGCAAGATTCGGCAATCTGGTAGATATGGCCATTCTCTATGATTGTGCGTTTTTAATTTTCTCCTATCTTCAAAATTGTGGTTGCCACAGATTTTCGTTGTTTATGGCTGCGGAACGGGGTGGGGCGAAATTTTGAAACACACTTGTAGCAGTGAGCTATCAACAGTGAGTTCTGCAGTGAAAAATTACAAATAGTTTTTTAACAGTGAGAGCTCTACAGTCAGGTCTAATAGTCTCTGAGATCTGTGGATGCCACAAATTTTGTCCTTTGCGGGGGCGGAAGGGGGTGGGGCGAAATTTTGAAACAAACTCGTCAAGGTCCGATATTATAGGAATCTGGATAAAAAATTTGCTTTCTCTAGCTCTTATAGTCTCTGAGATCTAGGCGCTAATGTTTTGCGCTAAGCAAAATGGCTATGATACGTGTGTGTTAGAGAGAGACAGGGCGAGAAAAAATTAAATTGTTTTCTTCATTCTGGCTATAATAATGATACGATCCAATTCAGATTCAGCAGTCTAGAAGATATGGTCATTCTCTACGATTCTGCGTTTTTGGTTTTCTCGTATCTTTAAAATTGTGGATGCCACAGATTTTCGTCCTTTGTGGGGGCGGAAGTGGGCGGGGCGAAGTTTTGAAACACACTTGTAACAGTGACATATCACAGAAGTCTGGATACAAAATGTCGTTGCTCTAGCTCTTATAGTCTTTGAGCACTAGGCGCTAATAGGGACGGACAGACGGACAGACGGACAGACAGACAGACAGACATAGACTCGGCTATTGATGCTGATCAAGAATATATATACTTTATGGGGTCGGAAACGCTTCCTTCTGGACGTTATAATATACCCCAATACTCATTTTAAGTATCGGGTATAAAAAGCTAACAATAACTAAGCAAAAATAATTTTTTTAGAAGGGATTGCACTTACGGTCACGGTCACGACAAGCTTTCGCAATGAATAAAAAATAAACTAAAAAAATGTTATTTAATTTTATTTTACTGATTGTTGAACCAATCTCACGTAAACTACAAATTGGCGTCCATTTTTATCAATAAAGGCAAAAGTTTTGACAACTTATGCTGTTTTTCGGTCACTCACGCGACAAAAGATCAGATTAAAGATTAGCTCAAATACGGTTAATATGTGCTCTGTTGTCTCTCTTTGTAATTTTTACCGTAACTTCACTTATCTAAGTACAAATAAAGAAGAGATGCTCTACTGTAAGAGAACTCTAAATGTAGTAAATATTTTAACGAAATAAGCCTATAAAACGTACCCAGTGCAAGATACATACAAACTCAACTTCGCTTACAATTATTTTTTACATATGAACTTTTATTCACTATTTTAACCCAAAAATATAAAATTTCAATACTTCTAAATAATATATAATGAAAAACAGCAAGATCTTCGGTACTTTTTTTTGGGACTCTTGGTTGACCTTTTCGCGGAAATGCCCATATGTGCATTTACGTTGCGCTCTTACGACAAAATGTTAAAAAAAAATAATTAAAAAGTCAAATTTTTAAGAAATTTTACTTCTATTTGCCATTTAATTTAGTAGCCCTATATTCAGCCAAAAAAGAGATGACAATAATCGACCGTACGGTGTTAAAGATATGAGCCAAAATATGACCTGACATTGCGTTATCAAAAAACAAATGTGGTTTGGGAGCTTGGGGTTAAAAGTTTCAAAACTCTGCGAATTTGTATACAATCCGCGTAAGCATCTACGTACGTTACTAGCGTTACGTTACAAAATTTCAAAATTTAACAAAAGTTAAAAAAAAACCGTTAGCCAATATTGGGTCAATTTGTTAGAAAGACTTTGTGGAATAACTTTTATCAAGAATAATCTTTCTTAACGGAGATTGTCAGGTCAAGCAGCATAAATATTATCAATTATAGACAGTAGTGCGGCCCAAAGGAAATTCAGATGTTGTTTTTAGTTATTTGCAATGCCCACTGTAAAAATCATTTGTTACCGCAGCGGAATTCTTTCGTGCCTTTATATCGCCTCTACTCGTACTCTCTCGTTCGCGTCTAAGCTTGCTGCATAAGACCTGGTCCAGACTATCAGCTATAACAATAGCAGCTATCAAATTAACGTCACCACATCGATCGTTCACCCACTTACCTATATATACGTACATACATACGCAATAAGTCAGTTTACATATGACAATACATTTTAAATATTATTTAAGCTCTCGACTTTATAAAATTTAAACTCGTAACAGTTATTAAAAACGCTTAATAACTTAACAGAGATAATAAAGGAAAACATTCTAGTCATGTTACAAACAAACGAAAAAAAAAGTGTTGCAGCAGACGATCTTAATTACCCTATCTTAGCGTGTGCGATGTTGTGAGCAGAGCTTTTGCTCTCACACGCCGCGTTCTTGTACTGCTCTCTGCGCAGGCAAGATCGGCTCGGCGGTGGAGTCGGGGAGTTATTGCTATCTCTGGCTGCGACCAGTTCAATAAATGCTTTGAAGTCGAGCACTTGTTTTATTTGGTCATAAATTACCTGACAATTTAAAGTAAAAAACCGCAACTAGAGCCCGCTGGACCGGAGTCATCATAACGTTTAACTTGGAAAAACTCTTCCGAATTTTCATTGGCGCCCGAGCAGGGACATCGGCATCCAGCATTTCGTGGAAATTCGCACGACAAACCAGTGACCTACAGTGCATCTTCGTTGTCTCGGCACAAGTCATTGGTTTTTTTTTGTTCTGTTGCGAATAGAGCTCTAGCTGGCTGGTTTTGTGCGACAAATTGGATTCATCTTTAATCAACAAAAAAAAGGAAAGTGTTCGGCTAATCTATGCCGAATTCTCAGGTATTTAGTGCGAAAAAAAAAATTGAGTGCTAAAACCAAGCCACCATCTTGTGCGCTGTGTTTCTCTATTTGGCCACTGGTCTCAATTTTTGGCACCTCGTTGAATTGGAATACCAATTAAATAAAACACGAAGCAATAAAATAAACCAAAGTGAACAGACAGCAACATAAAATATTTATTATATGCGGAATATTGGTGAATTGAAGAAAAGTGCAAATTGATGAGGGTTAACGGTACTTGCTAATCAGACGCTCCGGTCATTGCCGCTGTTTTCATTTCTCTTTTGCGAAGTACCGCTTATTGGTGCTGCCTTTACTTTGGTAACGCTATCGTTGCGCCAAATTGTGCATAATTTGGCTGCGTTTGGTTGTGTGCATTGGCAGCATAATTTGTGTTTGTTTCGCTGCGTTAACCCTTTGATGCCGATACATAGTTTTTTGGAAAACATTTGATGTGTACATTGGCATGATAATTGTCAACTTTTCCGTTGCTGCCGTTGACCATTTATCTATTGAAGCCGATACAGATTTTTTGTGGAAATTTCGCGTTCTTTCATAGTTTTTTGCATACCCTACAGTATTTCGGTTAACCATTGTCTAAACCCAGTGCATTACTTTCCGACCCTCTTGAATTAAGAGAAAGCGCCAGAATGAGTGAAAAGGAAAGGGAAATTGTTACCAGGAAAGGAGGTTCGAAAGAAGGAGGGGGTCCAAAAGTCCTGCAAAAGTTAGCAACAGCAATGCAAAGACACGATAGGGTGATGGGCGATCTAAGGCCTGTGAGAACGGCCTTTGAGGAAAAAACTATTTCGTTCGACTCTCTTCAAATTAAATGCAGACTCGAGCTGATCGAAAATTATTGTGAAAAGTTTATGGATATACAGGCAGACGTGGATTGTTTAAATCCCAACAACGATCTACGAGCATCGGTCGAGGATATGTGTGTTACCACAAAGGCTCTGTACATGTCTGCACTTAAAGAACCCGAAACTCAGCGAATACAGAGGAGGGATAGGAGTAGCCATCATCATTCATCACATCTGCCTAAAATGAATCTCCCCAAGTTTAGAAGGCTCTTGATAGTTTGAAGGAGGTTTACGACAAAAAATATTTGATCTTTTCTGATACTGTTTCGCAGTTGTTTGACATTCCCAGCACAACAAAAGCTTCTGCTTCATGCCTTAGGTCCCTCATTGACACGGTGTCAGCCATCTATTCTTCTCTGCAGTCGTTAGGAAGTGAAAAAGACATAAATAGCGCGATGCTAATTCACATAGCGCTGTCTAAAGTAGATCCCACAACGAAGTCTCGGTTCGAAGAGCAACTGGATTACGATAAACTACCGTCTTGGTCCGAGTGCGCAGCCCAGCTGAATCGGCGCTATCAGCATCTAGCTGCCGAAGAGTCAACACGGAATAAGGGAAAAACTAAACAAGAGACAAGTAAAGGACCCACTAAATCGTCATTTTCATGTGCAAAGACGGATAGGCGAGCTGATTCGAAATGTAGCTATTGCCACGCGGGGAATCATACCATAAGCAATTGTCAATCATTTAGTGCTCTTCCTGTTCTTCAACGGTTCGATATCAGCAAGCAACTCCGACTGTGCATAAATTGTTTGAAGCCAGGTCATACAGTGATGAGGTGCAAGACAGCAAAATGTCGAGTGTGCTCTAAGCCCCATAACACTCTGCTTCATCGATACGGGGTTGAGCCACAGCAAAATGGGCCTAGTTCTGTGCCAGTAGAACATTCGTCATCGTCTGAGCCTCAGACAGCTTATTCTAGTCACGTTGCTAGTGCTGACCAGGTTATTCTTGCTACCGCTGTTGTAAAGGTGCAAGATCGGTCCGGACAATTTCAGTATGCACGGGCACTTCTAGATTCCGGCTCCCAAATTAATTTTATATCCGAGGATCTAGCCCAGCGCTTACGATTGCGCCGTGATGATTCGTGCCTTAATATCACAACTGTTGGAAAAACTCTTCCGTCATAAAGCACAAGATTCATACTTCTGTCCAATCTCGTATCAACGCTCACAACTTTGATTCCGATTTTTGGGTGTTAAGGTCGATTTCCACATACCAACCCGATCATGTTGTCAATTTCGCCCAATGGAAGATACCAGCAAACCTGCAGCTGGCAGACCCGCATTTTTACAAGCCTGCTAAGGTTGACTTATTGATAGGGGCAGAAACCTTTTTGAGTTGATGTGTGTAGGCCAATTAAAGGCAAGTTCGAACATCCATCAATCCAGAAAACATTGTTGGGATGGATTGTATCAGGAAAATATAAGGCATCAGCACAGGATGCTGTATGCAATATCGCTGTTGGTAGCGATCATTGTTCTCTCGACTCTCTGGTGGAGCGCTTTTGGGAATTGGAACAGGTCCCAGAGAAGTCGAAGGTTGTATATACAGCTGAACAATTGGCTTGTGAACAAAACTTCAAGCAGACTTTACGCAGGCTCGAATCGGGTCGTTTTGAAGTGGGGCTGCCATTGAAAATAAATCCCAACGTGTTGGGTTTCTCGTTCGAGACGGCAAAACGCCGCTTTCTATCCCTAGAACGCAGACTTGCACGAGATCAGTATTTGCATGATCTGTATATGGAGTTTATGAAAGAGTATCTCATCCTTGGCCACATGTCATTGCTTCCAGGCACTCCTCCAGGACGCCATTACTACATTCCACATCAATGTGTCCTGAGACCTGATAGTAAAACCACCAAGCTACGCGTCGTTTTCGATGCATCGAGCAAAACATCGACTTCAATCTCATTAAATGAGACTTTGATGGTGGGTGCAACTATTCAGAGGGAGCTTTACGCAACTCTTGCCCGATTTCGATTAAATCGTTTTGCGCTCACAGCTGACATCTCCAAAATGTATAGGCAAGTTCAGGTCGCCGAAGAAGACCGAAATTTCCAATTGATTCTGTGGAGGGATAAGGCAAATGTAGATGTTCAAACGTATCGCCTGAATACGGTTACTTATGGGACAGCCTCAGCTCCATTTCTGGCCATCCGCTGTCTCGTTGAATTGGCAGACGTTTATGCTGAGTCCCATCCTATTGCATCACAAGTCATAAAAAGTGACTTTTACGTTGATGATATGCTTACAGGAGCAAACAGTTTGGAAGATTTAGAACGTATTCGGCTGGAAGTGTGTGAGGTCTTAGAAACCGGGGTTTTAAGTTGGCCAAGTGAGTGTCAAATCATCCCCAGCTGCTGTCCGATAGTGGCCAGGAGAAATCGCTGCAGTTTGATCCTTCGTCGTCTGTTAAAACGCTCGGAATTAGATGGAATCCGCAAAATGATTTGTTCCATTATCATTTAGATGACTCATTTGATTCATTGACCCCTACAAAGCGAAACATCTTGTCAGTTGCGTCCCGATTGTTCGACCCATTAGGGTTATTATGTCCCTTAATAACTAGGAAAAAAATATTGCTGCAGCAATTGTGGCGGCAAAAGTTGTTTGAATTAGACAAGATAACCATACCTCGCTACATTGGCCTTCCCACGCATAAAAGCGTTCAGATTCACGGATTCGCAGACGCATCAGGTGAAGCGTACGGATGCTGCATTTACATCCGTACCAGTGATGGTAAAAATGTCGTGTCTAAGCTTCTTACCGCAAAGTCTCGAGTAGCTCCTCTCAAAACGAAATCGATTCCAAGACTCGAATTGTGCGCAGCACTCCTGTTATCCACTTTATGGGCTCAAGTAAAACCGCTCCTGGACAAATTCATGATCGAAAGTGTGAACTTTTGGTCGGACTCCCAAGTCACCTTGTACTGGCTGGAAAGGGATCCAGCCACGCTAGCAACGTTTGTGGCCAATAGGGTTGCTGAAATCCAGGAATCTTCAAGCGGTGTGACTTGGCGGCACGTTCCTACTGAGCAAAACCCAGCCGATTTAGTGTCACGTGGAACAGACGTAGACGGTGTAACGTGCTCATTGTGGACTGATGGTCCCAAATTTCTGCTCAGGAATTCTGAGGAGTGGCCATGTCTACATCAGGTTGAGTTGTCCCCAGAAATGGAACGGTCGGAAAACAAGAAGTGTTTGGCAACAAATTCAGTGGCAAAGTGTCAGGCCAATGATTTCATCGAGTTGATTGAAAGATGCTCTTCTTCTGAGAAATTGCTTCGGATTATGGCATATGCAAACCGGTTCCTACAAGGAAGCAAGCGCAGTCGAGAGGTCGTTCTGTCAGCCAAAGAACTTAAGGTCTCATTTCTAAGGCTGGTAGAAGTAGTCCAAAGACACGAGTTGGGACTAGAATTCCACAAGCTAGCGAGGTCGGAAATCCTGTCACCGCATCTTCAACGACTAAACCCGTTCATACATACGAGCGAACTCGACGGAGTGACGCTGCGACTGATTCGAGTGGGAGGAAGGTTGCTCAACGCAGAAATTCCGTATGACGCCAATTTTCCTCTGCTGCTGTCGCAAAAGTCGCAGTTCGTGACGCTTTATCTTCGCAATTTGCATCGGACTCACTACCATGCAGGCGCCAAAGTCATGGTATCGTTGCTAAGGCAGCAGATATGGCTAATCAATGCTCGAGAAGCATGTACAAGGATCCTGAGAAATTGTGTGCACTGCTTCCGATACAAGCCAGTCCTACAGGGACAGATCATAGGAAACCTGCCAGCTGATAGAGTGCGAAGAGCTCGGCCCTTTTTGATTTGTGGGGTAGATTTCTGCGGCCCATTCTACGTGTCTCTCAAGATTCGCGGCAGGCCCCCTATTAAGACATATGTAGCCGTCTTCGTCTGCTTTGTATCAAAAGCTGTTCACCTGGAGCTTGTAGCAGATTTGTCCACTGATAGTTTTTATCTGTTTTAAAAGGTTCATCGGGAGAAGAGGCCTTCCGGAGGAGGTGTACAGCGACAACGCCACCAACTTTGTGGGCGCGAGCAAGGTGCTGAACGAGCTGCATCAAGCGTACCAGAGGAACCAGGACCGGCTCAAGGCGTACGCAGCGCGCCAAGGCGTCGAGTGGTGTTTCATACCACCGAGAGCACCACACTTCGGCGGATTGTGGGAGGCAGCCGTCAAATCAGCCAAGCAGAGGTTGGTACGCGGAGTGGGCAACGCCAAGCTCACCGCGGACGAGCTGTGCACCCACCTGGGAGAGGTAGAGGCTCTTCTCAACTCCCGGCCAATCGCGTCCCCAGGCAACGATCCCAGCGATGGAGAAGCGCTAACGCCAGGGCACCTGCTGATCGGGCAGCCGCTTCTTTCGCTGCCGCCCGAATCAGATCACGACGACAGATGCAGCAGATCACGCGTACTTGAAGCGGTGGCGAATGCTGTCAGCGCTCAAGCAGCAGTTTTGGCAGGGCTGGTCCAAGGACTACCTGGTCAGCCTGCAGAAGCGTCACCAGTGGGCTACCAAAGGGCCAGACTTGGACATTGGCTGTCTGGTGCTCGTCCACGAGGACAACACACCGCCACAGAAGTGGACCACAGGACGAGTGGTGGCCGCAATCAAGGGAGAAGATGGGGGAGTGCGCGTCGCCGAGGTGCGAACACCCACGGGCGTAATTAAACGCCCCATACACAAATTGGCAAAACTGCCAATAGACGGTTGAAGCACCGGAGGTCTTCAACGGGGCCGGAATGTTGCAGCAGACGATCTTAATTACCCTATCTTAGCGTGTGCGATGTTGTGAGCAGAGCTTTTGCTCTCACACGCCGCGCTCTTGTACTGCTCTCTGCGCAGGCAAGATCGGCTCGGCGGTGGAGTCGGGGAGTTATTGCTATCTCTGGCTGCGACCAGTCCAATAAATGCTTTGAAGTCGAGCACTTGTTTTATTTGGTCATAAATTACCTGACAATTTAAAGTAAAAACCGCAACTAGAGCCCGCTGGACCGGAGTCATCATAACGTTTAACTTTGAAAAACTCTTCCGAATTCGTTAAAGGTTGCTATCAAATTGCAAAAGTGCGTGCTCCGGTTAAACTCGGTAAGCCGGTTGCTGAGTTTGCGATTTTAAAAATGATTTGCTCATAGTAAATAAATAAAAATGTATATGGAAATTTGTTTTTTATTCACTTTTAATATTTTTTGGCATGGAAATTTTGACGGAAATTCCTATATGCTTAAAAACAATTTTTTTTTGGCAATCTAACGTGCTCTTCACGAAATTTTTACAAGGACACAGTTTATAAAGGGACTCAACACTCAGGCCGCTACAACAAAAAGCACCGTCCAGCTCCGTTCATAATTCTTGGTATTAAGGTAAATAACAGTAACAGTAAGGTAGGGCATACAAAATTCTTCATCAAGCTGTCAAAATTAAGCTACAGATCCGCCGTGATGGTGTTCCAGTTTTGAACAACTCATTTTTTTAGTAGACAAAATGATGGCTTTGTTATTATGCTTCTGTTTCAACTAAAAAGAAGAACCATGATTTATATTGCAGTCAATATTGCATTCTAGGAAGACAAAGCCCTTGAACTCGAAGTCTTCATCGAAAATAACAACGAAAACGTAGTCCTGGCATGTATATTTGGCCTCCACCTGTACACCCAACTATCGCGCTGCTCGGTTAGGAGGAGGATCGGCCACCTTTAATTCGACCCTGTATTAAACACCACCTACTCCATAGGAGCCAACAAACACACTCAATCCGTGGTTATTCCAGTTGATCCTGATGTCAGCGATGTTGTTATTCACCCAGCAGAAAATTCCACCAAGTATTTGACTACCGCAGGAATACATTCATCATTGCGCCACCAGTTTTGGCGATGTCTAAGATTATATCGGAAGGGGGACAACACTTCAAATTTACGTACATCACCTGCTCACACATCACGAAACCCCAAAAGAGATTATTGATTGCCCAGCACGAGATCCTCAATGAGGGCCACATAGGATTCGGACCTGTTTCGTAGGAAGTATTCTCTGGGAAAAAACGTTTTAGCGAACAAGACCTCCTCGACCGGTGTACATTTAAGACTGCTGCGACAACAGTCCGAAAGAAGATCTATGAAGCAAAGTCTTACTTTTTCATGGACAAATACGTTCCATCGATTCTGGCCATGCCCGTGGAAATTTGGAAGTACAAGCGAGGCCTGAAAAGATAACTGAGAAGAATGGGCCGGTATTCTGTTGTCGACACATAGCCGTTTAGCTAATTCGTTTAACTAAACCATATACACACGTCGGCATAAGTATTTTGACAAACTCTACGCAACGTTTAGCTTTGAATTTCGACGAATTGCTACATGTTACAGCTCTCTTATCTGATTTACCGCTAAGTACATGAATGCATAAAGTACATTGCAAATTATGTTCGTAGTTGCATCTTGCGTTTTCTTAATATGCTTCTTATTCTCATTCGTACGCTGATCTTGGCTGGACAAAAGTATTTTTTGTCAGAACTTAAATTAATTTGCATTGATCTGTGTTGATAGAAAGCGAAACCATTGTTACGGCTTATCTCAGTTTAGAGATTGTAATTGCTGATAAAAAATGTTTTCGTTCAATAATTTTTTAAATACGGGTTAAACAAAGGAATTGAGTAAATCTCTTAAAAATGAAACAATAGTGAAGTTTAACTCCGGTATTTCAGTGCGAAATATCAGTAGATTATACAATATTTCACGTCAGACAATCTATTATCAAATAAACAAATATAAAAAAACCCACACTACAAAAAACGTTGCACGTTGTGGCAGACCACGAAAGACCACTGCCAAGGCACTTTTATTTTGCGGCAATTTAAGCAGGATGTCTTGAAAACTCCTCGATGCGTTGCCAATGAATTGAAGGAAACAGGAAATTTTGATGTCAGTGAACGGACAATATGTAGACGTCTTAAGGAAGCTGATTATGGATCATATATTGCCACAGCGATACCGCAAATAACTCAGCGCAATAAGTTAAAGCGCCTTGAGTTTGCCAAAAAATTGATCGGCAAACCATTTTCATTTTGGCAAAAATTTTGTATGGGGTGATGAAAGTGTTTTTCAGTTTCACGGCTCAAAAAAAGAGTTTTCGTAAGAATTCTAAAAGAACGTCGCAAAAAAGGGGGACTCATATGTGAAAGAACGAGCCATGGAGGTGGGATCGTAATGTTTTGGAGATGCGTCGTCTACAATGGCTTGGGAAATTTAGTTCCTGTTGATGGTAGCATGAATAAAGACAAATATTTGGAAGTGCTAAACAATCACACTTTCCCCTTTGGAGATAATTTGATTGGGGAGTCCTTTACATTCCAACAGGACAACGCGCCGTGTCATAAAGTTAAAGTCGTTACCCAATTCTTGAAGGATATTGGGGTTAATACTTTGGACTGGCCACCGCAGAGCCCAGACTTAAGCATTATCGAGAATCTCTGGTCGTATATAAAAAGGAACCGGACTGCAAATTTGACAAGAAACCGGGAGGATACAATCTCAGAGGTGAAATCACTCTGGAGAGAAATTCTGTTGTCTTATATCCACAGCTTAGTGGAGTCAGTTCCGAGACCTCTGCAAAAGGTGATAGAGCCAAAGGGAGGATATATATTTTACAGATTCATCATAAAAAGTTACTTCGTTACATTCGTTTTTAATTTTTTTTACATTTTATAAAATGTCAAAATACTTATGCCACCTTCAGTTTGTGAATAATTCATTTTCATTTCACAATAAACGCACTTATACTTTTTGTATATATTGTTAATAGCTTAATATAATACCTACATATATACAATAAATAAATATAGTTTCTACTTTGAAAAAATAAAAAGTTACAACCGAATATGTTCTGCATAATTTTTGTCAAAATACTTATGCTGACGTATGTACGTTCTTACCACAATGGATACTAGGAAATGCTGATACTACGTGTTTCTCTATGACAGCGTCTGGCACGATGAAACGACAGTTGAAGCTGTCAAGCCACTGCTTCCTCCAACCCTGTTATATTTGATCAAATTCTTGTTGATCCCCTGGAACTTTATAGTTGAAACCAAAGACTGCGCACACAAAATCGAGAATTAGATCTTCGCACTTTCCCTAACTGGCAGCCTCCTCCCAGATACTAATACCCAGCTCTATATCCCCTAACAACGTAGTGTAATACATATAACTTCCATAACTCGAACTTCCATAACTTTAACTTGAATTTTGTATATTTCGAAATAAAAAGGTTGGCAACAGAATTTAGGGCGCACATTACGTCCAACTCTGTGTGTCGAAGTCTCCATATGTCGAGGGTTTTCTTTGGATAATGGTGGTTCGACATATGGAAGATCAACAGTACAATGCAACTGTCCACAGTTTGCAGGAAGTCGAGGTGGAAAACGACCTATTATAGAATGCTTATGGACAAGACTCAGCGGCAGGCTCTGCTCTGCGTCATGGGTAATAGAGGTCGGCCCCAACGAAAGCATTCGAAACCATACCCGTCTATAGGATCGTCTCCATCTATAAGAGCATGAGCAACCGGATTGATTATATGTACTCGGATATGAATATTCAATTTTTACATTTAAAATTGTAAATTTTGACTTGGGTATGTCGAGTTTAAGAATATCGGTCGATAGAGCTTAGCTTGCCATTAGAAAACGACAATTGATAGCAATGTACTTACCGTTGTATGACCGTTGGCTGTAAATTTATGGTGGTCAATATTAAAGGTATAAATTCGGAAACCTCTTGATGGACTGCATTCTTATATATTTGGTACATCAATACTACAATAATTGGAAGCTCTTGTAAAACTTTTAGGGATAATATTCCTCGAGGAAGTAGGGTATACTGAAAAAAGAATTATAATTAATAATAATAAGGGAGTTATAAAAATAACGACATTTTTACATTAGTTTTAGTATCTCTCTATTTTATCTACATCCCCAAAGCCCATTTCACTCAAATTTAAGATTTAAAATTCTTGAATCCCTATATTTTAATTTGAAATAACCTCTAGTAAAATCACTATTAGAACTGCCATTCGCGATCGGCGTACAAAACCAGCTCTAGGTAAAAAACTAGACAATTAAATTCTTTCGGAGTTTTAAATTCTTATGACGGTTCGACTTTAATAGTGTTAAGTTAAAGATAAACAATAATAAATAAAGTTTACATCATACAAATTTAAATCCGTGGAAAATTAAGTATGGAATTAATGAAAATACTCCCGCTCCAATTATTTTCATTACAACGTCCATTGTAGGCTAATTTCTCTGCTCGAAATACAAAAAAATATTCCGCCCAGAAAAATGTTATTAAAATTAACGTTTTCGACATGGCTATAACTAGAACTGACAGACAGAATATGTATACTTTATGGGGTCGGAACAAAGAATGATCACGATCAGCACTCTTCGATTACTCTTCGAGTACCGGGTATAATAAAAACAAACAAAACTCTATAGCTCTTTTATAGTCACTGAGAACTACAAGTAAAACGGGACTGATCGACGGACAGACTGACAGGTTACATCGACTCGGCAATTGATGCTGACCAAGAATATATTTTTACTTTTGACAGATCATATTTCCGGATTAAAGACTAGAAAAAGAGGTTATTTAAAAAAAATTGTGAGACTTCATTTTTAAGAAATTCAGGTGCTGTTCAAAACAACTCCGAGCAATTGACAATTCCCATTGGATTCGGCATATCATCCCAATTCTCTGACTATTCAATCTGGCAATTCGCTATAATTTTCACCAAATGGCCATGGTGAAAACCTTCCGTGTTCGCTGTCAGATTCTATCATCTTCTTCTATCATCATAATTTGTTTCTATTAAATATCTGTAATCAGGGGATTACAGCGGGAATTTCAAATCATATGGAAGTCTTAAGGCTGCAGCTGCCCTGGTGGTTGATGTTATATCATGCTTCCCTGAGCGATTTGTCATTAATAACATTGGTATAAACTCAACCCATTTTCTCCAATTTGCGTCAACTACTTTCCTAAGATACTTCGCAAAGGTTCTATTAAAACGATGTGCCATGCCATCCGATTGGGAGTGAAGTGGTGTTGTTAGTTTTTTCCGAATTTCCAATGATTCACATGCTTCCTTGAATGTGCGAGACTCGATATTACGTCTCTGGTAGTGGTAATGGTCTAATAGAACTTCAAATCCTGCTCGTTACGCATTACGCGTTAAAAAAGAATACGAAAGAACGCTATACTTACAGTAGGCTGCTGAGAATTGGAGTCAAGCTGTTTTTCGACATGTATAGTTTTAACAGAATAGGCTTCGGGTAACAGACTTTCCAAGTTTAGTTCCGTTAAGTCGCCTAACCAGATATCGTTTGACGTTTCAAAAATAGATGTTACATGGTTGGGTAGATTTGTATAGATATCCTTGACGAATCCTAAAAAAAGTTGTATCTAGAAGAAACGAAAATTATTAAATTATAGACAATGTAAAGGTATAAGATATAGATTTAATTTTGAAAATAAACTATTCGAAAGTTTTCTATCGGAGCACAGAAAACTATGTACAGCACTTTTATACCCGATACTCAAGAGTATAGGGGTATATTAGATTTGTGGGGAAAGTGGATGTGTGTAACGTCCATAAGGAAGTGTTTCCGACCCCATAAAGTATATATATTCTTGATCATCATTAATAGCCTAGTCGATTGAGCCATGTTTGTCTGTCCGACTATAAGAGCTACAGCACCAAAATTTTGCATCCAAAATCCTGTGATATCAAACTGAATCAAGAGTTTCAAAATTTTGCCACGCCATCTTCCGCCCCCACAAAGGCCCCTACAAGACTGCACCATCTGAATCAGATCATTACTATAGCCAGACGGAACAAATGAAATTTCAGTGGCTTCGTAGCGTGGCCATGCCGCTTACTCATTTTCTGTTCCTCTCTCATGTCCCTATAAATGCAGAGTCGCGGCCGTAACAGTGACTCACAACGTTCCCCCTCGTTTGGTTAGTATTTGGTTATTGTCGGGTCAAGCAGCTTAAATATTGTAAATTATTGCCAGTGGTGCGGCCCAAAGGAAATGCATTTTGTTGTTGTCATTTCCAATGCCCCCACTGTAAAGATCATTTGCTACCGCATATGCACATGCAGCGGAATTGCAAAAAATTAAATTAAAAATTGCAAGTTATTAAAAACGCTTAATAGCTTAACAGTTATAGTCTTGCATAAGTTTACCAACACGTTCGGCTTTATCATTAACCACTTGTTTTGATATTTTTAAAGCATTTTGAAAATCTTTATTACTAATCCATTCTGGGCATTACTATTACTATGCCACCGGGCCGGACTAAGTGTGTTATTCGACTGGCTGGAGGCCCGGTATATAAAACTAGCCCAGTCGTTAAAGGAGAGCTCAGGGACTTGGCAGCCCCCTGTTCTAAGGATGCTTTATCCGGGCAGCGTGGATCTCTGCCCGGACGGACCTTACCCCTTCTCTGCAGTTCGTAAGAATAGAATGGAAGATTTGGAACATATAAAAAACATAAATGAGCCTGGCACTCCCAAAATGCCAACCGGGAGCAATGCCAAACAGGGGAAGGCAGCGGCCCAAAGGCCTGGCCCAACCCGCAACACAGCAGACAAAACCTGCACGGCGAAAGACGCTAGGGCGAACCCAAAAAGGTCCCGGATCCGGATCTCAAACCAATACCTTGGCAGAGTGGCTATGCAATCCTGCGGCTGCTCTACCTGCAGGTAAAGTGGCGGGTAATTATTTGCCATCGACTAGCGTCCAAGCTAAGACATACACATACGCCGAAAGGAGGAGTGCTGGCAACATACTCCGTCGGCAAAACGCAAGCCAGATGTCCAGCCCAACGGACAAGTGGCTGAAAAAGGTTGAGTGGGCTTCGAAGGTGCTGCCGAAGTATGGCACAGAAGCGCCGAAGAAGGGAGTCCCTCAGCCAAAGAGGCAACGCTCGCAGGAGACTCCTGGGCCAGTACCGAAGCGCAGAGTACTGCCAAATACTTCGCGCAGATTGCCAGAGAAAGGACGCTGATTGGCGTCCTGTACAAAGGCAGCACGGACTCAAGGATCCCAAGGAATCATTGGAAGTGGGTAGAAGCGGCACTGGCCGACCGCTGCTTCGAGCTGCTGGATAAGCAGCCCGGACCCCCCCCCCCCCAGTCTGGAAAGGCATGGGATGGTACAAGGGTTGCATTAAAATAAGAGCCTGCGAGGACGAGCGCTCCGTGATGCTGTACAAAGCTTCGGTGGCGCAGATTGGAGAGGTCTACTCTGGGGCGAAGGTCGTCGCAGTGGACTGGAGCGAGGTGTCCAGTAGGCCAAGGGCTAGAGTATGGGTGCCAGCTACCTTTAAGGAGCCAGAGAGCATCCTCAAAATGTTGCAGAGGTGCAACCCAAACCTACCGACCTCCGACTGGAAGGTAGTTCAATTTGAGACGACGCAAGGTCCGACCAACCAGGCAGTGATCGTTCTCAATAAAGAGTCACTGGCGCCGATAGAGGCAGCTAAAAGCGATCTGAATTTTGGCTTCAGCTTAGTCACCACCAAGGTGTACAAGTCGGACATAGCGGCCGTGGCGCGTCCTGTTGACAACCCAGTCGAGCAGGACGTTGCTGCGGAGATCGAAGCGCACGATGACGAGCTGGAGCCAGCCTAAGAAGGCTACTCTTCGGAGACGGAGCTTATGCTCGACCTCGAGTCGATGTGCCGAGAGAGTGTCTCAGACGACACGGACGCCGACATTATAGTGGTGAAGAACCTTGAAGATGTTCCTAAGAATACTTCAAATCAATCTCCACCGCAGTAAAGCAGCATTGGCTGTCCTCATACTCCGCTTGGACGGAGCCGACGTAGTCTTAATCTAGGAGCCTTGGAAGGTAGAAAACAAGGTCTATGGATTAGGGACAAAGGAATACAAGCTTATTGTATCCCAAAACGAAGGTAAAACCCGTACCTGCATACTTGCGAGAAAGCACCTAAATATCTTTCTGCTCCATAATTATAGCGATGGCGACAACACAGCGGCCAGCCTATAGCTAAAAGGGACTCATCTAAGGCTGATATCGTCTTTAATGGCCCATGAGGAAAGCGATCGTCCCAAAGACCTCGTTTGCAAACTAGCCAGCGACAGCGAGAGGTCGGACATAGAACTACTAATAGGTTGCGATGCCAACGTTCACCACACCCAATGGGGGCGGTCGGATACAAATTTAAGTCAAATTTAATTTGAGTCACTTTTCAGCTTCATACTTAACTCAAATTTATTTATTTGTAATCGCGGCAACAACACCACTTTTATAATTAAAAATCGGCAGGAGGTTATTGACCTCACGTTAGTGTCATACAAACTGTTAGACATAGTCAAGAGTTGGAAAGTCCTGGAGGACCATTACTTCTCTGAACACAGGTACATCGAGACGGTACTATCTGGCAATATATACCAATACTACTCTACGGAGTTACAGTTTGATAACCGGCCCTATCAAAAAAGACGATCAGCAAACAACTGAGCAAAGTTCAGCGAACCTCCGCCTTATGTATCAGTGGAGCTCTTCGCACCACCTCAAATGATGCGCCAAATGTCATCCAATTGCCTCCAGAGCCTTGACCTTCCGGGAAAGGAGCGGGCAGAAACAACAACAATACGTCCAAGAGACTCCAATCAATGCCACAGCGCATAGGTAACTCAGCCATGCTAAACAACAGCAATATCGTCCCCGCTAAAACGGACCTCCAAGTTCCAAGAGAGTACACAGATAAGGCTTAAACATCTTCACGGATGGATCGAAGCTGGACGGCAGGGTCGGAGGAGGAATCTACTCTGAACAGCTAAACATAAGGCACTCCTTCAGGCTCCCAGATCACTGTAGCGTATTCCAAGCGGAAGTTACAGCAATCAGGGGAGGCTCTTGACTGCCTTCAAACGGTTACCGCCACGGCAACCCAGCTAAACATCTATAGCGACAGCCAAGCTGCGATCAAATCACTAAATGCGATTTTGTCGAACTCGGCCACCGGGGCAGACTACCGCAAATCTCTTCCCGAGATGGCTCAGCAATTTGCCATTAGCCTTATATGGGTCCCGGGCCTCCGGGACATTGAAGGCAACTGTATAGCGGACGAGTTGGCCAGATCTGGCACTACCACCCCTTCTCCAAGATAAGGAGGATATCTGTATGCCAATGGCCACCTGTAAAGCTTATCATAAATGAGCAATACAAACAACTAACTGACGATATGTGGCAAATAGTGCCACGATTTCGCATAACTCGGCTAACATGGCCGACCATAGATAGGAAGCGCACCTCCGAGCTCTGCAAACTAGGCAGGAAAAGGTGCAGAGCAGTCATACGTTCCTTCACAGGATATTGGCTAATAGGCCAAAGTGCTAAGAGAAACAAACTTTATCGTCAAACAATGCAAGTGCGATGTTTTCATCAGATAAATCCCACAAATGGCTACAAGTCTTTTTTAAAACGACGTGCTCTGGTTTTCACTTTCACAAAAGTTTTCCGATTTTCTTTTAATATCATATAAATTGGTGCTCCCGTTTTCACATTATCACAAGATTTCTTCGTTTTCAAAACGAAAACATTTTCCTCGACGATATGAAACGTAAACGGCTTTTTATAAAACAAAACGAATCTTAATTTCAAACTTAACATAAATTTGACACCATTACCAGGGGAATTTAGCTTGTGCCTTCTTTATAAATATTTTGTTCTTCCTTTATCACGCTGTATATTTTTAAACCAGGTCAGCTGTTTTTGTTTGCCAGAATCAATGACAAAATGAAACATAAACCTAAAAACGAAAGGTTTTGGCCGAAAACGTAATCCGCAAAAGTAACTGAAAACCGGAGCCTGCCCGAATATTTTTTATATAAAAACTATAAAAAAATATACGTCGCGCAAATATTTTTTTCTCGAATTGTCAACTTAAATTATTTTTGAAAAATATAAATCGTATTGGTCCAGGGAGTCGAAAACAATGACTTTTCGGAACCGATCCCAAACAAATTTGAGTTAACTCTAACAATTCAACGCACTCAGTACGCAAATGAATTTTTCTCAATTCAACTTGACAGAAGTTAATTATTGCATTTCTTCTGTCATTTAAATGCGTTGCAACGTACTGATTAGTGACACCAAACCTAAACTTGGTTTGTTCAATAGTGTTCCAGGAATCTTTAAATCTTGCAAAGAGTGGAACATGACTTAAATATTGCCCGCAAATATTTTTACTGATGTAATGTCAGCACGGTCTGGTCTGATGAGCTCGTGAGGTAGCTCAAAGGGGGCCTAGCTGAGGCCACCGGACGGGTCGCGGGTTGCGGATAGCGAACGGCCTACCTCGGTAGGTCAGCTGCGAATAAGCGGGCATCCCTCATGGGAGAGTACCGATATAAGCAGTCCCGGACAGCCAGCGGGTGTTAGCTAGGTAGCAGCACTGACGATGCGCTTGTGGTGCCGCCTCAATAAGTAGCTCACACACTCCCATCCATACACAATACCTACCCACATCCCCACCCCACACCCACCTCACACCGGGCCGGACTAAGTGTGTTACTCGACCCGTGCCGAGAGTCAGCCTGGCTGGGGGCCCGGTATAAAAACTAGCCCAGTCGCTAACGGAGGGCTCAGGGACTTGGCAGCCCCCTGTTCTAATGATGCCTTACCCGGGCAACGTGGATCTCTGCCCGGGCTGACCTTTCCCTTTCTCTGCATCTCGTGGGAACAAGATGTACAATAACAAAAACATAAACCAAAAACAAATGAGTGCGGCGCTCCCCAAATGCCAACTGGGAGCAATCCCAAGCACGGAAAGGCAGCGGCCCAAAGGCCTGGCCCAACCGGCTCTACAGCAGGGAATACCTGTAAGGTGGAAGGTGCCTGTGCGAACCCGAGGGGGTCCCATCCCGAATCCGGAGTGGGTGGCAAGGTAACTCCCGAAGCTGACACCTTGGAAGGAAAGCTAAGCAATATTGCGGCTGCCCGACCTTCTGGTAAAGCGGAGGGGTTGAATTGCCGTCGACAAGCGCCCGCCAGACGATATACATATGCCGAAAAGAGGAGTGCAGGGCACATACTCCGTCGGCAACACGCCAGCAGTGAAGCCAGCCCATCAGCCGACTGTCTGAAGAAGGTGGAATGGGCTTCGGCCGTGCTCCCCCGGAGTTCACCTTAGAACAGAAAAAGATGGCTCCCCAAGCCAAGAGGCAGCGGTCGCAGGAGACACCGGGACCGGCAGCAAAGCGCTCCAGAGTGCTGCCAAATGTCTCTTTGCGCAGATTGCCAAGGAGAGGACGCTAATGGTGTCCTCGACAAAGGCAGCGCAGAGGAAGAATCCCAAGGAGTCAGTGGAAGTGGGTGGAAGCGGCACTGGCCGACCGCTGCTTCGACCTCCTCGACAAAGACCCAGGACCACCGCCAGTCTGCAAGGACATGGGGTGGTTCCAGGGCAATGTCAAGATAATTGCCTGCGAAGACGAGCGCTCCGTAAAGCTTATAAAGCGGCGGTAGCGCAGGTCGGCGAGGTCTATGCTGGGGCGAAACTCGTCGCAGTCGACTGGAGCGAGGTGCCCAGCAGACCGAGGGCCAGAATTTGGGTGCCGGCTACCTTTAAGGAGCCAGAACGCATCCTCAAGATGCTGCAGAGATGCAACCCAGGACTACCAACCTCGGATTGGAAGGTAGCCAAGGCTGAGACGACACAATGGCCGACTAACCAGGCAGTGCTCGTTCTCAATAAAGAGTCGCTGGCCCCGATGGAGGCAGCAAAAGGAGAGCTAAACTTCGGCTTCAGCTCGGTCACCATCAAGGTGTACAAATCGGACGCGGCGGCCGCGGCGCTTCCTGTCGTCAACCCAGACGTGCAGGATGTCGCTGCGGAGATCGAAGCGCCTGACGACGAGCTGGAGCCAGACCAGGAAGGCTTCTTTTCAGAGACGGAGCTGATGCTCGGCTTTGAGTCAATGTGCCCCGAGAGAGTCTCAGACGACTCGGACGCAGACATCACGGTGGTGGAGAATCTTGAAGATGGTCCTAAGGATCCTTCAAATAAATCTCCACCACTGTAAAGCAGCATCGGCTGCTCTCATACTCCGCTTAGACGCAAGCGGAGCCGACGTAGTCCTGATCCAGGAGCCTTGGGTGGTAGGAGGCAAGGTCTGTGGATTGGAGACGAGGGAATACAAGATCATTGTATCCCAAAATGAAGGTAAAATCCGTACCTGCATACTTGCGAGAAAGCACCTAAATATCTTTCTGCTCCATAATTATAGCGATGGCGATAACACGGCGGCGAGCCTAGAGCTAAAAGGGAATCATCTCAGGCAGGTGGCGTCCTATATGGCCCACGAGGAGGATAATCCTCCCAACGACCTTGTTCGCAAAATAGCCAGCGACAGCGAAAGGACGGACAAAGACCTACTTATAGGTTGCGATGCCAACGCCCACCACACCCAATGGGGAGCACGGACACGAATGTAAGGGTGAGTCACTGTTCAGCTTCATCCTGAACTCAAATTTATTCATTTGCAATAGAGGTAACGACCCCACGTTTATTATTAAAAATCGGCAGGAGGTCATTGACATCACGCTAGTGTCAAGCAAACTGCTAGACACAATCAAGAGCTGGAGAGTCCTAGGAGACCACTCCTTCTCGGACCACAGGTATTTCGAGACGATATTATCCTTCGAGATCCCAAAATCAACCGACTATATCAACCCCAGAAAAGGCAACTGGGAAAAATATAGTACAACCCTGGAGAAACTACTCCCTCCTAACGCCCCTAATTGCCCGAACACGGAAGACAACCTAAACCGTCTTGTGAACAGGTTTACGGATGCGTGCAACAAAGCCTTCAAGGCAGCATGCCCTTCTACCAGACCAAGGGACCAAGGACTAAGCAACTAGACACCCTTCGTAGAACTTGTAGGACTCTATTCAATAGAGCCACAAGAGCTAAGGAGGATACTCACTGGGCAGACTATAAAACCAGTCTAGCACTATACAAAAAGGAAACGAGGAAGGCAAAAAGAGCCTCCTGGCAAAAATTTTTCTCCGAAATCGAGGAAACTTCGGAGGCCGCAAGACTCCGGAAAGTTCTCTCAAAAACTACCCCCTCGGTAGGTTACCTCAAAAAGAATGATGGCACGTGGACCAACTCTAGTGAGGAGTCCCTACACATTCTGCTCGACACGCATTTCCCCGGATGCACAACCACCGAGCCGACATACCTCCCAGGAGAGGGATCGGTAGAATCGATGGACCATATCCTTACAAAACGGAATATAAGTTGGGCAGTAAACAGCTTCAACCCGTTTAAATCGCCAGGCCCGGACCAGGTTATCCCGGCCCAACTTCAGAAGGCCGGGGAAACGGCCATCAACTGGCTACATAGTATCTTCAGGAAGACACTGGCGGTATTTACAATACCGCAAGCATGGCTTAAGGCTAGGATAGTTTTCATCCCTAAAGCAGGCAAAGCCTCACACTCAACCCCGAAAGACCTTAGACCAATCAGTCTATCGTCTTTCCTACTCAAAACCTTTGAGAGACTTATCGGGTTACAATTACGGACTACCATAAGTCCCCAGCTGTACTCAAATGCGCAGCATGCCTACCGGAAAGGAAAATCCACGGAAACGGCACTTCATGAAGTGATCTCGAGTGTAGAAAAATCTCTGCATCTCAAAGAATACTCACTAATAGCTTTTCTCGATATCGAGGGAGCCTTCAACAACGTCACACCGGGCGCCATTACAAAAGCCCTGACTGACCTGGGGGTGGACCGTCACTTGGTGATGTTCATTGATCAATTGCTCATACGCAGGACGGGGACATCATCGATGGGATCGTCCACCCAGTCAAGGTATGTCAACAGAGGAACCCCGCAAGGGGGAGTTCTGTCTCCTCTTCTATGGAACATGGCGGTCAATAAGATTCTATGCGACCTGGAAGAGGGGGGCTGTAAAGTAGTGGCATACGCGGATGACGTTGCAATTATCTTTGCGGGGAAATACCCCCAAACACTATGCGACCTAATGACCGCAAAGCTTGCTCGATTGTCCGGATGGACAGAATCGCGCGGATTGGGACTAAATCCCTCGAAAACGGAACTCGTGTTATTCACAAAAAAATACAAGGTCCCGCCCCTCAACCCCCCAATACTAAACGGATACAGGCTCTCCTTCAGAGACAGTGCCAGTCCCTTAGGGTTGGTAATTGACAAAAAGCTTAGCTGGAACCTGAATGTCAAGGATAGAGTGAGGAAGGCAGCGACAGCACTCTACACTTGCAAAAAAGCTATCGGCCTAAAGTGGGGCATGAACCCAAGCATAGTCCTATGGATATATCTGGCAATAGTCAGACCTATAATACTCTACGGAGTTACTGTCTGGTGGCCTGCCCGAACAAAAAGGACAATCACCAATCAGCTGGGCAAGGTTCAGCGAACAGCCGCCCTCTGCCTCAGTGGAGCTCTTCGAACTACACCAAATGATGCGCTAAACGCCATGTTATGCCTCCAGAGCCTTGACCTTGCAGGAAAGGAGCGGGCAGAAATGGCAGCAATACGTCTTAGGGACTCTGAACAATGGGTACCCCAGCACATAGGTCACTCATCTATACTAAATAAAACAACATGGTCCCAGCAAGAACGGACTATCAAGTTCCAATGGAGCACACGGAGACTCCATTCAGCACAATCATCCCTCATAGAGACGAATGGCTCGAGGGACTCCCCGGCCCAGACGGGGCCATAAACATCTTAACGGATGGCTCAAAAGCTGGACGGCAGGGTTGGAGGAGGAATCTACTCTGAACAGCTAAACATAAGGCAATCTTTCAGGCTTCCGGATCACTGTAGCGTCTTCCAAGCGGAAGTTACAGCAATCAGGATGCTCTGAACTGCCTTTTAAACGGTTACCACCACGGCAACCAATCTAAACATCTACAGCGACAGCCAAGCTGCGATCAGATCACTTAACGCGATCTCCTCGAACTCGGCTACTGTGGCGAAGTGCCGCAGATCTCTTCACGAGATGGCTCAGCAATTTGCTATCAGCCTTATATGGGTCCCGGGCCACCGGGATATCGAGGGCAACTGCATAGCGGACGAGCTGGCCAGATCTGGTACTGCGACCCCCCTTCTCCAAGATAAGGAGGATATTTGTATGCCTATGGCCACCTGCAAGCTCATCATAAAAGAGCAGTACATGCGACTGACGGACAACAAGTGGCAAATAGGGCCACGTTGTCGCACAGCTCGGCAAACATGGCCGACCATAGATAAAAAGCGCACCTCAGAGCTCTGCAAACTAGGCAGGGAAAGGTGCAGCGCAGTCATACGGTCCCTCACAGGACACTGGCTAGTAGGCACCCACGCAAACAGGCTGGGTGCCCCATACAATGATTTCTGCCGCAGCTGCAGAGACGAGGACGAGGAGGAAACAGTGGGACGCCTGTTCTGCTCCTGTCCAGCTCTCAGCAGAAGGAGGCTGCATCACATGGGCTCTGCCTTTCTGAACGACATCTCGGAGATGTCCACGCTATGTCCCAGAAAGATCGCAAACTTTATAAGAGCATCTGGATGGGACAACTGTTGACATGAAGTCTCACTTGCAGGGAGGGATTGATCCCAAGCGGTATCACAACGGGCCGAAACCGGCCTAAGTGTGCTGGGCTCCGAGCGATCTTGGCAGCCGCCTCTACCTAACCTAACCTAACCTAATGTCAGCACGGAAGAGTTTTTGGCTTAATAGTTTCTCTAGGCGCAATGTAACGGCGCTAAGTCGTCCAGAATTGGAAGCAGCTGAATCAAAACAGGCTTCTTTGATTTTGTCAACTTTTCCCTATTCCGAAAGCATTTTGGTATGAAAAGTTGAATGTTAACTATTTACTTTAAATTTAAGGGGAACATTTTTTGACCCTTTGAAAATTACACTTTTATAAATAAATGCAACACTAATGTATATATGTACACCCAGCGACAAAAAAAACCGCACTCTGATATTTTATGCATTTTTGACTTCTCCAGCATGGGGTTTCCCCAAACGTTACCCGATTCGTGTAATTTTTGTTGTCAATAAATCAATTCCTAACAAAATTAGTAATTTTGAAAAAGAAATATTTTTTCAAATAATACTTTTTCCAACGGTCATTCAGCAATTTGATCATACAAAGGAAAAAATTCAGTAAAATTATTTAAATACTAGGTGACCCGGCAAACGTTGTTTTGCCATGTAAATTATTTCTAGGAAACATTTTTTCAGTTCAATAAAAAACCCTATATGGAACTGATACACCGGTCAATTTGGTAAATCGTAATTTCATCATTTTGATTCACCGGAGGAGCATTTACATTAGTATTTTCAATTCTAAATACAGCCATACCACTTCCTTTATTCACAACGATGCTATGCCTTAAAACTAATCAATCTGAATCAAACTTTGTCAAAACATAAGGGCGTATAAAAAAATTATGCATACCAAATCTTGACCCGAGCAGACCACTCTTTCCGGTTCATCCCAAAAAAAAGGACATAGGATTTTAAGAGGTACTCGAAGGAGTGGCCTGATCGTGATGAAAAAAAGATGTGGGCCGATGCGCAGACCTCACCGATAAGCACACAAAATTTCATGAAAATCGGTCGAGCCATTTCGGAGGAGTTAAGCTACAAAATTTGTGCCACGAGAATTTTATATATAAGATAAGACGAGAATTTTATATATAAGATAAGACGAGAATTTTATATATAAGATATACATATATATTTTATTTTTAGCTGAACCGAACGCGAACATACAGGAAAGACTAATATGCGAGGAAACTTAGAACTAGACTTGCTAAAAAAACTTAGCATGCATTTGAAATATAACAACTAAATAACTACGAGAAAGGTATGCTAATATTACTGATTTAAGAAGAGGAAGGGAATTAATTGTATATATATTATACGGTAGAGGGAATTATAATCCGAGCATAAGACCCGGTTCTAATATAACACCAAGATCATCCACCAAGGTAATTCTCTCAAGAGAACCACCGCATAGGGTATAGGGAGCCAACAAGGAGCTAGAACGATGAAATGTCATAACACCATGACTGAAAGTTATTGAGATCGGATTGAAAGCGAGAATGAAATGAAATGTCCTTATACTGGACACAGAGTTTAACATCATCCGCATACATAAGTACTCGAGAGTATGTTAATACCGAAGGCAAGTCATTCATAAAGAGTGTGAAGAGTAAGGGGCCTAGATGGCTGTCCTGTGGTACTCCCGAAGAAACCTAAAGTGGTGAAGAGAGGGTGTTTTTGAAGAGGACTCTTTGAGACCTGGAGCAAAGATAGCTAGAAATCCATCTCAGGAGGTTGGGCGGAAACCCTAAAAGGTCAAGTTTATGTGCTGGAAGGGAATGGTTTACAGAGTCCAATGCTTTACTGAAGTCGGTGTAAATAACATCCGTCTGTAAGTTACCTTGAAAGCATTTAATAATGAAAGAGGTAAACTCTAACAACAAACTCTAACAGACTAGCTACCTTTCTTATGGAGGAATTATTGAGTACACAACCGGGAATTCCGTCAGAACCCTGAGAAAATAACGGCTTAACTATTTAGAAATCGAATCGTCAACAACGTCAGACGTATTTTTTAACCGCAAATTAATTCGCGAAAAGACGCTCAGGGTATGCTTGGGTACTTTGCTCGTGTTGCCCATGAATATTATCCATTCGTGTTATCTTGGAAATTTTCGACAATGCAAAGTTTGATACAACAAAAATATTAATGAATTACTAATTTTAAAAAAACCTCTGAATTATATTGAATTTGTTATTAGTTGACAGGAAACAAATTCACTTATCAGAAAAAAAAAATTTAGTTTTGTTGTAAAAGTTGTTTTTCTATTTTAATTTAATTTTTCTTTCGTTGGGTCAAAATTACCGAAAAAGCGTCACAAGCTTGTGATTTTAAAAAGAATTTGTTTCTGAGTATGTATATGACTATGAAAGAAATTAGGATAAACTTTTGTTTGAAATCGATTACGTAACAACAAAAAATAAAAATTAAACGAATCGGACAACATTTGGGGAAAATTGCTTGAGAAGTCAAAAATTCATGAAATTTCAGAGTACGGCTTTTTTGTCGCTGGGTGTATTTAGATACGAAGGCGTATCATTAGGTACCTGTTTTAGCTTAGAATACGGCAACAGTCATTTCGTAGTATTGTAAATGTACAGTCAAAACCCTTACCGCCGAGCCATTTTTAAAAACAGATAATAGACTCAGGGGTCCTAGCCTGGATGATGTGCTCGATATGGTAGCATAGGCATGTAGAAACAGGAAACATGGAAAACAAATTTGTCTTTTACAAACAGGTAGATTTTGCATCAAAACAAAATCGAAGGTGTCAAAAGCAGTGCTCGCAAAGAACGGTTTTTCCTTTGCTGTCTGGTCCCTGACAAAACAGAAAAACCACACACACGCTGTCTCACTTGAACAGAACACTTTTTGTCTCTTCGATTGTGTTATCTGTTTCGTGTTATCGGTTGAGCTGACACACGATCGTGTCTCACAATAACAACTTAAAGAGACACTTTTACTCCAGAGCTTACAGAAAAAGTGCCAGTAAAGTAAAGAGAAGTGAAAAAGTCGGTCTTTGCTTGAGCGAAGGGCGAGTTGAGAAAAAAACAGATTTAATGCGGTTTTTCTGTCTCTTTCACAATGTGTCCGTAAATGAGAGTTTTTTCGGACACCCCGAAATTGTCAAGCGTTATTTGCGAGGTTTGGTCAAAAGCTATAAATATTATGTTCGTCGATGATCT